>CM077093.1:64422834-64953216 GCA_039513925.1 Platanthera zijinensis
TCTTTTAGACTTCATTTGGTTCGACAAGAGCAGACGAGCAGGTGAAAACGTCGTCGCCGTTCGGAGCTAGAGGAGGAGGCAGGGATTCCAAATTGAGAGTTTTCGATTCGTTCCTCTGGCGCGGCGAGAGCAGACGCTGCCCGTTTGTTTTCCTGCCGTGCAGTGACTTCTGTTCCCGCACCGGCTTGAAAGCGCCTCCCCAAATGAAGCCTTAATTAAAAAAATAGAATTTTTAATTTTCTTATTCCTCCCTTATAAAATATTTTTTTTGTTTATATATATATTTATAAATTATTTATATAAATATATAAACGTATATAATAAAATAATCAAATATTTGTATAAATTATATAAATAAATAAATAAATAAATATATATATATATATATATATATATATATATATATATATATATACACACACGTATATATAAATAATTATATATATACAAATATTTAAATATCATATACATAACTATATATAAATATATACATTTAAATCTATTTATATAAATTATATAAACTTTGAAATTATATAAATATTTTTTATGTGTGTATATATATAATTTAACGTATTTTTAAAATAAATTAGTTTGATTGGTGAGTTGGTTAAGTAGAAGTTATTGTATATGAGAGGTTTGGAGTTTGATTCTCGGCAAACACCTTTTAAGATTCTTTTTGTTGGTTTATATATAAATATTATTTTAATTCAATAAAATACAAAACATTAGCAAAGAATATAGTTTTCTTGCTAATTTAGGAATGATATAATACCTTGCTAAAAAATCCTTACAAATTTGCAAAAAATAAATTCGTAACTAAAATTAGCTAGGATCATATTAGCTAGGTATTTTTTTTGTTCCTAAATTCCTTGCTAGTTAAAATTAGCAACGAATTTTACTAATTGGCAAGGAATTTTGCCCCTTGCTAATTAAAGTTTTTCTTTTAATGTTTGATTTACATGCTCCAGTTTTTTTTGTGCTTCTATTCTTTTTTTTTAGTCAGGAAATCTAAGGAAAAAACAAGTTTATGTTAATCTCAAAGGAAAAAACAAGTTTTTTTAGTTAGGAACGTAGTTTGAACTTTTAGTTTTGTGTTATCTAGATTAACTGATTTGCATGTTCTGGAAATTAATCATAGTTTTGTGTTATCTCGAAGGAAGTTTTAGTTTTTAGTCACGAATCACTGCTTTTGTTGATCATGGAAAAAACCTGTTTTATGTTAATCTGTGCTCCCATGCTGTGAAACTAATCATAGATTGGTTCTTTCAGTGTGCTTTTTTATGTTAGTCTGTGCCACCTGTAAAGAGTCCACGGTTTTCTGATAGAGCATTTTATTTTTTGATCTCTGTTTTCATTTTGCCATTACTCATCAGGTGATTTCAGATGTTAATCGTTGAAATAATGGTGTTAATAGGCAGTTAACAGTTGCCCGTTGAAATAGGATGTTGCCCGCTAAAATAGGCATTTGTGAACAGGTCAGATTCACAATTGTGATTTCATTTTTTAAAGTTTTGCACTATATAGAGGCCGATTGTGATTTCATTTTACCATTGCTCATCTGAAATCACTGAAAATATAGGTGTTATTGCATGTGTTAATTGCATATGTTGTGATTACATTTTGTCATTACTCATCTAAAATCATTGAAATTACTGAACACAAAAGACTGTTGAGGTTTTTCAGTTATTAACACCATGATTTTATGTTGCCTTATTTCAGTTTTCAGTGAACATGTAAGATTCACAATTATGCAATAGTTGTGAACTCATTTTTTAAAAATTCTGCACTATATAGAGGTCGACTGGGATTTCATTTAGCCATTACTCATCTAAAATCACTGAAAATAGAGCTGCTAATTGCAAATGTTGCGGTTTTTCAGTGATGAGGTGTTAATCAGACTGAAAATAGAGGTGCTAAATTACTTGGTTTTACTTGCTTATTTTAAGTTACTGATTTTTATTCAAAGCAGTGTCGGAGTTTAAATCGAGCCTAACTCAATCTTGCAAAACTCGACACTACTTGAGATAGTTCAGATTTGCATTGTGCTTGAGATAGTTCAGTTTACTATCTCATTGTAATGTGTTAAGTGTTAACATCCTGATTTAATTTTGCCATTGATTTAGATGATTTTTTATTGCAAATGTCGGGTTTACTTGGGAATGTTAACAATGACAGTAATGTCGGACCTGCATTGTGCTTTTACTTGCCCGTGTCAGCTTATATTGTTAATGCTTGCTCTGTATTGATCAGCAGTAAATATAAATTTTTATAAATAAAATATTTTTTTATAAATAAAATTATATAGATAATGTTTGCTCTGTATTGATTAGCACCAAATAAATAAAATCATTTTTGCGCGAGAGCAAAACCTGCATTGTGCTTTTACTTGCACGTGTCAGCTTATATAGATAATGTTTGCTCCGTATTGATTAGCAGCAAACATAAATGTTTTTGTGATAATGTGTGCGAGAGAGCAAACATAAATGTTGTAGATCTCTCTACCATTTCTAAAATACCTGTAGAGAGCAGTGCAAGAAATTGAGATAATGTTTTTTCATCTCTCTACCATTGAGGTAAAAATCAGCATTTATTCATCCGGGAGACATGTAAACTGTAGAGAAATGAAAAAGTCAGCAATGTGCTCCTTTAGATATGCTTCAACGTGCCAAAAATTAAAAGTAGAGATTGCTCAAATTTTATAATAGACTCATGACAAATGTTGCGCCCATGACATATATATGTCGCCCCCATGATAAATGTCGCACCCACGACGAATGTCTCCCCCTCAGCAAATGTCGCACTTACGACGAATGTCACACCCACGACGAATGTCGCGCCTGAGTCGAATGTCGCCCCCGCGACGAATGTCGCCCCCGCGACGAATGTCTCCCCCGCGACGAATGTCGCCCCCGCGACGAATGTCGCCCCTCGACGAATGTCGCCCCCGCGACGAATGTCGCCTCCCGACGAATGTCGCCACTCCGACGAATGTCGCCCCCACGACAAATGTTGCCCGCACGGGATCCCCCGTACACGACTGCTTGTATCTATATATATATATATATATATATATATATATATATATATATATATATATATATATATATATATGAAATAGAGCAAATAGTCCACAATGAGAGAAATATAATAAAAGAGAGTAAAAGGCTTAAGCCCACTACATGACCAAATCAAATAGCTTACTCTCTCAACTCACTACAAGCGGAAACTACAAAAATCTATCATCAACCTGTCTCCGAGTAGTAACGGTAGCTCGCGACAACTGCTCCTCATGTCCTTCCTTCTCGTGCGACGGGTGCGTCTCCTCGTGCGACTGGTGCGTCTCCTCGAACTCCTACGGTCACAACCGACTGTTAATCATAAAGACTAATCCATTTTATCCTCGCCTCACCCCCGCGACTCTTAGGCCGTGTAGGAGGATGAAAACGGAGGACAACAAAGGTAGTATCAACAGTATACAGGTGACAATGTCCCGATTCGTGCTAGAACACTCACACACGATTTGAGTCAAGAAAGTTGACTCAGGCTCGAGGTGCACTAGTAATAGGCATCTAGTGCGTTGACTGGTAGGCTGGAGCCGAGGGATACTCGATGCATGAAGAGAATTGGACTTAGAATAATTTTGGCTAAGGGGAATTCGTAGATTATCGTCGAGTGGTCACGTCACCTTTCAACGAGCGTCGAGTGATACTCGACGCATACGACGCTTTTGACTTAGGAATTTTTGGGCAAGGAATTTGTAGAGTATTGCCGGATATACCCGACGAATTCGTTGAGTGATACTCGACGAATTCAGCGGGAAAGACTGGGGGGGTGAATTCGTGGAACGAAGGAAAATTCGTCGGATATCATCTAGGATATCCGACAAATTCGTTGAGAAAGGACTTAGATGATTCAGCGGAATTCGTGATGATTCGTCGAGTATATACGACAAATTATAATTAAAATATTTTCGGCCTGTCGAGTGGTGAAAAAATAGTCGGGTAAACTTGACGAATTCGTCGAGTTGGACTTGATGAATTTGTCGACTATCGTTGGAACTACTTTGAAATAATTAAGTCGAATCGTCGAGAATACATGAAGAGATTCAACGATTCGTCGAGTATGTACGAAGATACACGTCAAATTTGACTTGAGCATTTTGCGGCCCAGGCTGTGTTTGCTGGTTCGTACGAACGGGCTGAACCGAGTTTTCGGGATGAGTGCAGATGGATCCTTTGGACCCGGTCTTCTCAAACAAGACTTATTTAAAGTAATGATGGGCGGTCCAATGACGACGTGACACGTGGCAGAGCAATTTAAACCCTAATCCTTCTTATAAAAGGGATACGTAAAAGACCTAGCCGTCATTGTTCATTGTTCTTGTCGAGCCCGATGGAAGCGAGAAGTTACCTCATTTTCGGCCATGGACCTTGTCATCCTCCTTGGCATCATCGTTCTTCACGGAGAGGGATGTCGGCTCAAAGGAGTTCGACCTTGGTGAGAAATGGAGATATCCTAGGAAGAGACCATGCTAGGACCTTTGTCTTAGGGTTTGATGTCATCAACCTTTACTCTCTTCAATGTGAAGACGGTGGACTTGGTTTTGTGAAGAATAATGGTTTAATGAGGGTGAATAAGGGAGGAGGAAGAGAGGAATGCATTTTTGTATAAATGGTTAAAGGAGGAAGACGAACCGATGTTGTTCATTTGTCTTCAAGAAGCGTATCGAAATCTATTTTCCGTGCGCAGCAGATCAAATCCATTTTTGAGTGACACGACCATATTCAGGTCTTGGGCATAACACAAAAATTTTGTTCATAAAAAAAACTTTCCAACGGATGGTTACATGTTTCCATAGGAGCTCTATAGCTCCGAAAATGTCTGGTCAAAGTTACTGCACAACAATATCTTAAGTGCAAGCTGATTTCGGTTGAGTCATACATTCAAGTAACTAGAATGAACAAATGGTTGTTGGATCTTGAATGGATAAATGTTTGTCGAATCTTAAACGAACAAATGATTGACGGATCTCAAGTGAACGAATGGTTGTCGGAACTTCGAGTAAACAAATGATTGTTGGATCCTTAATTGAAATCGATAAAGATGCATCTTAACAATAATACGTGAATGCATAATCTATAGCTTGTGACGATCAAAGTGGTTGGAGGAACACGTGATGTATTTCTAGCAAGCTATGCTGATAATGTAGAAATAAATAAATGGTGTGGTGAATGTTGTATGATTTGGAATGTGGAAGAAAATATATGACTTGATATGCAGGTGCCTGCGGATCATTGAAATGGGGCTAGATGAGAAAACGCTTATGGCCATACGATATGAAGAGTCTTAATATTGAGGGAATGAATAGGGTAGTCCACTGCTTAGAGTTGTGTCTCCCTATGGGTGATATTGTGGGACTAGCATGATGTATAAGATGGCTTGCCACTTGTGATAATGATGAACCCTTAAGTGCTTGGGAGCACGGGAATGCGAAAGGGTGTAAGTGCGTGAGTATTTAACCACACTGGATTGATGCGATGATAAGGGACTCAGTGTGGAGCCCTTGAGGGATGTTGAGCACTGGATTGGTTATAATGAGAAGGGACTCGATTGGATCCCTTAGAAGTGATGGCCTGTCTAAGTGAATATGCATGCGTTGTGAGTTGACATGCGGTGTCATAATCCTGGGTTAAGCATAGTGTGGCAGGTCTATAGGCTCGCCAGTCATCACACCGATGGGATTTGACAGATAGACATTGGGCAGTTGGGATTGGTCCTCGGTGCTCACTCCCGAGGATCCTTCCATGCCAAGTGGACGGTTGGGATTGGTCGTTTGGTGATACGTTCCCAGTGGCCTGATCGAATTTGATGGCTGATAGTATAAATGTGCAGAATCTATAATCTGTACGTAGTAGACTTTGAAGTCGATTCTAAGCGTGATATGGCCAGATTTGTCCCTCCGACTAAACATGAAACTCGTAATTCTTGGAAATACCTTTCCAACGAGGTGTTAAACACTTTCACCGGATTCTTGTAGCATCAGGAATCCCCGTTTGAAGTTCTGCACTCTATACAATTCCTGCATGCTTTGTTCTTCTTGTTATGTAAACCTAATTTAGAACTATTAGAGAGATTATGGATAGTTAGCGTGAAGTTTGTTGTGAGTAGTTGGATAGATCCTTTGTAATCAAATGACGAAGTGAAACGTACTAGTTTGAGATGATTTGGTTGATAGATCCCTAGGTGAACTAGTGGGTTGACGAGTTGGATTGTATAAACAAACTAGATATGTGAATCGGTAAGATGAGCTAAATACTTGCAAGGTGATGAATATTGTGTGGAAGAGGATTGAATAAGGTTAGCGCATGAATATGTGGAAGGGTTGATAGTGCGTGAGTGTTTGCCGCACTTGATCGATTGTGTTGATAAGGGACTCGGTGAGGAGCCCTTGTGTGCTGTTAAGCTCGAGATGTGAAATTGGCATGCGGTGTGAGTCGACACATGGTGTCGTAATCCTAGTTAAGGATAGTGTGGCAGGTCTACGGGCTACCCAGTCGTCACACCGACAGGAGTTGACGGTTAGACCTTGGGCGGTTGGGCTTGGTCCTCAGTGCTCAATCCCGTGGCTTTCCGTGCCAGGTGAACGGTTGGGCTTGGTCCTCGTGATTTTTTCGAGGCTCCTTCCGGGTGACATCTTAGGTCAGTTCGAGGCTTGGTTCTCGGTGCACATCTACCCGAGACTCCCGCTGAGCCGTAGTACGCGTGTGAGCTCCGCTATTGTGTTCTTAGCATTGAGGTGTACGGAGGCCTAGGCAAGGTAGTGTGGAGACCAGCCTAGTAGTGGAGATGCCCGCTCTACTGTCACCGTCTGGCCACGACGAACGATGCCTGAGAGGTTAGTTACCTGCTTGAAAAGTGGGATCTAAGAGTCTGTGTCGACACAACAATTGTTTGTGCATGATCATGGGTGAGTCATTGCATAACATTCATGGCATTGCATTACATCGCATAAATAAGATCCTCATCATATAAGTTTGTATGAGCACTCTTATACGATGAGTTACTTTACTGTTGAGCCGAACCTCAACTTATATGTCTGTATGGACATTCATATAAGTTGAGTTACTTTCTGTTGTAGCTTTACACTTTTATTTTCTGCTGTAGATGTTAGAACTATTAGGGCAATGTGTTTGCTCATTTACTATGCTGCTATATATATATTGTTTACGGATCACTTCATTCCACCTGTTTGTACTATTACTTATATACATATATTGTACCCAGTTCCTTTCTCCACCCGGTGCTGAGGAGTCTCTGGGGGAGTGGATGTGATAGCCACTTAGTCTTTATGACTAACAGTTGCTACATCTTCCTTTTTAGGAGGAAACCCCGTAGACGGATCAGCAGCAGGTTTTGCAGCAGGACAGCCAGGCTAGGAAGACAGGGCCTGAGGGGACGGAAACATCGCTACCGTCAGTGACTGATGTGAGTCTTTGAGAGACTCTTGTTGTAGCCCTTTTGGGCAAGTTTTAACTCGTACTCTTATAATGTAGAAGCTTGTTGTAGCTTCTTTTATATATTGTATTTTTTTGGACTATTATATGCTTGTGTGGATTTGACTTCTCATTTTATATGTTTGGTTGGGTTGGCAATGTTTGATATATTGGAAGGCCGACAGAATAGGCGTCTTGTAGTACAGGCTAGCCCGAGTGCTAGTTCTATCGCAAGACGGCTATTATGGGCATAAGACTCCCCTCAAGCCGTGTTTTGTGTTCCGGGTGGGTGGGGTGGGGGGTGGGTGGGTGGTCTTACAAATGGTATCAACTTGCTACGATCCTGAATGAGAGAATTCATTTAACAATGGTGCCACCCCCGTTCGATTAGTCAGTTTGGGGATAGACTGACTTAGCGGAAGCAGTGGTGTGCCCATATATAATTCAAACTAAGTATGTCCAACTTTGACCTTAAGATTAGCCAACATGACCTTAGGTTTGTATTCTACGTGTAGATCCCAGTGCACGTTGAGCTAGTGGGGGGAACCCCGACCCCATCCGTACCAACACAATTTCAATAATCAGAGCCTGGGAAGACTCTCACAGCTATCCTGGATGCCTTTAGATCTCAACAAGCCCCCATACAACAATAAGGTCCGGGCTCCAATTGGATGAGCACTTTACGAGCTCTCTCCCCTTTTGCTTACCTTGGGACAGAGTCGGCAGTGTGTACGGAGGAATGGATCGACACCGTGCAAGAACTGATGGCAGGAATTAGATGCCCAAGCAACATGGCTGTGACACTGGTAGTGACACTCCTAGAACAACACGCCAAGAGTTGGTGGAAGTCCCTCATGGGCTCCACCTTTCAAGAGCGAGTGTATACAGAGATCAACTAGAATGAGTTCTCGGGAGCCTTTTTAGAGCACTTCATTCCCTCGTCTGCTCGAGATGAACTCGAAGAGAGATTCCTACAGTTAAAGCAAGGGTCCAAGTCTGTGACGGAGTACCAGCAGGAGTTTCAGCATCTGGCTAGATTTGCTGACTCCTATGAGTTGGATGATAGAGGATATGCAAAAAGGTTCTACAAAGGCTTGCGAGACCCCCTGAGGCATGCCCTTTTGTTTATAGCAGACTCTGTCCTGGAGGAAATTATTTACATAGAAAAGAGGCTGGAAGCAGACCACTTGGGAAGTGGTAAAAGACCTGCTGAGGGTGTGATGGAAGCTGGCCCTAGCAACAGAAGGAGACACGACTTCGGAGGAGGAAGAGGACATCAGAGAGGTGGTAGACGTTTCCACCGGAATTATAGAGTGGAGCACCCGGTTCCACATCCTCCAACATTACCTCCACCACCACAGCCTCAACCGTTTCAACAACCCGGTGGGCGGCAGGAGCGAGTGTGCTTCGAATGCAACTAACCGGGCCACATTCGACGCTACTGCCCGCAACTGTTTGGAAATACGCCTCTTGATCTCCCTCCGGCAGCTCCTCGAGGGCGGGGGCACATGCGTGGTCGAGGATGAGGACCACGAGGAGGAAACCCCAGACCTTCTCGGAATCAGGTGTTAGCGCTAGACATGACACAGGACCAGAACCCTCAGGAGGTGATTACAGGTATGTTACAGTTAGTTATCACATTTTCATTGTTAATCTTAAGTTACTTAAGACATATGAGATATCTAGCTTTGAGTATTGCTACTGGTACTTAGGCACCGTGGTGGTCGGCGGGAAACCGGCCTATACATTATTCGATACTGTGCCTCACTTCATTTGTGTCTGCGGACTTCATTAAAGACCTGGAAGGAGTGCAATCCTTCACTAGTATTGCTAGAAGAGTACGCCTTCAAAACGGCTCTGAGATGACCGCAACCTCCATGTGCGAATTGGAGATACTCATTGGGAGAAAGATCTTTGATACCCCTGCCACAGTTTTGAGAATGCCGGAGTTCGACCTCATTCTAGGCATGTCATGGCTGGATTGGCACTACGCAAGAATTGACTGCGCGGAGAAGCGAATCTACTTGAGACATGGGGATACCGATGTAATCTTCTAAGGTATAAAATTCGCACCACGTTTATTATTATCTTCGATTCAGACCTTGAAAGCTCACATGAGAGGGGATGAAGTTTATATGATATATTTCGAACTGAAGGAGATGAAAATAAATATGAAGGACGTGCGGGTGGTGTGAGATTTTCCCGAGGTATTTCTTGAGAAATTCGCAGGTTTATCCCCGCATAGAGAGGTGCATTTTCAAATTAATCTAGTACCAGGAGCCAAGCCCGTCTCCAGGACCCCTTACTTGATGGCCCCGAAGGAACTCACAGAGTTTAGAGTATAGTTACAAGAACTGGTGAAATCAGGGTTTGTTCGCCCCAACTCATCACCTTGGGGAGCCCCTGTTCTGTTTGTTAAGAAGAAGGATGGAACCTTGCGATTATGTATAGACTATCGAGAGCTTAACCGACTGACGGTACGGAACACCTATCCGCTATCTCAGATCGATGAGTTGTTCGACCAATTGGTAGGAGCGCATTGGTTTTCCAAATTGGATTTGCGTTCGGGGTATTATCAGTTGAGAATACAGGAGCAGGACATTCAGAAAATGACCTTTAGCTCAAGGTATGACTTGTACGAGTTCACTGTGATGCTGTTTGGGCTCACAAATGCACCTTCAGCTTTCATGAGTCTGATGAACAAAGTGTTCGAGCCTTATCTAGATGTCTTCGTCATCGTTTTTATCGATGACATTTTAGTCTACTCTAATACGGAGGAAGAGCATGTCGAACATCTAACCTTGGTATTGAAGAAGCTAAAAAGCACGCCTTGTTTGCCAAGTTCAGCAAGTGCGAATTTTGGCTCCAAGAGGTTGCCTTCTTGGGCCATGTGATCAGTGGGGCTGGGTTAGCTGTGGATCCGGCCAAAGTGCATGCCGTGAAGGAGTGGTCGCCCTTGAAGTCAGCGGCCGATGTGCGGAGCTTCCTTGGACTAGCCGGGTACCATCGCAAGTTTGTAAAAGGGTTCTCAAAGATTGCCCTTCCTCTTACTACGCTGACAAAGAAAGGTGTGCCGTATGAGTGGACACCCCAGTGTGAAGTTGCATTTTAGGAACTGAAGGACCGAATTACTTCCGCACCCATCCTAGCCCTTCCATCCAGGAGAGAGGGATTTCAAGTTTACATTGATGCATCGTATCAAGGGATGGGAGCGGTATTGATGTAGCACAGGCATGTGATTACATATGCTTCGAGACAGCTGAAGAAGCATGAAATCAACTACCCGATACATGATCTAGAATTGGGAGCGATGGTGTTCGCCTTGAAGATTTGGAGACACTATCTATACGGCGTCCACTGCAAGATCTTTTCAGACCACAAGAATCTAAAGTACGTGCATACAAAGAAGGAATTGAATTTGAGACAACGGCGGTGGTTAGAGTTTTTTTGCGATTATGAATTCACTTTGAACTACCACCCCAGAAAAGCAAACTCCGTAGCTGATGCTTTGAGCAGAAAGTTATCGGAATCAAACTCGGAGTCCCGATTGATGAGAATGGAGTTAGCTCGGATGCTCGAAGAGATGAAGATCACCCTAGTATATAAAGACCAATCAGAAGGGTATATAGAGTACTTAACCGCGATGAGCATAGTTTGCGATATTCGAGACCGAATCTGGGCGGAACAAAGAAAGGATGCGGCTCTGGCCCCAACAATCAAGTCAATTGAAGATGGTACGACTGACGAGTATTCTCTAAAAGACGGCCTCGTTCATCTCCGTGGCCGGCTTTACATTCCCGAGGGCGGTAAAATTCAGGAAGATATCCTGAGAGAGGCACACAACACCAAGTTTTCTGTGCATCCTGGGATTGCCAAGATGTACGCCGACCTGCGGAAGACCATGTGTTGGCCGGGAATGAAGAGGGACATCCAATATTTTGTTACGCACTACGAGGCCTGTCAAAGGGTGAAGGCGGAATGCATGAGCCCCGGTGGGTTATTACAGTCATTGCCCATCCCCGAATGGAAGTTCGAGGATGTCTCCATGGACTTCATCCACAGTTTGCCTCGCTCACGCTCAGGGAATGATTAAGTATGGGTGATCGTTGACCGCCTGACGAATGTAGCCCGGTTTATTCCTATGAAGAAAGAAGCTCATGTGGATGCTTTGGTACGCCTCTTTGTGGAGCAGTTCGTACGGTATCATGGTGTGCCAAATACAATTGTTTCTAATCGGGATAGTCGGTTTACCTCTAAAGAATGGAAGGCAGTGCCAGCGTATTTTGGTTCACGTCTTACCTTTAGCACAACATTTCATCCTCAGACGGACGGGCAATTTGAGAGGACCATCAAAACATTGGAGGATCTATTGAGGCTGTGCGTATTGGATAGAGGAGAGCCATGTGAAAGGCTCTTAACCCCGGTGGAATTTTCATATAACAACAGTCACCAGGCTAGTATCAGAATGGCACCCCATGAAGCCCTTTACGGAAGAAGGTGTAGAACCCCCCTTGTCATGGGTACAAGATGAAGACCCGAAGGTTTTGGGTATTGAATACATCGATGACACTGATGCGCTGGTTAGGCTAATACGGAACCGCATGCTTGAGGCTCAAAGTCGGCAGGCTAAATAATATAATGCAAAGCACCGGGTGGTAGAATTTCAAGTGGGTGACAAAGTGTTCCTGAAAATCCGGCTGATGCATGGAGTGTCACAGGTACGTGGTATGAAGAAGCTCAGCCCAAGGTATGTTGGGCCTTACACTATATTGGAGAAGATTGGCCCTTTGGCCTATCGGTTGGAGTTACTACACGAGCTGGAGAATCTTCATGACATATTCCATGTGTCGTCTCTCCGGAAGGCACTGTTGCGGCCCGATCAACATATTCCCACCATTGATGGAGCAGTAGTGACCGATAGATCTGTACGACTAGAGCCAGTGCGGATAGTAGACAACGAGACAAGGATTTTGCGCCGCAAGAGGGTTCTTTTGGTAAAAGTTCCGTGGTCTAATCATGGGAAGGAGGAGTATACCTGGGAGCCGGTGGGCTTGATGTAAAAGCGCTACCCAGAGTTTTTTCTTTCAGGTAAAATTTAAAAGCATATTTTAATTTATTTTTCACGTTTTCCTCTCCCCATAGCCTTAGCCGGATTTCGGGGACGAAATCTTTTATTTTGTTTATAGGATTTGTAACGTCCCAATTCGTGCTAGGCCCCTCGTGCGCGCTTTTGAGTCAGGAGAAATGATTTGGGCTCAGGGAGTGCTGGCAACTAGGCTTACACTTGTGTAAGGAAAGAGAAGTCAGTCTAGAAAAGGACACGGGTAGTGACATGGGCGTGTCCATACCCGTGTGGTGCTCTGGTACCTAGGTTGGAAATTCGTGGAGTTTCCAGAGAAAGACACGGGTAGTGACACGGGCATGTACCTACCCGTGTGTATGTGGACACGGGTAGAGGCACGGGCGTGTCCCCTACCCGTGTGTGTAACTGCCATCGTCGATCGAGTTTCCCGAGCAGGACACGAGTAGAGACACGGGAGTGTCCCTACCGGTGTGCATATCTCAAGGAAGCCGGCCGTGTCTCCGGAGCAGGACATGGGTAGAACACGAGCATGAACACGGCCGTGTCGCGTGACATGGGTAGTGGATACAGGCATGTCCCTACCTGTATTGGTGTCCAAACGACACTGTAACCGTCGATGCCGATTCACCCGAGCAGGACACGGGTAGGGACACGAGCGTGTCCCTACCCATGTTGGTCCTATATATATAGGATTTCTGAAACTTGGCCATTTTCATTCTCTTCCCAAGCCTTTTCTGTGGAGAGACTGGTGCTGGAGCAACTTTTTTCCTGTGGAGAATCGACGCCACCGAGGAGAAGAAGATGCCGCCGCGAAGGGTGACGAGATCCATGGCCGGAAATGGTGGAAACGCCGAAATCGAGGTGAGCTTCCTCCCCTCTCCCTTGGTGATAGATCTCTAGTTATTTCTAGGCGAGATATCGACTCCAAAGAGTATTGATGTGTGAGATGAAGATTTCTAGGAAGAGGCCATGCTAGAACTTGTGTTCTAGGGTTTAGTCATCTTCAACCTCTCCTTCCTTCAATGTGATGATGGGGGATGGTCTCGTGAAGAGAAATGGCCTTATGATGGTGAATAAGGGTGGAGAAATTTCTGGTTGTGATTTGGGAAGATCGGCTAGAGGAGGAAAACGGACCGATGTCGTTCGTTCCGCCTTAAGATGCGCGCAGAAATCCGCTTTCTGCGCGCAATAATCATTGTGGTCATTTTTAGATATGAAACGACCAGATATGGGCTTTTGACTAAACACAAAAGTCGTAGCCCATGGAAATACCTTTCCAACAAGTGGTTGCACGTCTTCATGCAAATTCTGTAGCCACGGGAAGGCTTGATCGAATTTGATGGCTGATAGTATAAATGTGCAGAATCTGTAATCTGTACGTAGCAGACTTTGAAGTCGATTCCAAGCATGATACGACCAGATTTGTCCCTCTGACTAAACATGAAATGCATAACTCTTGGAAATACCTTTCCAATGAGGTGTTAAACACTTTCACCGGATTCTTGTAGCATCAGGAATCCCCGTTTGAAGTTCTGCACTCTATATAATTCCTGCATGCTTTGTTCTTTTAGTTATGTAAACCTAATTTAGAACTATTAGAAAGATTGTGGATATTTAGCATGAAGTTTGTTGTGAGTAGTTGGATAGATCCTTTGTAATCAAATGATGAAGTGAAACGTACAAGTTTGAGATGATTTGGTTGATAGGTCCCTAGGTGAACTAGTGGGTAGGCGAGTTGGATTGTATAAACAAACTAGATATGTGAATCAGTAAGATGAGCTAAATACTAGCAAGGTGATGAATATTGTGTGGAAGAGGATTGAATAAGGTTAGCGCATGAATATGTGGAAGGGTTGATAGTGCGTGAGTGTTTTCCGCACTTGATCGATTGTGTTGATAAGGGACTCAGTGAGGAGCCCTTGTGTGCTGTTAAGCTCGAGATGTGAAATTGGCATGCGATATGAGTCGACACGTGGTGTCGTAATCCTGGTTAAGGATAGTGTTGCAGGTCTACGGGCTCTCCAGTCGTCACACCGACAGGAGTTGACAGTTAGACCTTGGGCGGTTGGGCTTGGTCCTCGGTGCTCATTCCCGGGGCTCCTTCCGTGCCAGGTGAACGATTGGGCTTGGTCCTCGTGCTTTTTCCGAGGCTCCTTCCGGGTCACATCTTAGGTCAGTTCGGGGCTTTATTCTCGGTTCACATCTACCCGAGACTTCTGCTGAGCTGTAGTACGCGTTTGAGCTCCGCTATTGTGTTCTTAGCATTGAGGCATAAGGAGGCCTTGGACAGGTAGTGTGGAGACCAACCTAGTAGTGGAGATGCCCGCTCTACTGTCATCGTCTGGCAATGATGGATGACGCCTGATAGGTTAGCTACCTGCTCAAAAACTGCGAACTAAGAGTCTGTGTCGACACAACAATTGCTTGTGCGTGATCATGGGTGAGTCATTGCATAACATTCATGGCATTGCATTACATCACATACATAAGATCCTCTTCGTATAAGTTTGTATGAGCACTCTTATACGATGAGTTACTTTACTGTTGAGCCTAACCTCAACTTATATGTCTGTATGGGCATTCATATAAGTTGAGTAACTTTCTGTTGTAGCTTTACCCTTTTATTTTCTGCTGTAGATGTTAGAACTGTTAGGGCAATGTGTTTTCTCATTTACTATGCTGCTATATATATACATTGTTTACGGATCACTTCATTCCACCTATTTGTACTATTGCTTATATACATATATTGTACCCTGTTCCTTTCTCCGCCCGGTGCCGAGGAGTCGCCGGGGGAGTGGATGTGATAGCCACTTAGTCTTTATGACTAACGGTTGCTACGTTTTCCTTTTTAGGATGAAACCCTGCAGATGGAGCAGCATCAGGTTTTGCAGCAGGACAGCTAGGCCAGGACGACAGGGCCTGAGGGGATGGTACCGTCGCTACCGTCAGTGACTGATGTGAGTCTTTGTGAGACTCTTGTTGTAGCCCTTTTGGGAAAGTTTTAACTCGTACTCTGATAATGTAGAATCTTGTTGTAGTTTCTTTTATACGTTGTATTTTTTTGGACTATTATATGCTTGTGTAGATTTGACTTCTCATTTTATATATTTGGTTGGGTTGGCAATGTTTGATATATCGGAAGGCCGACAGAATAGACGTCTTGTAGTACAGGTTAGCCCGAGTGCTAGTGCTACCGCAAGGCGGCTATTCTAGGCATAAGACTCCGCTCGAGCCGTGTTTTGTGTTCCGGGAGGGGGGGGGGGGGTCTTACACGCTCTTTCTATCGCCCGGTGCATAAGAGCCGCCTAGATGAGCAGATGTGATAACCACTTAGTCTTTTTGACTAACATTTTCTACGTCTTCCATTTTAGGAGGAAACCCAACTAATAGAGCAACAACAGCAGGTCATATAGGAGGGCAGCCAGGCCAGGGCGATAGGGCCTGATACGACGATACCTTCGATGCCATCAGTTACAAATGTGAGTTTTGAGAGACTCATTATTGTTGCCCTTTTGGCGATTTTTGTGTACTCTGATATTATAGAACTCGTTATTACTTCTTATTATTTTTGTACTTGTTTGGACTTATACTAGTGTGCAATTTTGGCTTCTGTTTATATTCTTTATATTGGGTTGTCATGGATGCTATTGGTTTTGCCGACAAGATATGCGTCTTGTGGTACAGGTTAGCCCGTGTGCTGACACTGCCGCAAGTCCACTATTCTGAGCATACGACTCCCCTCGGCCGTATCTTGTGTTCTGGGAGGGGGGTCTCATACATGGAACTATACTAACAAGAGTGTATATGTATAAAGAGAAACACTAAAAGGAAGTAACAGTAAAGTAAAAGCAATGTAGTGATGTACAATAAAGTAAAGTAAACGAACTACACTACCATCATAAAATATACATTAACTTATATGAATGCCCAGACAAACTTATAAGTTAAGGTTTCCAAAGTAACTCATCATATAAAAGAGCATATACAAATCTATATGATGAGGGTTTGCAGTTATAATCTAAACTATACTAATTAATGTATGTCATGTTATATGTTGCAATGCTATAATTTGAGATGCAACTCACCAACCCGACTCAATGCACAGATCTTTCAGACATTCCCTACTTTTTGGAGGTTGCTAGCCTCTCAGGTACCAACCGTCATGGATCACGGTGGTAGTGGAGCAGGTATCTTCACTCCTAGGCGGGCAGGCACACTACCAGGCCTAGACCTTACGTACGCCTCAATGCCAAGAGCACAACAATGGAGTTCCTACATACTCTTGCAAGAAATTCACTCGTCTTTATGGCCGGGTGTGCTTTTAGGGGATAGTCCTTCAGACCGCAGTATAAACAATCTATTGGCCCCAAAGCCTACACTCCTCACTGTTAACCCCAAAATCGGCAATCCCTCCTAAGGTATCTAGCTCGCAAGTCGCAGCCCACTCAGGGGTTTGCCCTGAGGGTCGCGATCTGCCTCAACCCTCCTTTTTTGGGCCAGGTAGAAAGAAACTCCTATCCACTCAGGTCGCATGGCTTGGGCGGTCTCCCCAGTCTAACCGTCCCAGTCGCATAGCTACTGCGTGCCTTGCGGGACGGCGGGCTGCTCCCATAGCTCACCCTTGCAGGCCGCCCGGTTAGGCCTACTAACCTTGCAACATTCTTCGTTGCAGGAGGAGATCTAAAGTAGCAAGGGCGATCTGCGCGATCTATTCCTTCAATCTGCCAGGTCGCCCAGCCGGCGTCCACCCTACAGACCAACTCAACTGTCGCGGGCTCAGCAGACTAACTCTCCGCCTCTTGAGACGGATTCCATCTACTCTATAGGGTGGCCTGCTCCTCAGGACGCCACCCAAGAGCGGCCTGCCTGCCTCAACCGCCCACCAAGGGGCGACATGCTGCCTCCGCCGCCCAATAAGGGTGGCCTGCTCCTCAGGCCGCCACCAAGGGGTGGCCTGCTACCTCAGCCACCGACCAAGGGGCGGCCTGCTCCTCATGCCGCCACCCAAGGGCGGCTTTCCTGCCTCAGCCACCCACCAAAGGGCGACCTGCTCCTCAGGCCTCCATCCAGGGGTGGCCTGCCTGCCTCAGCCACCCACTAAGGGGCGGCCTACATCCTCAGGCCACCTAAAGGGTGCGGCCTGCCTCCTCCCAGTCCGCCCAGTCGGGAGGCCTGCTCGCCGAGTTTTCCAAAGCCTTCATGATGTGTCACTGGGCCCTGCTTCTAGAAGATCTTCCTCGGGCCTATAAATAGCTCTCAATGCCTCTCATTTAGGAGGAGAGAGCAATAGGAAAACTACCAGGCGATCAAGACCTGCGGACTCAGTTTTCTACTCCTCCAAAGCTTGATCATCAAGACTTATGGACTCAGTTTTCCAGTCCTCCACAGCTTGATCATTAATACCTGCAGACCCAGTTTTCCAGTCCTCAACAGCTTACCATCAAGTCATGTGGCCTGCTAGCAGCCTCTTTTCCTTAGCCTCTGACAACTTCTTTCCTTAACCGCCAACTTCCCCTTTGTACCCTTTATTGCTTTTATATGTAAAGGTGCAATAACAAGTTGTAATTATGTTTCTTAACTAAAGGAAAAGCTCTTGCCGTCGCAAGAGTGACATTCATACCGCGGCAGGCGAAGTCTTTTGTTGCCGTTGTTAGTGGCCCCCTCTGCTCTTCTTCTCAATCCCTCTCCTCTCTCGGCATCAACCTATAAGGCTAACCATCAAATTAGCTGTCTGCTCGACAGTACTTGATCAACCTTCCCGACTGCTCTAACAAACCTCTCTGCTATCCCCACAACCCTCTTCTTCACCTAGCTTGTTAGACCAAACAACCCGTTAACTAGGCGGTGTCATTTTCACGCATCAGCAGTTAACACACAACCTTCAGATCTCGAACAGATAGTAAAATCAGCGGTTACTCATGACAGACCATCAACTAGCCGAGAACCTTGCTCCAAGTCCCAGTGAAGATCCTCTTTGGGAGGACCTAGAGCAATCTCGTAGAAAAACTGCACAACAGTTTCAAGCAATCAACCGTACTCTAGCAGCTATCACACAACAATTGATCGCACAATCTTCAGCAGCACCAGCTCCTCCAATTAATCAAGCACAAGCATCCGAGAATTTTCAATTTTATCGACCGGCCTATCCGCCGGTCTATCCTCCTCTTTACACTCCAACCTTTCCGCAAGGGCCTGCAGCCCCTTTGCGATCTCAAAGTGATGAGTTCATAGATCGTCAAAACTTCTTCTGAGAAGCTTCCCGAGGAAGTCCAGCTAGATTCCTAAACTTTCAGGGAAGTCATCCCTACCCTTCAGCTCCTACCTTTGCTCCCCTCCAACAGTTTTTCCCTTTTATCCTCCTGCTCCTTTTGTAGCTACAACTTATTCTCCCTTTTTTCCTTATGCTTTAGGAGAGCAGGGAGAGCCGTCACCGTTTTCAGAGAATATTCGACATGAACCAACTCCAGTTAACTTCAGAGAGCCACGGTTGCCCATTTACACTGGAGAGACTGATCCAGTCAAACATCTTCAAGCCTTTGAATCAGCCGTAGCTCCCAAGACTCTTTCAGATGCTACCAAGTGCAAGCTTCTTATAACAACCTTTGATGGACAAGTGATGGATTGGTTCTATGGACTACGTCCTCAGTCCATCTCTTCCTTTGCTGATTTGCGAAGAGAGTTTCTGCTCAGATTTTCTACCTCTACAAAGAGAAAGGGCGGTCCAGAGGCCCTATTTGATATCAAACAACGTGAAGATGAGACTTGGTCTCATTTTGTAGATCATTTTCAGAGAGAAATCCTTGACATCGAGATCGTCGAGCAGGAGATGTATCGAGTGGCTCTCATTCATGGTTTGTGAGAAGGACCACTCAAGTTTTAGGCCAACTTCCGAGCACCAAGGACTTATCAATAGTTGATTGGTTTAGCTAACTCATACATTCGAGGAGAGAAGAGCAACCCCAGCTTCGTCTCCCGGCTTGTAGCTGAGAAATGTCCTCCTTACAAGCAGCCTCCGAGGTCTCCTTGGAAAGATTTTTCATCCCACTCAAGGAAAAAAAAAGATTCCAGCAACATCATCGACACCCCTTCCCGGGCCAGGATCGTGCCCAAGAACGAGTGCTACCACAACCAGCCCCACCTCCGCAAACAGCTTCAGTTCATCATCCGCAAGATGATGACTTACCAGACTCTGAACTCTATGAGGCCATGCTAGAAGTAAGCTAAGTCATGAAGAGTAGGGCAAATTCTAAAAGGCCCTATCAGCTGGCAGATCAGAGATCAAAGGATTCAGATCCGTTTTGTGAGTTTCATAAAGAAAATGGGCATTTAACTTAAAACTACCGAGCGCTTCGTTAACTAGTGCAAAAGATGCTGAGGCAGGGAAAGATGCGCGATCTGTTCTCAAAGGATAGTCACTCTGATCCATCTACCTCAAAGGGCAAGGAGGTAGAAAACATTCCTTTGAGCTCTAAAAGCACAAACCAAATCAGCAGCTGCAACTGTCCCAGAAATCCATGCATCGATGCCGATGATGAAGGAGTACCAGGAAGGATATTTTAAGCCAAATGAGGATAACATCAAAGTTCTCAAAGCTTCTTGCAATCATGGCTCGTTTTCTTTTGCTTTTCTCTTCAGACATTCTTTCTCTAAAACACTTCTAAGTGTTCGTATATTCATTTCAATAATTTTTTACGTTAGAGATCCCATACTGACACTTTTTCCTTATTGGAGTGCTTCCTCCTCAACTTTTTATCTTTGACAAAGAGATCACTGAACCACCGAGATATCACAGAGTCTTGCTTAGGGCCCCTCGAGATTGAACTCCGATGTAAGACCACAACGACCACATATAGCAGGGATTTTTTGCATGTGTAGTGGGGGCCGTTCAACTCTCGTGTAGAGGATGACGGGACTTCGGATCCTGGCCGATATCTAACACAGAGTGCGAATCCAGGGCGGGCCCATGTGTTAGCTCTGTTGTGCTTCGCTAAGGGATACATTACAGTTACGATGATCTTTGCTTGACAAGCAATGACGATCAAGTGAAGCCTTGTCTCTTCGATCATCTCACAACTGTGACGGACGAACACTCTTTGGTACTCTCAATCCGTGACTTTGCGGGGCCCACAACTCCGCTGATCATTCCACAAACAAGCAATAGGCCACTTAATGCAACTAGTCTAATTGATCAGCGATGCTTCTAACCCGAGGCATGAGAGCAGTGTATCTATCGATCCTTCTCAGGATTTTCTATGCTTGTTTCTCTTGTGCCCTTTCTAAAGGAAGCGCAGCCAGCCCGCTCTAAGTAGGACTATACCCTGGATGATTTCTTCTTAAGGCAGCGGTACTAGGAGATACGATGGGCTAAAACCCAAATCTCCCTTTCTCAAGATATTTAATAATATTGGTGCTGCCCTTACTCAGTCCTTTGTCCTATTAAACTACTCTTATCTAACATTTAGTTGTCCATAATGATTTACTGTTAATCTAGGACAACCCGAGGTCTACCCGGTGAAGGGATCATAACGGTACTAGGAGATACGATGGGCTGAAGCCCAAATATCCCTTTCTTAATATATTTAAAAATATTGGTTACGATCTTAAGTTCTACGCTGACCCGTGGTGCAAACTCAAAACTCTATACACTACATACTCCAAGTATCCATCTACAAATGCACCATGACTTTAGGGATAATTGAAGGTATTATGACTACCCACTATTACGTTGAGATTAAGTTATAATCATTTACTTAAGTAGTATTACACTATTCAAATTTCTCGTAAAACATTAGGTCATTTATTCTCCAAAAAATCTATAAATTTAAGCGACAGATATAAATGCTATTTTACATCTAAGTTCCAATTTTCATGCATGTCCAAAGTGATCTTTATGGTCTAAACTCTACCTCAATATTTTACTAACCGCAGACAATCCTTCAATTGAACTAGTTATGTTCTAAGGGTGTCCCTAACCAATGCTTAATCCAAATGACCTGAAATAATTACCAGTGATATGTCATGACCTAAATAGGCTATGGTCAGGAATTCATAATTTTCCATATTAATTTGATAATTATAAAAATTTCAAATCTAAATGACATATATAACTTTTACCCATGAAGTACTAGTTCTTTAAGTCCAACTACCTAAAATAAATTACCACAACATTATATAGTCTAAATAACAGAAATGTCTAAGTTTCATAATTATCCAAATTATATTTATCCATAAATACTAATTATGAACATTTGATCTATAATGACACTTACCAAAGAAAGCAAGAAATATGCAATTAAAAATTCCCTAAATATTTTCAATGAGCACAACTGACATTTTAATAACCTAGCCAGAGATTGATAATTTTTCAGAAGAATTTGACAACAAAAATTTCATACATACACAAAGGGCAAACTTGGAATTATAATTAATTCTCCAAACAAATGATTCTTTAAAATTCTAGGAAAATTTCAATGGCATATTGAGTCATAATACATCAAGCGATAGAAAACCAAGTTTTTTATGAAATCATTTAGTCACCTTTATATCAACAATTTAATTTTTACCCCAAATCAAGGGACAAGAACTTTTCCAAGTAAAATGACCTCAAAAATTCCAGAAAAATTTCCATAGATATAATTTTACCTAACATTACTGGTGCTAGAAAATCAGATTTTTCCTACTCAAAAAGACTACATTTATTACATTAATTAAATAATGTGACATTCACATAATTAATTAATTAATTAATTAGGGTTTTTCCACTCCAAAAATCCAAAACCCTCCTGAGGTGAACATTTACCTCATACTAAGTGCCTCCCACAATCTTAAGGGCAGGAAACAAGTTATAGTGATAAAATCACACAATTTAGCTTTTTGCTAAATGCACACCAAAACACATAAGTGTTATGGACATACATGTAGATAAACCCAACATACCAAGGTTCAAATGACCTGAAATTGTTACCAGGGCTTTATAATGTACTAAGAAAAATCCCACTCCACATTTGGGTCATTAGGATTATTTTAACCACTTAAATTTCTTTAATATAAAAACAATATTTTTCTTAAAACTATAGAAAAATTGTCCATAAATTCTTATTTTTGGATAGGAGGTGTATCTAAGGTACACAGATACATGTTTCAAATTTCAACCTCATAACTTCAACTATTTAAAAGATATTAACAAAACATGGTATGCCCATTCCTAAGGACCAATCCCACCAAAACTGACGTACAGGGAGCTACAATGCTTCAAATGGGCCGATTCAATATCCTAATTAAAGTAGACACTCAGATATACAAACGTTATCTCAGGAAATTTTCTTAAAATGGCTTCTAAAGGCTTTAATTTTAAAGATTAAAAAGGGCATTTCTATGTGACAAATTCACATATAATATTTATAATAATCTAAATTATTAATAATATCCAAAATCGACGACCATGATTTCGTCTTCCCCAATGTGTCAAGGGACATGATTTCACCGTCCTGAAGCCCTTTCTAGTGGCTTTTCCAGGCCAAATGACCACCTCCCATCCGACCACCGCCACCACCACCTCCGTTGAGGTGGTGGCTATCGCTGGACGGCGGCTTAGCTACCAGAGGTGACTGTTTGGCGAACCCGACAAGTTCAAATTCCATGAAATTCTCAGATTTTTCTCACACGACCAGACTCAATTTAGCCCGATTTCTCTCCTAATGGATCCAGGATACAGACACATAGGGAGTGGAGGAGAAACAAACCTGAATTTGAGCTTGGTTGCGGGTGTTGTGTCCATGGACCATGGTGGTGGCTATCGCTAGTGAGCTTGCTCCAAATAGCAATTATCCATCAAAAACCTTGCTCAAGAGGTCGTGCTCGATTGCTTGTGAGGTGGTGAAGGTGGTGAAAGGCTTGAATGAGGCTAAGGGGGAGTGTATAAGAAGAGCCAAGAGAGGGGGTGGTCATCCATGGATTGAATGCTCTTCTCTCTCTCTCTATCTCCTTGCTTTCATATGGCTGGATTAATCAGAGAATAGTCCCCATGTATGGGGAACTCAATTAGCAGCCTTTCAAAATGAAGAGGAGGTGTCAAGTGATATACACTCCATGAATTCCTCCTCTTTATCTTCCAAATAGGTGAAATTCCTAATTTGCCCTCCATGAAATTTCTCCATTCAAATTAAGAGGGGCTTAGGGGATCATTTGGCTTGTGGGCTTGCTGGATGGACCTTGGATTAGGGCTTACCCCAATTGAATATAATTTGAGCTTTTATTTTCATAATTAAGAATTACTTTGACCATGGTTGACTTGATGGTTTGACTTGGTCAACAGAGGGATTGACTGGTCCAATGTGTGTGTCTTGAGTCCATTGACACCAGCCAATGTTGGTTGGGTCATGGTGATGCCCTAATTAGGCAAATTTAGCCAACATTTGTGATTTTGACCAATTTAGGGCTAAGTTTGACTTTGGTCAAATTGATGACCTCTTGATGAGGACTGATGGTCACTTGGGTCCCTTATGATGTCCTATGACCAAGGGTGAGGTCAATTTCATATTGGGGGGGGGGCAATTGACCTAATGGTGAAGGATTGGCTTATGTTGACCTAAGGGGTATTTTGGTCAATTTGCCCAATTTGGTGACCCTATGATGGGCCTTTTAAGTCAATTGAGTCCCTTATGATGTCCTATGACTAGGGGTGAGGTCAATTTCATATTTTTGAGGATAATTGGACCTAATGGTGAAGGATTGACCTATGTTTACCTAAATGGTACTTTGGTCAATTTGCCCAATTTGGTGACCCTATGATGGGGCTTTTGGGACACCTGAGTTTCTCTTAGGGTTGTGGTTCTATTGGTGAGGTCAATTTGTGTTGGTGAGTTCAATTTGGAGTGAATTGTCCTAGGTTGACTTGTGCACCTTTGGGGTGCTTATATCAATTTTCTAGGTTCAAGCTAGCTTAGGGTGATCTCATGACCTCTACTCACAACTCAAGTCCTAACCCTAACCCAAGGAGGTCTAAAAGCGAGGGGGATGTTCCAAATCCCAATAAAAAAAGAATTTCGCCCCCGAAGTTTAAGTTCGAGTCTACGGGGTTTAACACATAAAGAAGTGAATCAAAATATCTAGGATGTTTAGGTTGTACATGAGGTGAAGAGTGTAACGCCCCAAAAATCCTAGAAAATGAAAAATTGGAAGTTAACGCGCGGCGGTAGGGTTAACGCCGACATTAGCCTTTGAATTAAATCGTCTGAGGGCTCGAGAATCTACCGCGTGGTGGTTGTAATCTAGCGCGTGGCGCTACCACTCAACGCTTTTAAACGTTGAGTGACTATCGCGGGGTGGTAGTATGCTATCGCGTGGCGATAACACTCAATGCTCTCAATGCCGTCATCGAAGCATTGAGTGACTACCGCGTGGTGGTAGTGAGCTAACGCGTTGTGATAGCTTGAGTTAAAGTACCGCTTGGCAGTAAATCGACGTGCGGTGGTAGCTGCCATGTGGTAGTAAGGCAGAGGATGTTTTGGAGCAACAACACGATGTCGATTGGCCCAAGAGGCAACCGCCTATAATATCGGGCGGCGATAGTAGATACGCGCGGCGGTAGCCTCTAGATATAAGCTGTTTAAGAGAATGAATTCTCATTGTTCTTTCTTTTAGTTCTTGAGGTTCTTGAGAGCAAAAAGGCCGAGGATGACTTTTGCTAGCTAAGGGAAGGAGATCTTGTGGTCAGATTCAAGAGCCGAAGTAAGATCCGTAAAGAGAAAAGTGAGACACTCCTTTCCAATCGGACAAAGAAGCTCGTTCATGGCTCCGAAACGGATTACTAGGGTAATGATCTTCTTGCTTGGATAAATGAAGTCATTCTTTTGGCATATGCATGGAATCCCCTACCAAAAGGTGGAAAAACGAAGGGAATTCCTTTGGGTCGATTCAAAAAATCCCCGGTTAGTCTTACATATAGATTCAGAAATATATAGTACGGAATAGACATGCTGTGTGAAGCCCATCCAGACAGGTTAGTCTGGATTGGTGATGTTTTATTTTGTATGCCAGAGAAGACTCCGAGTATAAACAAGGCATTTATGAAGTCTGATGAGTTATGCCTATGAAAGGGAGTAGCAGGAAGTACTGAAGACACACTCTAGGAAAATTCCCAGAAAATACCACAGTTCGCATAACTAAGTGATATCGTCGGGAGACAGTGGGTATCGCCGACGACGATAACTCTTGGTGAGATATTTGTACTATGTGCTATGCGCTATGTTTCTGGCACTGCAGGATACTGCAGGTTTGCTTTCTGGACTGATGTTCCAGTAATGGCTCTTGATTACGTAACCTTTTGATTGCAGGCCAGTCTCTCGGAGACCGTGTGGCTATTATGAGCTATAAGCTCTTGAAGGACATTGTGTCGAACGGACAAGGGGAAGCCGACCCGCTTCAGTCTAGACTTTGAATTGATGATTTGAGCAACGGGCAATGGCTGAAATGTATCTGCATTATGGTTATCTAACTCGAGTGCCTAAGTTATTGGCATTCGTTAGGATCACATAATGAGAGTCTTAGGTTATAGCCGTCAAGACTAAAGTCTCAGACCGGGGGCGGTAACAACTATAAATGCTCAAAGTTGACTGTCAAGTCTTGAACTTCTGGACGGTGGTGTAATCCGAGAAATTGGCACTCCAAAAATGTTCCCTGAGTGCACGGAGCGCCAATAGTTAAGGCCGGAGTTTGTGATATATTAAACTGTGAGTGAGTGCACGTTCTTTTATATATCTTCTTGTGAAAATGCTATGCCTGCAGGGAAGGAATACCTCTGTCCTAGAAAAGGGGTAAGGTCATTATAAATTGGTCAGCTGAATGTTGATCAATTCCTTATTTACTGCCCTTGTGGTGGATTGTCCCTGTGCAGGTGTTGGAGAGCCTAGCGGAAAATAGCAGGCTGAAACCCTTATTGCTATGCCGACCCTCGAAGGCCAAGTGAAGGCGAAATTTTTCTGTTTCATGTGTGGCCGGCCTGCGTGCCGATATATGAAAACACCTTGTGTAAAGGAAACAGTTGTAAGACCTTAAGGCCGTATTGAATTTTGTGTATTTTTGTAAAACATTCCGGATATATATATATATATATATATATATATATATATATATATATATATATATATATAGTGGACATTCATGTGCACTTGAGTTCAAATTTTCACCCTTGAAGCTTCCGCTAGAATGCTCTGAGTTAGGGAGCATGTAGTCTTTTGATATTCACATGTAATCCCGCTGCCTGTTTGTGGAATATGGTATGGGTCCCTGGTCGGACCCTCTATTATAATTCATGTGACATATGGAGGTGTTACAATTTGGTATCAGCTTGTCTTGGTCTTCCTCCTACGAATTCGTGGTTGAATTCTTTTAAGGGGTGGCGATCACGTGTAAGTATGGACCGTTATAACATAAATGAACTCAAGAATGCCCACTTAGGAATGAAAATTCACCAGTTTGAGGAACCTGTGTGTTCCTACTAGTCATTGTTGCTTTTACAAAGTCGCTAAAGTGTGTCTTTTATACGTATAGGTGACTCGAAGTGGTGCGGGGAAGTCTAAACCCCAACATTCTGTTGAAAGTGCGGCACCAGCTGAGGGGCCCACACCTCCTCCTTCTGTGGATACATTGCGCTTAGTTGGCTGGGTGGTGTTTGCGATGATACACACACAGCCTACTAGCAGGCGCAGCCTGCAATGGTGCCAGTACAGGTGGTGTGAGGCAAGAACCTGTGGAGGCTATTGTAGATATACGAGCAGCGGAACGACAACTGAAGCAGTTCATGAGTTTCAGTCCTCTTACGTTCGCGGGGGCAGGGTCCCCAATGCAGGTAGAGGACTGGCATGCACGAGTCAAAAGAATTTTGACGGCAATAAGAACTGAGGAGGGACATGAAGTCACCTTTGACACTTTCCTGTTGGAAGGAGAGGCTCGACTTTGGTGGGACGAAATTGAGCTGCACCACTTAGCAGGCAGACAACTAACGGAGGTCTTGATAGAGGAGTTTTTGAGACTGTTCTTGGCAAAACATTTGTTGTCATCGCAACACATAGCCATGGAAAATGAGTTTTAGCGTCTAATGCAGGGCGAAAGTAATATTGACACCTATTTGCATGATTTTACCAAATTGGGATGCTATGCAGGGTCTATCTTCGCTGAAGAAGAGCGTAAGACCAATCGGTTCTATGAGGGACTGCGGGATGAGCTGAGGATGTTGTTCTCGAGTTCGGTGAATCAAGGGTTTCAAGCATTGGTGGATACATCCCATGCATTGGAGAAAGATATGAAGAGGGTGCCGGGCAAGATGGACTTGGCCATTACAAAGACCAAGTTCAAAGTGTCGCACCCGGGAAAATCGAGCTACCGCAAAAGATGGGGTAGAAAGTCCAAATCTTCGGGACAGGCTCCTTCCACAGTTGTGTCTGGAGCACCGTCTGGGAAAGGCCCTAAAAAATGTTATACTTGTGGAAAGGTGGGCCATATAGCCCGTGATTGTCGGAGTGGTCCTCCAAAGGGTTATAAGAAGGCAGGAGCAACATATGATGAAAAAGGAAAGGCGGTGGATTCCACTGCATTCCAGTATGCTCCAACTCAGCCAAGGGTGTACAATCTTGGCCAATAGGAGGCCATAAAGCAGAGTGACGTCGTCACATGTATGAATTAAGATATAGTTTTACTGCTTTCTATACTTCATACCTTGTGCGTTGCTTGTGTATGATTTGTTTATATTAGGCTTTGTACTTATTCGGGGCTGTCCGGTGAGAGCACTATTCGATACGGGTGCTTCACATTCGTTTCTATCTGAGGACTTCATTTCTCGGATTGGAGTGCCTACTTGTGTGCCGACAGATAAACTAAAGATATTTTGGCCTAACAGATGCGTGATGCTGGCAAAAAAGTCTTGCTGTGTTGAGGTACGAATAGGAAGTCAGGATTTCGGATTGGAAGCATCTGTATTGCCACTATCGGAGTTTGATGTAATCTTTGGTATGGACTGGCTCTCGGAGCAGCGTGCTTTTATAGATTGCAACTCAAAGGATACCACTCTAGGATAGAATACCGATCTAGAGACTAAATTCGCTGGTATGCGAGGATCGAGCAAGATGTTTATGTCTTCTCTCCAAGTCGTCAAAGCTGTTCGGAAGGGCGCAGAGTTATTCTTCATGATTATAGAGGCTGTTGAGCAAAAATCCTGTGTGAGTGACGTTCCGATTGTATCAGAGTACGCATATGTGTTCCCGAAGGATTTTCCGGTGCTACCTCCCTAAAGAGAAATTTACTTCTCTATCAAGTTGGTGTCAGATGCGAAACCTGTGGCCCGCTCACCGTACCGTGTAGCGCCAAAGGAAATGGCAGAACAGAATGTCCAGTTGCAAGAGCTGTTAGAGAAAGGATATACACGCCCAAGTATGTCACCTTGGTGCGCGCCTGTCCTCTTTGTGAAAAAGAAGGACGGTAGCCTGCGTTTATGCATCGATTATAGAGAAATGAACAAATTGACAGAGAAGAACAAGTATCCAATACCATAGATTGATGACTTGTTCGATAAGATAGTTGGATTAACGGTATACTTAAAGCTAGACCTGAAGTATGGCTATTACCAGTTAAGAATTCGGGAATGTGACATTCCCAAGACAGCATTTGGAACACGCTACGGTCATTACGAGTTCACGGTAATGCCGTTGGGCTATCTAATGCGCCATCGGTGTTCATGGACTTAATGCAATGAAAGTTTCGAGAGTACTTGGACTAATTTGTAATAATCTTTATTGACGACATTTTAAAGTACTCTCTGTCTGAAGAAGATCATGCAAACCATTTGCAGATGGTGATGCACACCCTGAGAAGAAATAAGCTATATGCCAAGTTCTCAAAATGTGAGTTCTGGCTGTCATCAGTGGCCTTTCTTGGCCATGTGATTAGTGGAGAAGGTATTGCGGTGGATCCAACGAAGATAGTTGCAATACGGGAGTGGTCGGTGTTGACTACTATAGCAGAAGTCAGGAGTTTCCTTGGACTTGCGGGCTACTACAAGCGCTTCATAGAGAACTTTTCACGGATAGCCTTACCTCTCACCATACTGATGCGGAAAGATCAGAAGCTCGTTTGGATGCCTACGTGCACACGAGCTTTTGAAGAGTTAAAGAGTCGTTTGACCACATCTCCTATTTTGACGTCTCCATGTGGTACAGATGGCTTTGAAGTTTATAGTGATGCATCAGGGAGCGGCTTAGGCTGCGTGCTCCTTTAGTTCAAAAAATTGATAGCATATGGCTCACGCCAGTTGAAAGTGCATGAGAGGAACTATCCCATCCACGACTTGGAGTTGGTGGCGGTGATATTTGCATTTAAACTATGACGTCATTACTTATATGGCATGAAAGTTGACATCTTCACGGACCATAAGAGCCTTAAGTATTTTTTGGATCAGAAAGATCTAAATATGCGGCAACAAAGGTGGATGGAGTTCCTCGGGGACTACACCTTTAATATTCATTATACTCCCGGGAAAGGGAATGTGGTCGCAGATGCCTTGCGTCGTAGGAATCCGGCAAGAGCTAATTGGTTGCAGTTACATGATGAACATCTGATCTAGGAGTTGGAGAACTTAGACATTTCTTGTGTTGACAAGAATGCCAATGCAAATGCATGCCTGAACTGGATAGAGGTTCAATACAACCTCGCGGATAGGGTTCGGCGAGCAACGAAACTCGATGAGTGTCTACAACGCTATGCAGCAGATGGGTCAAATGCCCAATTCTCCTTGGATGAAGACCTTTTGCAAAAAGGTGGTCATTTGTGCATCCTGGATGTGGGTAAACTACGTGAGGAGTTGATGTACGAAACACATTTTATAAAATACTCAATTCACCCAGGGAGCAGGAAAATGTACAAGGAAATGAAGAAGGTGTTCTGGTAGCCAGGTTTGAAGAAAGATATAGCCCATTACATGACAAAATGTCAAACTTGTGCCTTAGTGAAAGCTGAATACCAGAAACCTGGTGGTTTCCTGAAGTCATTACCAATCTCGAAATGGAAGTTCGATGACATTTCTATGGATTTTGTGCATGGAATACCGAGATCTTAGAGCGGAAATGATGTCGTTGGGTGATCGTTGACCGGTTAACCAAAGTGTCGCACTTCATACCTAACATGAAAGATGATTCAGTGGAAAAATTGGACAAGATGTACATGGATAACATCGTACGATTGCACGGCGTGCCCCGTAGCATCGTTAGTGACCGAGATGGGCGTTTTACTTCAGGTGATTGGAGGCTAATCCACCAACTGTTGGGTGCCAAGTTAAAGTTCAGTACGACCTTCCATCTGCAAACGGATGGTCAGACCGAGGGGACCAACAGAACAATGGAGAATATGCTCCGTATGTGCGCCTTGGATTTCAGGAAAAGGTGTAACGATCATCTCTATATGATTGAGTTCTCCTACAACAATAACTATCAAGCTAACATACAGATGACGCCCTTTGAAGTTTTATATGGTAGGAAGTGTCGTACACCGTTAGCTTAGGCGAAAATAGGCGAGTCAAAGCTATATAAGCATAAGGAGGTCAAAGATGCAAATTCGACCATACGTACTATACATGAGCGGCTGTTGGTAGCCCAGTATAGGCAAGCAAAGTACTACAACACCAAGCACCAAAACATGGAGTTTGGGGTTGGCGAGTGCGTGTACTTGAAGATCAAGCCATTCAAAGGCGTGTCCAGGATTCGACGCTTGAAAAAGTTGAGTCCGAGGTATCTTGGTCCGTTTGAAGTGGTTGAACGAGTTGGAGAAGCTGCCTATCCGTTAGCTCTTTTGGCCGAGCTAAATGGCTTGCACGATGTGTTTCACATATCCGTGCTGCGAAAAGCTGTGAAAGAGCCAACTCAAGTGATTGCGGATGAGAAAATACCAGTCAATAGTGGGCTGACAATGAAGGTTAGAAGCATTCAGATCAGGTATACGGAAATCAAGTAGCTACGAAATAAAGCAATCTGGATGGTCATAGTCTGTTTGGAAAATTATGGCCGTGAAGAATTGATATGGGAGCGTGAGCAAACCATGCGAGAAGAATTTCCCGAGTTGTTTTTGTAAAATCATGTTGTAAACTTATGTACTATTTTCCTTTACAAATATATCAAATTTCGTGACGAAATTTCTATAAGGAAGGGAGGTTTGTAACACCCCAAAAATCCTATAAAAGGAAGAATTGGGAGTTAACGCGCAACAGTAGGGTTAACGCCAGCGTTAGCCTTTGAATTAAATAGTTTGAGGGTTCGAGAATCTACCACGCGATGGTAGTAATCTAGCGCGTGGCACTACCACTCAACGCTTTAAAGCATTGAGTGACTACCATGGGGCGGTTGTATGCTATCGCGTGGCGATAGCACTCAATGCTCTTGATGAAGTCAATGAAGCGTTGAGTGACTACTGTGCGGCTGTAGTGAGCTAACGTGCGGCGATAGCTCGAGTTAAAGTACCGCTTAGCGGTAACTCGACGCGCGGCAGTAGCTGCCACGTGGAAGTAAGGTGGAGGTTGTTTTGGAGCGTCAACGGGATGTCGATTGGCCCAAGCGACAACCACCTATGATACCGCGCGGTTGTAGTAGATACCGCATGACGATAGCCTCTAGATACAAGCTGTTTAAGAGAATGAATTCTCATTGATCTTTCTCTTAGTTCTTGAGGTTCTTGAGAGCAAGAAGGCTGAGGCTGAGCTTTGCTAGCTAAGGGAAGGAGATCTTGTGGTCAGATTCAAGAGCCAAAGTAAAATCTGTGAAGAGGAAAGTGAGGCACTCCTTTCCAACTTGACAAAAAAGCTCGTTCATGGCTCTGAAACAGATTACTAGGGTAGTGATCTTTCTTCTTGCATAAGTGAAGTCCTTCTTTTTGCATATGCATGGAATCTCCCATCAAAAGGTGGAAAGGCAAAGGGAATTCCTTTGGGTTGATTCATGAAATCCCCAGTTAGTCTTGCATATAGATCCAGAAATGTGTAGTATGGAATAGGCATGCTGTGTGAAGCCCATACGGACAGGTTGGTCTGGATTGGTGATGTTTTATTTTGCCTGCCAGAGAAGACTCCGAGTATAAATGAGGCATTTATGAAGTCTGATGGGTTATGATTATGAAAGGGAGTAGCAAGAAGTACTGGAGACACACTCCAGGAAAATAACCAGAAAATACCACAGTTTGCATAACTGTTGGATATCGCCGGGCGACAGTGGGTATCGCCGACGACGATAGCTCTTGGTGAGATATTTGTACTATTGTCTACGTGCTATGTTTCCGGCAATGCAGGATGCTGCAGGTTTGCTTTCTGGACTGATGTTCCAGTAATGGATCTTGATTACGTAACCTCTTGATTGCGTGGCCAGTCTCTCGGAGACCGTGTGGCTATTATGAGCTACGAGCTCTTGAAGGCCAATGTACTGAACGGACAAGGGGAATATTTCTATAATGAGCTCGGTCGTGAGGTCATATCGTATAATAAGTTAATACATTTGGGGAATCACTACAAACATACGAGTGTAGGTTCATCTTTCTTCAAAATATATACGCAATATGGGACATATGAGTACTAATGTTAGAATATTTTTACTCCTCTGATAAACAAGATGAAATAAGAGTATTCAATGTGACCACTTATAAATATCCAGATTAGACTAGTGACAATCTTTCTTAATTTTATATTCGAAGTCATGTGGATCATCAAATCAAAGTCATAAAGAGTATCATCTTTACTTAAACCATAAGGTATAATTCAAACAATCCAATATAATGATTAGTTATGTTAATCAAAGTTTGTAGTTCACAATTGTGATTAGTGACCTAGCTATATCAAGTAAGTATTGGTAACGATTATAATCAATTCTCGTGTTTATCTCTCCAAATCTCAACATTTTAATATATGACAATTTTAGTCACTTTTCTCAAGATCAATCATGGTAGGGTTTAACCATACCAACCACAGTAAACTTAATCATTATATCTTAACCCCATGTAGTCACCTTTCCAAGATCTCTGGCTATGCATCCATTGTTCCCTAAGGCATAACGATAATGATTGTGGTAAAATTATTCAAATTTGAAAGCGCATGATTTTCAAGAAATTGCATGTAAATCTACTTTGAATGCCCAAAAATACAAGACATTCCGAGTATCATTCTGACTTGTAGGAACCTAATCCCAATTCATATCCTACTTAGACTTGTACTGAATTCACAATTTATGCTGTCTCTCTCTTGCAATCACATGAGTTTACTAATCAAACCCATAACCAACAATATGATTACTAATTGTATGTTACAATAATTGGGTTAAGGTGTTAGAGCTTCTAGAAATGTGCTTTGTTGATGGGATAAATAATTGACCTCCTTAATTGCACATATTTTTTTTACAGCCAAAACTACCTCGATTTTAGGTTTTCGAAAAAACCATTTATTCAACTATTAGTGGATTATACATAACTTGTCTTGCACCTTGCATACAGTATTTCATAATGCATCGGTGAAAATACAACCTCTCCTAGGCTGTGTTAAGTAATCATCTGATCCAAAAGTCTAAGAAAATTCCTAACGTCAAATGTCGACTTTCTTTGTTCCAAAGTTGTATGTATATATATGTGGGCAACCCTCTATGTATATCCCAAATTTCTAAGGAGGGTTGATCACCTTATCAACCATGCATATACAAAATCTCATCTTTCACCTGGGTAGCATTTTTATATTCCCAAACTTTAAGGTCATTACGTTTGTGACACAACATCTTCTAAATAAGTTCTAGGGAAACCCAACTCAGTATTTAATTAGCCCAATAAACAAAAGGATATGGTCCCATACATTTTGGGCTAAGTTGTTTCGACATCACAACGGTACCTTCATCCTAAAAATACACTCCACCTATAACACCTTCATCCTTCACATATAATATAACAGAAGGTCCGGCCGGGACCCCATGCCATATTCCACAAACAGTTAGTGGAGTTACACATTGATTCCAAAAACCATTAGTGCATCCTAACTCAGAGTATATACTAGCAAAAGATTTGAAAGTGATAAGAACCCAACCATATGAGTGTCCACTAAACCAAAATAGGAATGACAATTCAAATACACAAATCGTTATGGCCTAAAGGCCTTATAAAAATTTCCTCAAATAATAGTGTTTTACAGACATCGACATGCAGGCCGACCACACATGAAGCAGTAAAAACAACTTCGCCTTAGCCTTCGAGTGCCGACATAGCAACCATGGGCTTCAGCCCGCTATTTCCTGCTCGACTAAACTGCACTTGCACAAAAGCATTCCACCTCAAAGGTTGCAAACAAAGACAACAGTCAGCATTAGCTGACCAAATTATAATAACCCCACCTTGAAAGTCTTTAGTTTCAAGGGTAGCTAAACACCTAGAGGGGGAGGGGGTGAATAGGTTTTTGGTCTCTTTATAAATCTTTTTCCTCTTTAAGTGTGTTGTGAGTTAGTTATATGTTAGCTTTCAGGAAATCACAAAGCATACACCAGATTAATAGTGGTTCCCCAGATTATGGGTACCTTCACTGTCCCTCCCACATTTCTAATAGTGTGTTATACAAGGCACTTCTCCAAAACTAAGCTCCTAAGAGCTTACAACACAGATCCCTCTAGATCTCTCTATCTTCTCCAAGACTTACCTCAGGCACAAAGCCATACCTTAGAGCAAGCTTGCTCCTACAACTCAATCATCCAAAGATAACCTACCTTAGACTAAATTAATAGTCCTACAACTTAGGCTAGGAGGTTTTCCCTATAAATCAGAGAGGATGGCTCTCCAACTGCTCAGGCAAAAGACCCTACCTCAGATCCAAAGCTAGATCCTACAACTCAAGCACAAAGGCCCTACCTCAGATCCAAAGCTGGATCCTACAAATCAGGCACAAAGGCCCTACCACTCAGAGAGAATGACTCTCCAATCTCAGGAAAACTGACCTATCTCAGATCAACATAGGATCCTACCTTAGATCAACAAATGATCCTACACTCAGCCTTTATAAAATAGGCCTACACTCAGATCTGTTAAGATCCTACAAAAGATAAAGAGTTTGTTGATGATTTGACTCCAGAAAAATATCTCTGAGCCTTCTGCTTCCTGAGCTGAGAAAATCTCATCCCTAACTTTTTCAAAGAAATAAGAAAGATGATCTTCAGTAAACTGCTGCTTTTGCTGGAAGTAACTCAAAAACACAGGTTTCTGATCTTGCTAATGAAGACAATGATTTGATAGTTCTTTGTATTCTTCTTTCAGCAAAACTTGATTGCAAAAACTAGATAGCACTGCTTCTCCTTCTTTCTTAGAAACCTTCTCTGAACTTGCTGTAGCAGGTGAAAATCGCTACAACTAACTGTTGGAACTTTTAGATAAGCAGTTAGAACTTCAGCTTCAAGCTCTGCAACAATGGCGAGACGAAGACGATGAAGTTCCGCCTCTTTGTGAAAAGATAAACCCTAAAAGTTGATTTGCTTTTGCCGATCGTAATCCTTTTATCTTCCGCCGGCCAACGGCTTTTTGTCTAGTGGGCCCCATTGAAATTGTTATCTACAACTTTAATTTTACAGAAAAAGTCATATAGTAGGCTTATGACGCCATTTGTCATTTACTTGTAGACTTCCTGTAATGAGTTTTAACTTTGCTGACGTAAGCATCTGTGGACTTAGCCAAATTCAGCTAGTTCATCCCAGACGTTGTGTGCGTTTATTGAATAGCCTTCACTCAGCGCAAAAACCCTTAGTTAAATAATCTGCGCTGCCAGGCATTGAGTGCGTTGAGTGAACCTTTATCACTCAACGAATTTGGACTTAGCCAATTACTTGTGCACTGCTAGGTGTTTAGTGCGTTGAGTGAACAACCTTCACTTAATGCTTTTGTCCTTAGACAATCTTCCCGCTGTTTAGGCTGAAAGAGATGATAGATACCACTCTAGAGGGGGAGGGGTGTGAATAGAGTATTCAAAAATTAGAACACCCAACTCAACTCCCTTAGAGTTAATTTGCGGAATTAGTTTATAGATATTGATAACCCTAGAGCCTAACACAAAGTGTAGTGCACAAGAGAGAGCTAACTGTAATTACAGTTAAGCTTGGGATCCTATCACAGCAACTAGCAATCCCAGTTAATACTACTCATAGCCACAGTACAATGAATTAAATAAACAGCACAGACGACACAAGAGATTTTATAGTGGTTCCCTCTAAATAGGTACGTCCACTCTTCTACCACCCTGGTAGGAATCCACTACAGGTTTTTGTTCAGGTGCCCTGCCACCAACTGATCTGCTTCAGGTAGATCAAGTAGACCCTTTGAGCTTTTGATCAGGAGCTCAAAATCCAACACAGGTTTTTGATCAGGTGCCCTGCCACCAATGGTTCACTTTTGAAGGGAGTAATAACCCTTTGTACAGGAGGTTGAGAGAGTTAAGGCTTCTTCTCTATTGTTAAACAGATTAGAGAAGCTAGTGGATTGCACAGAGCTAAATAGCTCTAAAGAATCAAGGCTCCCCTGGCTTAGAGAATATCCAGGAAGGAGTCTTGCTTCAGGGTGCAGGATCTCTTCTAAACTAAGACAAAGAATTGTCTTGAGGTTCTGAAGGAGAAGCTTGAAGAAGATTCTTGATATGGAACAGGTGTTCTTCTTCAGACATCTTCCTTTCTTCTTCTTCTAAAGGCCTCTGAGTGAAAGTCTTCCTGTAAGCAGGATGAACTTAGGATGAAGAAGAATGCATAAGAGCTTTGAACTTCTCAGTTGAAATTGAAATGCTGAGAGCTGTAGAACTTTCTTGCTATCTCTCTTTTTCTATGCTGCTGAGCGTATATGTTCTGTATCAGTTCTCTTATCTGAGTGTTTTCTTCTTTCAAAAGAAGTTCTTTTTATATGAGCCTTTGCAACGTCTTTAATTTGAGTTTGAATCTTTGTCTTCTTTTGGCATCATCAATCTGGGCTGCAAAAAGCATAAAGCAAAAACAAAACCTGCAGACAGACATACTATAAGAGGATAAAGCTTTCTAAGAAACTGCACAACCAATCAGATAAGAAGGGTGCAAGAAAAAGGTCACATTAGAAAGAACTCTTTACAGCTAGAAAAGACTTTCTTAGTCTAACAGCTATAAAGGACAGCCTGACAGATAAAGCAGAAATTGCATTTCAACTAATAAGACAAAACACTTTATCAGATAAAGATTGGCTCATGCATAAGGAATGGAGCAGAGATTGCATGGAAATAATATCACAAATTTACAGAAATAATATGCCAAATAAATATGAAATAAATCATAAAATAGAAGAGGACAAAATTATTAAAGTCATACATCAAAACGTCGAACGACCCTCGGAGATCATCGAACGAAGCACAGAGATCGTCGACCTATCAGACAGATAGTCGAACGATACAGATAGTCGAACTACCCAAGCAGATAGTCGAACTACCACAGCAGATAGTCGAGCTATCAGAACAGATAGTCGAGCTATCAGATAGTCGACCTATCAAGACAGATAGTCGAACTATCAAAGAAAACAAATAGTCGACCTATCAAATAGACAGTCGAACTATCAAAGAAAACAGATAGTCGACCTATCAAACAGAAAGTCGAACTATCAAAGAAAACAGATAGTCGACCTATCAAACAGATAGTCGAACTATCAAAGAAAACAGATAATCGACCTATCAAACAGATAGTCGAACTATCAAAGAAAATAAATAGTCGACCTATCAAACAGGTAGTCGAACTATCAAAGAAAACAGATAGTCGACCTATCAAACAGATAGTCGAACTATCAAAGAAAACAGATAGTCGACCTATCAAACAGATAGTCGAACTATCAAATAAAACAGATAGTCGACCTATCAAACAGATAGTCGAACTATCAGATAGTTGAACTATCCAAGCAGATAGTCGAACTATCAAGAAATCTGTCTGGTCAGAAAAAGTCGAGCAGGGTTCGACGATCGGCGAGGCAGATTTCACAGAACGTCGAACTACCAAGAGTTGAACTAACTCAGAGATAGACGATCTGCTGACAGACAAACATCGAGTAACTGATAGACGATCGTCGAGCAGTCGATATACGATAGTCGAGCGGCGTTCGACCATAGTCGAACCAAAAACAACTTAACCAAATTTTCATCTGGATAAGTGACAACACTAAACTAGAGCATACTAACTAAACAACTAACCTTTGACCATAGATTAATCTTGGGACAAGAGACTAAAAAAAAGAGGACTGAACTCAAATCAAAACTAGGGTACCAACATAGGCGTTGAGTGAGCCTTCATCACTCAATGCTTCTGGACTTAGCTGCTTTTCTGAATGTAGGCCATCTTGCTGAGGCGTTGAGTGAATTGCTTTCACTCAACGCTTTTATACTTAGCCGATTTTCATTTTTATGAATTCATTGAGTGAACCTTCATCACTCAATGCTTCTGCCTTTTCCTGACTTCTTGCTAAAGCATTGAGTGAACTGTCTTCACTCAACGCTTCTGTACTTAGCCGATTTTCTTGATGAGCTTGTGTTGAGTGAGCTGTCCTCACTCAACGCATCTGGACTGACAAATTTTTTTGTCTATATCTTCTTAAGCTTTGACTGAACACATGCCTGTCGACGCTTTCTTATTTGGGTGTTGAGTGAGCTGTCCTCACTCAATACTTCTGGACTTAGCCAAAATTCTTGACAGATTCTTTAAAGGCTTTGACTGCTTGAGCTTGACTCAATGCTTCTTTCTTCATGCATTGAGTGAGCTGTCCTCACTCAACACTACTGGACTTAGTTGGATTTCTTCCTTGTCAATGCTGAAGCTTTGAAAGACTGAGCTTAACTCAACGCCTCTTGTTATATGGTATTGAGTGAACTACCTTCACTCAACACCTGTGGACTTAGCCGTAAATCTTCTTTGTAAACTGTTTGGTTTTGACTGTCCATGCTTTACTCAGAGCTTTTTGGTATCTCGCATTGAGTGAACTGGCTTCACTCAATGCCTGTGGACTTAGATAGATTTCCGTCTCTCCAACATCCTTCCTTGACATCTAGCGTTGAGAGAACTGGCTTCATGCAATGTATGTGGACTTAGACAGATTTCTATCTCTCCAGCATTCTTCCTTATGACCATCAATCACAATCACTTAGACAACCTGTCTAAAATTATTCCAAGGAACATCCTATACATATTGAACTTGACAATACATCAAATACAATCATACTCTTAGTATTGATTGTGATGCCTCTTCAAATCTAGGGAACATTGAGGTCAATATTTCCAACAATCTCCCCCTATTTGAAGAAGGTAGAACACACAACAATACTGAGAAGCATTATCATATGAAACATATTAATTCAATGCAACTGTAAGCTAGAAGATGTAGCTTTCTCATACCACTTGAATTTTTGTCTCTCCAATATATTAATTTATTTTTCTCCATTTTGATGCATTGACTCAATATATCAAGTCATTGCATTATCATACCACTTGAACATTTGCTCAAGTAATATGCACTTTCCAGATACCACTTAAAACTTAAATGGACCAATTTCCTCATACTACTTGAAGCACTTCCCTTATACCACTTAGAGGTGGTAAAGTAATATGCAATGGCTCAACATGTAGTCATTGCACTCATCATACTACTTGAATTTTTCCAAGTAATATGCACTGACTCAACATGACCTGGTCATGTCAAGTATTGCCCACACCTCCCCCTTTCTAGCTTCTTCAAAAAGGCATTTTTCTAATGAGGGAGGTAAAGGATCATGAGAGAATTTATCTCTTGATCCTAGCCAGATTCCAATATAGTAGTGAACAAACTACTTGACTAGAGATCATACCTCTTGTGTTGATACCACTGATACAACACTTCACTACAACCACTTGGCACATGAGTGGTCCATTGATCCACTTAAGCTAGCTGTTACTCCCCCTTTTATGACTTCTACAGAAGCAGCTATAGTCAGGGAGGTGCTGGATTTTTCTCTTCTCCTGTCACAACTTTGTCTTCATAGCAGCAACAATCCACTAGTGTTGATCTCCCCCTCAGTCTGTGCATTGTCCTGCAAGTGTTGGACTTTCTCCCCCTCAACAGGTGCATCTTGACTTGCTCCCCCTCAACAGGAGCATCCTCTATCATTCTCTCTACTGGACACTTAAGTCCATTTAAGTCTTGATACCAATTGAAAGACTTGAAAGTCTTGATACCACTTGAGAGACTTATCTACCTGCAATAAAAGCGATTTCTGCAACAGAAATAAAATTAGGAGCAACTGAAGCTATCCCAAGTTCAACATACCCAACTCAAACTTGAAGGTGCTGAACTTGACTTTATCAAGTAGCTTAGTAAAGATGTTAGCCACTTGTTTGTTTGTGAGGACAAACTCAAGACTAATGTCTTCCTTCTCCACATGCTCCCTAATAAAATGATACCTAATCTCTATGTGCTTAGTCCTACTATGTGAGATGAGATTCCTAGCAATAGAGATTGCACTAGCTGAATCACAGTATATGAGGGTGTTACATATCTTGAGGTTGTAGTCCTGGAGCTGATGCTGGATCCACAACAACTGTGCACAACAACTTCCTACTGAGATATAATCGGACTCAGCTATTGAGATTGCAACACTGGCCTACTTCTTGCCGCTCCAAGACACAAGTCTTCCTACCAAGAACTGATAGGTGCCTGATGTGCTCTTCCTGTCCTCTTTGCAGCTTGCAAAATCTGCATTTGAATAACCTGTTAGATCAAAATCCCTATTTCTAGGGTACCATAGGCCAAGATCTGGTGTGTCCTTAAGATATCTCAAAATCCTCTTAGCAGCATAGTAGTGAGATTCTTTAGGGCTTACCTGATACCTAGCACAAACACATGTAACATACATGATGTATGGCCTACTTACAGTAAGATATAAAAGGGAGCCAATTATCCCTATATAAAAAGTTTTATCAATAGGTTTCCCCGCCTCATCTTTTTTTATAGGCATACTTGACCCCATAGGAGTTTTCATGGTGGAGGCATTCTCCATTCCAAACTTTTTAATTAACTCCCTAGTGAACTTAGACTGTGAAATGGATAATCCATCTTCAGTCTGCTCACTCATACTGCTCATCTCAAACTTTCCTAGCAAAAGTTTGGCAAACTTCCTTCAAAGGTTGTCATCAGTAGACCCAAAAATTATGTCATCTACATAAATTTGGACTAGGATGATCTTTCCCTTAGATTCCCTTAAGAATAGGGTCTTGTCTATCTTCCCCATTGAGAATTTGTTCTCAATTAGGAAGCTATACAATGTCTTATACCATGCTCTAGGGGCTTGCTTCAACTCATATAGAGCTTTCCTAAGTCTATAAACAAAATTAGGGGAGTTAGAATCAACAAAAACTGAAGGCTGTTCAACATAAACTTCTTCCTTTAAGTCACCATTCAGGAAGGCTGACTTCACATACATCTGGTAGACTTTAAATCCTTTGTATGCATCATATGCAAGAAAAAGTCTGATGGCTTCCAATCTTGCTACAGGGGCAAAGGTTTGATCAAAGTTAATACCTTCTTCTTGTCTATACCCCTTAGCTACCAGCCTAGCCTTATTCTTGATTATAATGTCATTTTGATCAAGCTTATTCCTATATATTCACTTGGTTCCAATGATATTATGTCCTTGTGGTCTGGGAACCAGCTTCCAAGCCTTACACCTCTTAAACTGGTTCAGTTCCTCTTGCATTGCTATAATCCAGAACTGAGCTACATTGGCCTCTTCAAATCTCTTAGGCTCAACCTGTGATAGGAAACTTGAATACAAAGCTATATTAAAACTTCTGTTCCTTGTCACCACTCCTTGGTTAACATCACCAATAATCTAGTGTCTTGGACGATCCCTTAAATGCCTGACAGCTGGAGGCAATCTTCCTTCAACATCTTGAGCTTCAGTGGCTGCATCTTGCTGATCTTCATCCACTTCAAGTATGCCTTGTATTTCTTATGGAATATCCACTCCATCTTGGAGTATTGGAGCATCTTCCTTGATGGTTATCTTGTCCATCATCAGCTTTATACATGCAGGTCTAGAAGAGGAGCTTGGCAGATCTCTGTTAATCATAGCTGACTCATCAAATACTATATTAACAGACTCTTCTACAACTTGACTTGTCAAGTTATAAATCCTATAGGACTTACTATGATTGATGTACCCAATAAATATCACATCATAGGACTTGACAGCAAACTTAGTCACATAAGACTTCCCATTATTCAACACATAACACTTGCTACCAAAGATCCTGAGATAGGCCAGATTTGGTTTTCTTCCCTTCATAATCTCATAGGGAGTCTTCTTGTGGCTTTTGGTGATAGAAGATCTATTAAGGACATGTAATGCAGTATTTACTACCTCAGCCCAGAAATATTCTGGGAGAGATGTGTCACTTAACAAGGTCCTACCGGCATTTATGAGAGTTCTATTCTTCCTCTTAGCAATCCCATTTTGCTGGGGTATTCTTGGAGAAGAAAATTCTTGACGAATCACTTGGTCTTCCAAGAACCTTGCCATGCTTTCAGATTGAAATTCATTCTCATGATCACTTCTGATTTTGACCACAGTACTGTCCAGCTCATTCTGAATTTACTTGATTAAAGTCCTTAAGATATCAAGGGTTTTAGACTTTTTCTTAAGAAACAAAATCCAAGCAAACCTAGAATAGTCATCAACCACCATAAAGGTGTAGACTTTCCTACCTAGACTATGAACTGGCATAATACTAAACAAGTCCATATGCAGGAGGTATAAACACCTCACCGAGTCTTTGGTATCAATGCTCTTGAAGGATGCTTTAGTATGCTTGCCCTTTTGGCATGCTGAGCAAATGCCTTCCTCGGTGCATTTCATCTTGGGACCATTCATAACTAGATCTTCACTAAAGAGCTTGCCAATGGTCTTATAGTTCAAATGAGCTAGTCACTTGTGCCATTGGAACCAATATGAGACTTTCTCATTTGCAACTATACATATATGAGAGTCTTTATTTAGACATAAAAAGTTTAAGCAATAAACATTTCCACTCCTAGTGCTTGTCAGGATGACCTCTTGGTCACTTGAACTCTTAATTTTGAACTCATCCTTGGGGAATGCAATGACATAGACAAGATCATAGAGTTGGCTTATGCTTATCAGGTTGTGTTGCAACCCTTCAACATAAGCCACTTTTGAGATGGTGACTATGCCATTGGTAATCTTACCATAGCCTCTTGTAACTCCTCTATCTGAACCACCAAAGATTACTTTGGGTCCATCCTTTACTGGATTGTACTCCTTTAGTTTACTCCTTATTCCAGTCATGTGTCTAGAACAACTACTATCCAAGTACTATATAGGGGTATGGGCACTTAGACTAACCTGCATCACATAATTTATCTTATCTTAGGACCCAAATATTTTTTGGGTCCTAGGTTCTAGTTAGCCTGAAGATGAACCTGTCTTCCTGCAGATTCTTTGACAGGAAGACTAACTTTTGCTCTGGGCATATTTAGATTGTGCTAGCAATATAACGCAAAATGCCCCACTTTTCCACAACATCAACACTCATGAATGTTATACCTTATTTTCTGAGCAGGTTTGGTAGCAGCTAACTGTTCAGAAAGAGGAGGAGCAGCCTTCTTTAAGTTCCTTTCAGCAAGGATCTGACTGAAAGATAGTCTTTTAGTGGCTTTCTTGGCTTGCTCTGAATGCCATTAACATCAGTCTTCTTTGCAGAGAACTGGCTCTTGATAACATCAGAGATAGACAAATAAGGCTTACTGATAGACTTACTCTTTGTCTGAATCTTTGCAGGAAGGTCTTGAGTGAAGGCCACTGCCTTATTCTTGAGTGAGGGGGCTGGTGCACCAAAGACAAATGGTCCATGGTGGGCCATTTGTATTTTCTCATGGGGAGCCTTAAAGGTACTCATTCCCCTACTATATCTTCCACCATAGCCGTGAACATCTTTGTTCACACTAGTGGATCTACCATTCATCCAGTGACCATAAATGCTTTCTTGGTCATACCTGTTTGAAGGCAACTGATCTTTGCTAAATGGAATGAGAGTCTTGGATGCCAGAGGATGAGCTGGAACTTTGCCTTTCGCTTTTGAATGGGCAACTCTAGCTTTTTTCCTTTGATCCCAATCCCTTCTTACCCTTTTGAGAGGAGAAGGAGTCTATCTGGGGCAATACAGTACTGGACTTAGAGTAACTAGTCACAATTCTTTTCTCCCTCTGGAGTTTCTCTTCAAGATCCCTAATGAGACTATTCTTGAATTTGACGGTGCCAATCTGAATGAGAGAGATGTTTTTCAGTTGACTGATTTCCTTAGCCTTCTGATCCAGCAGGTTTGCTGCCTCAGCTTGCTGGGAAGTAGCTAGCTGAAGGGAGGTGATGTCCTCAGCTTGCTTCTTGGCCAACTTCTTGTTTCTTTTGAAAGCATCCAAAAGGGCACAATACTTATCAATCAATTGATTGACACCTTCCTCAGATTTTGACCCATCATCATCACTGGATGATGATACATCAGAATTTGGACTAGTCTCATAATCTGAGTCAGAAGATGAGCTGGATAGAGAGAATACCTTTTCTGGACCAGGTTGATCCTGACTAGATTATTCATCAGACATTGCCATCAGCCCATAGCAGCTGTTGGCATCTTCTTCATCATCATCCTCCTATGATTCACTATTTGAGTGTGACAGAGGGGCCCTGATACCTATCATGGCAGCAGGATAGTCTTCAACTTCTTCTTTAACAACAAACAGTCTTATGTATGTTTCTTCTTCTTATGACTCAGAAGATGCTGAGTCAGACTTACTCCAACTCTTCTCCTTCTTTGCAATGGACTTTTCCTTCTTTCCCTTGTGCTGGTGGACCTTTTTCTTACCAGACTCTCTTCTCTTCACTAGGCAGTCAGCAATTACATGCCCTGTCTTGCTGCAACAATAACAGACAACTTTATATGAACCACATTTACTAGGTTTTGAGTCATACCTGTCTCCCTTGGAGTGGTTCTACCTTTGATAAGAGGAGGAGGAAGGTCTCCTCCTCCACTACTTCCTCTTCATCAACTTATGGAACTGCCTAGAGAAGGCAACAAATTCTTCATCAGAGCTGCTGCAGTCTGATGAACTTGGCCCTATGCTGTCTGAATTAGTAGGCCTCTTTGGAGGAGAGGCAAGCCTCTCCTTGCTCTTCTTGGTGCTCTCAGCTCTGAAGGCCAAAGAATTTTTCTTGGCCTGAGATTTGCTGATGGTGTGTAACGCCCCGGTTTTTCTGAGATTATTTAATCTTTATTTGGCATTACATTGACACATTTCTGGCTTGTTCCGTTGTTAGAGCATGGTCTTAGATCTTTAGGTTCTCTGAGTGGCTTATTTTGTAGCATATTTACAAGATTCCCTAGTGAGCCGGAGTCTATTTCGGTGAATCGGTAGAGCCCCTCCGGGAATGCTTGTGTTTTGTCTTCGGGAGGTGTTAGCCCGAGTTTTGTTCGTCAGATATTTATTTTGACTTCGCCGTTGTTTTTGTAGCATTGGTATTTAGCTACGGTATGAATTTCGTCGGATTCCGAGGTTATTCAGTTTTCGCATCGTTTTGGCGTTTTATTTTAATTAACTGATATAATATTATATCATGTTAATTGTTTGGGTTATATGGCTGATTTTATAATAACAAATATAATATTATATTGACAGATATAATATTATACCATGTTAGAATAGAAGTGACTGTAAGTGACTATTATAGATAGTGGCTGAATTTTATATTACTTAAGATATACTAGATTATATCTAGCTAGTGACTGAATAGACTTTATATATATAGTTTATTTTTATTATATCTCATTCATCTTCCCCAAAACCCGGCGACTAGCTTCTTGCGGAAGAAAGAGGGTGACGAAAAACCTGGAGCTTCCGGCCACCGATTTATTGAGGTGTAGAACTCGAAATTCTGGTTTGAGTCTAGATTTGGACTGCTCTCGCCTAGTTCTACCTCCCTAAGGTAAGCTTTTCTAGTTTCTTGGATTTTTGAAGGTTAGGGTTTTGCAGGTTGACTTCATTTTCTTCCTAAAAGCTTCAGATTTCCTTGGCTAGCTGTTCTTGCTGCCAGATCTGACTGGAGGAGTGGTGCTGGCCAAGTTTTTCTGGAATTGAGCCAAGTGGTGCTCTTTTGCCCTTGCTAAGTTTGACTTTCTTCTTTTTTTCCTTGTGTTATAGCCATTTATTTTCCTTTCTTAGAACCTGGGGTTTGCTAGAAAATTACCCAGTTCAATTTGCTGTAGGTAGAATAATGTTTCAGTTGGTTGGTTTAGGCCTGATTTTGGGCTGGATTTGTTCAGTTAGTAGTTATAGAGTCAGTGGTAGCAAGTTTCCTTCTAGTTGGCTAAGTTTAAGAGTTGAATTTTCTAGCTATTGTTGTTGCCATACCTCTCCCAGCTTAATTTTAATAAAATAAGTTTTTTTTCTTCTTCTTTTGCCAAGTCTCTGTCTGGAAGCGTTGAGTGTATCTTAGTACGAAAGTCCAGTTTTTAGGCTAAGTGTAAAAGCGTTGAGTGTGGTGGACACACTCAACGGCTAGCTATTTTGGTCTAGAGTCTAAGTAAAAAGCATTGACAATGTTGAGTGAGGTGAGCTCACTCAACGCCGTCTGCCTTGTTAATTTTTCTAAGTCTTTTGGCGTTGAGTGAGTTGAGCTCACTCAACGCCGTCTTGCTAGTCAGATTTTTCTAAGTCTTTTGGCGTTGAGTGAGTTGAGCTCACTCAATGTCGTCTTGCCAGTCAGACTTTTCTAAGTCTTTTGGCGTTGAGTGAGTTGAGCTCACTCAATGCTGTCTTGCAAGTCAGACTTTTCTAAGTCTTTTGGCATTGAGTGAGTTGAGCTCACTCAACGCCTTCTTGCCAGTTAGACTTTTATAAGTCTTTTGGCATTGAGTGAGTTGAGCTCACTCAACGCCGTCTTGCCAGTCAGACTTTTCTAAGTCTTTTGGCGTTGAGTGAGTTGAGCTCACTCAACGCCGTCTTGCCAGACAGACTTTTCTAAGTCCTTTGGTGTTGAGTGAGTTGAGCTCACTCAATGTCGTCTAGCCAGTCAGATTTTTTTTAAGTCCTTTGGCGTTGAGTGAGTTGAGCTCAATCAACGCCGTCTAGGCAGTCGATTTCTTCCAAGTCTTTTGGCATTGAGTGAGTTGAGCTCACTCAACACCGTCTAGTCAGGCAGATTTTATAAGTCAAAAGCGTTGAGTGTGGTGAACTCACTCAACGGCTTTGGCTGTTTGGCGTTGACAGTGTTGAGTGTGGTGAACTCACTCAATGCCATCTTCATAGCTTGATAGTTTAAGGCAAAAGCATTGAGTGTGGGGAGCTCACTCAATACCTTTGGTGGTTTAGCGTTGGCAGAGTTGAGTAAGCGATTTGCGACTAAGTGTTTTGGCATTGAGTGAGTGGTGCTCACTCAACGCGGCGTGAAGTGAGTGGTGCTCACTCAATGCGGCGTCGAGTGAACTCGACGCTTTTCCCGCTTGGTGTTTTAGCATTGGGTGAGTGGTGCTCACTCAACGCGGCGTCGAGTGTACCCGACGCGGCGTCGAGTGTGCTCAATGCTTTTCCCTTAGACTTGTAGTTTTCTCCCAAGTCTCTTAGTGTGGGTTTTTATAGGTTTTTGGTGATGTTTTCGGCTAGTTTTGAAGGCCGAATCGTGAATCATGGTAGGTGGTTACTTTGGTTTTCTTGACAGGGATGTTTGGGTGTTGAGCCGTGGCTACCACCATTTTAGCCCCGGTTTGGGCCGGTGTGTTGGACCCCAAGGCTGCACCGGTGGCCCTTGAGTTATTTGGATCTGGTTATTTTGATGAGGGCTGTTTTTTATTACCAACCCAGATCCATGGTTTTACCACTGCTAATAATTCATAAGTTAGGGCTGTTAGTTCCTTTCCCTTTTAAAATTTCTATTTTGGCATATGTTTGCCTTGTTGCTGCTGTAGGTTTTTAACAGGGCATGTTGCTAATTTCTCGCACTTGGTGTGCTTTGATTATTCCTTGGACAATGTCTTACTTTTACTGTCTCGTTTATTTCCTTTTGCTGAGTTGAATAACATTCTATTATAGGGTTTGGTAAACTCCTTCCTTTTTTATTGTTATTGATCCAATGCTCCATTTTTATTTGATTATATTTTTGCCGAGGTGTTCTATCTTTGAATGCCTCAGGTTCAGGGTTGTAGCCGATTAAGCGGCTAGTTTTCTTTTGGAGCTTGCTAGTGATATGCTATTTTGCTGAGGGTTCTTTCCCTCATCTTTGTGAGGTAGTTCTTTTCTTGTTTCCTTTCTGTATAGACATACATACTCACCAGTGGGTTCATGTCAGGTTATTGACGCCCACTGATAGTTTTTCCTTATGATGCTAAGTATGTAACTTAAACTGCTAGTTTTTGCCTATTTTTGAAGGTTGTTTACTTGCTCTCTGGGAATGCTTTATGCTAGGATGCATGTTAGGTATTTTAACTCATAAAAGCATTACTATATGTACTTCATACATGTCATATTCCTAAACCTAAAGTACTACTTTCTAAAGTAACATAAAGACTATTTTCATATTATACTAAATTTAGAGTCTTGCATTTCATGAGTTGTCCTTTGGGGATGTTTACGCTCATGTAGGATGTCAAATAACCTTTACCAAGGTATTTTTCGTAGTGTATAAATATATTTTACTTGTGGACTAGTTGATCCACTGTGGTGAAGGATACAACCATCCAACTTAATTGGATTTCTTTCATAATAAATTATGATTTTTCTGTTAAACCTTAGAGTCTGGAGTTTTGCCTGAGCGTCTGCAGTTATCCCCTACACGACGTGGCTTCACGACATGTATTTTACCCTACTCTGATATAATTTTATTGATGAGGAAATGCGGGTCGTGACATGGTGTCCTCCTTTCTTGCAGATAGTTGCATCTCATAAGAGAGCAGATTTCCAAATAGAGTGTGAGTGGGAGTATCAGCCAACTTTGCCACCTCTCTGATGACATAGATCTTGGTGTCTTGGTCTCTAGTTAGAGACCTAAGGAACTTATCATTCAGCTCATAATGGCGGAAGACTCTCCCATAAGTCCTCAGTTCATTCACAATTTTGAGAAAATTTTCATAGCATTCTACAATGCTATCTTTCTTGGACTGCCTGAAAGCCTCATACTCTTGGTTGAGTAAGGACTTCCTGACATCTCTAACCTCCTCTGTGCCCACCATGTAGACTACCAAAGTGTACCACATCTCCTTGGGGTCTGATAATGAACCAAGTTCTGAAAGGTAGAATCATCAATAACACTGATTATGATGTTCTGATCTCTCTTGTCCATGGTGGCAAGATTGACCTCATCCTTGGCCATCTCTGAATATTTCTTTGGTGTCTGGACTGTTGCATCGAAAACTGAGACTTTCATAGGGATAAAAGGTCCCTCTTTAACTATAATAAAGATCCTTAGGCCAGATGCTTCCATGAAAATCCTAACCCTCTCCTTCAAGATTCCAAAGCTCTCCTTCCTGCAAATTGGAAGCTTCATGGAACCCAACTCCTTATGGTTCTCTCCTGAATCCATAAGTATAATACTTGTAGCTACCCTTAGAGATCTACTCAGACTATTAAGTACTTCTCGAGTAACCTTCCTCTGATTTCACTTGAAAGTCTTTAGTTTCAAGGATAGCTAATGTAACGTCCCGATTCGCGCTAGGCCTCTCGTGCACATTTTTAAGTCAGGAGAGCTGAATTGGGTTCAGGGAGTGCTGGAAACTAGGCTTACACTTGTGTAAGGGAAGTGAAGTCGGTCCAGAGTAAGACACGGGTAGTGACACGGGAGTATCCATACCCATGTGGTACTCTGGTTTCAGAGTTGAAAATTCGTGGAATTTCCAGAAAAGGACACGGGTAGTGACACAGGCATGTCTCTACCCGTGTGTATGAGGACATGGGTAGTGGCACGGGCGTGTCCCTACCCGTGTGTGTGTGACCAACATTGTCGACCTTGTTTCCCGAGCAGGACATGGGTAGAGACACAAGCGTGTCCCTACCCGTATGTATGTGTCCAAGAAGCAGTTGAGTCAGCGACCGTGTTTCCCAAGCAGGACACAGGTAGAGACACGGGTGTGTCCCTCCCCGTGTGTATGTGTCCAAGCAGCAGTCGAGTCATCGACCGTGTTTCCCGAGCATGACACGGGTAGAGACACGGGCGTGTCCCTACCCATGTATGTGTCCAAATGGCAGTCGAACCGTCGCCACGCTCCACCCGAGCAGGACACGGGTAGGGACACGGGCATGTCCCTACCCGTGTAGTTTCCACATAAAGGGGGGGGGGGAGAGAAACCCTAACCGTTTTTCAGTCCTACTTCAAATCCATTTCTATAGAAAAACTGCTGGAGAGGAGGAAGAAGGTGCTGGAGCCAATTTTCATCCCATGAAGAACCAACACCGTTGAGGAGAGGAAGATGCCGCCAAGAAGGTGACGAGATCCTTGGCCGGAAATGGTGGAAATTCCGAAAATGAGGTGAGCTTCCTCCCCTCTCTCTTAGTGCTAGATCTGTAGTTATTTCCAGGTGATATATTGACTCAAAAGAGTCTTGACTTGTGAGATGTTTATTTCCTAGGAAGAGGCCATTCTAGGGCTTGTGCTCTATGGATAGTGATGTCTTTAACCTCTCCTCTCTTCTTGAGTAGAAGGTGGACTGGTTTCGTGAAGAGATGTGGCCTTATGAGGGTGAATAAGGGAGGATAAGTTTTGGATGAGATTTGGGAAGATCGGTTAGAGGAGGAAGACGAACCGATGCCGTTCATTCCGCCTTAAGATGCGTGTAGAAATATGTTTTCTGCGCGCAGCAATCTTCGTGTCCATTTTCAGATATGATATGGCCAGATCTGGGCTTTCAAATAAACACAAAAGTCGTAGCCCATGGAAATACCTTTCCAAAGAGTGGTTACACGTCTTCATGCAAAGTCCATAGCCACGGGGAAGTCTGATCAAACTTGATGGCTGACAATCTAAACGTACAGAATTTGTATTCTGAACGTAGCAGTCTTAGAAGCCGATTTCAAGCATGTTACAGTCTGATCTGAGTGAAGGACCGAATACAAAAGTTGTGTTTCTTGGAAATAACTTTCCAACGAATGGTTATACGTTTTCATATGAGTCTCGTGGACTCGGAAATGCCCAATCGAAGTGGCTGTCCAGCAGGTTTCCTGCACGTTTTGTTCTTGGGTTTATGTAAATCCAAGTTAGGATTTGATGGAGAGATTGTAGAAAAATAGTGTGAAGGATTGAGGTGAGTGTTTGATAGATCCTTCATAAACAAATGGCATAGTGAAACATACTTGAATGAAATTATTTAGTGGAAATTAGTGAACGAATGGGTCGATGAGTTTGGATGGTAAGAATGATTCAATTATGTGAATCGATAGAGATGCGCCTCATATTAACAATGTGTTGGATATCATTTGGGAATGAATTATAGGATGCTAATTTATGGCCTTGTGAATCATTGATTAACAAAATGTATTTAGTAGTCCAATGCTTAGAGTGGTGTCTCCCTACGGGTATCACTATGAAAGGGTGTAAGTGCGGGGTTTTACCGCACAGGTATGGTAATAATAAGAAGAGACGTAAGTGGATGGTTGGGCTTGGTCCTCGGTGTAATTTCCTGAGGCTCCTTCCGTGCCATGAAGATGTGACCTTGCATGCGGTGTGAGTCGACACACGGTGTCGTAATCCCGAGTGCGGGATAGTGTGGCAGGTCTATGGGCTCGCCAATCATCATACCGATGAGAGTTGACGGTTAAACCTTGGGCGGTTGGGCTTGGTCCTCGATGCTCATTCCTGGGCTCCTTCCATGCCAAGTGAACGGTTGGGCTTGGTCCTCGTGCTTTTTTCGAGGCTCCTTCCGGGTCACAACATTGGCCAGTTCGGGGCTTGGTTCTCGGTGCACATCTACCCGAGACTCCCGCTGAGCCGTAGTACGCATGTGAGCTCTACTGTTATATTCTTAGCATTGAGGCGTATGGAGGCCTAGGCTTGGTAGTGTGGATGCCTGTCTAGTAGTGGAGATGCCCGCTCTACTATCACCATTTGGCTACGACGGATGACGCTTGAGAGGTTAGCTACCTGCTCGAATAGTGGGAACTACAAGTCTGTGTCGACATAGCAATTGCATGTGTACAATCATGGGTGAGTCACTGCATTGCATTCATACCATTACATACATTTCATACATAAGATCCTCATCGTATAAGTTTGTATGGGCAGTCCTATACGATGAGTAACTTTACTATTAAGCTGATCCTTAACTTATAAGTTTGAATGGGCATTCTTATAAGTTAAGTTACTTTTCTGTTATAGATTTATATGCTTGGATGGATTGATATAGCTTGTGTAGAGTTGCTATAATGGAATGTGTTAATATTATTATACATTACTCCTATTGCTACTCATGACATGTATACTTATTCCACCTGCTTGTACTTATGTACTACTTAAATATATTGTACCCTTGTTCCTTTCTCCGCCCGGTGCCGAGGAGTCGCCGGGGGAGCGGATGTGATAGCCACTAAGTCTTTATGACAAACAGTTGCTACGTCTCCCTTTTTAGGAGGAAACCTCGCAGACATAGCAACAACAGGATTTGCAACAGGACATCCAGGCCAGGATGACAGGGCCTGAAGGGACTGTGTCGTCGCTACCGTCAGTGACTAATGTGAGTCTTTGAGGGACTCTTGATGTAGCCCTTTGGAGAAATTTTATCCGTACTCTGATATTTTAGAAGCTTGTTGTAGCTTATTTTATTTGTTGTACTTTTGGACCTTTTGCTTATGTGTGGATTTGACTTCTTCTGTTTTATATTCTTGGTTGGGTTGGCATTGATTGATATTGGTTATAGCCGACAGAATAGGCGTCTTGTGGTATAGGTTAGCTTGTGTGCTAGCGCTACCACAAGGCGGCTGTTCTGGGCATAAGACTCCCCTCGTTCCATGTTTTGTGTTCTGGGAGGGGGGGGGGGGTCTTACAGCTAAACACCTAGAGGGGGGGGGGGGGTGAATAGGTATTTGGTCTCTTTATAAATCTTTTTCCTCTTTAAGTGTGTTGTGAGTTATTTATATGTTAGCTTTCAAGAAATCACAAAACACACACTAGATTTATAATGGTTCACCAGATTATGGTTACATCCACTGTCCCTCCCACCTTTCTAACAATGTGTTAGAAAAGGCACTTCTCCAAAACTAGGCTCCTAATGGCTTACAACACAAATACCTCAGGATCTCTCAATCTCCTCCAAGACTTACCTCAGGCACAAAGCCCTACCTCAGAGCAAGCTTGCTCCTATAGCTCAGTGATCCAAAGATCAGCTACCTCAGACTAAATTAAGTCTTACAAAACAGGCTAGGAGGTAAGCCCTACAACTCAGTGAGGATTACTCTCCTACAGCTCAAGCACAAGGCCCTACCTCAAATCCAAAGCTGGATCCTACAACTCAGGCACAAAGTTCCTACCACTAAGAGAGAATGACTCTCCTATCTAAGGCAAACTGCCCTACCTCAGATCCACACAGGATATTACCTCAGATCAATAAAAGATCCTACACTCAGCCTTTATAAAATATGCCTATACTCAGATCTGTTAAGATCTTACAGAAGATAAAGAGTTTGTTGATGATTCTACTTCATAGAAATTTCTCTAAGCCTTCTGCTTCCTGAGCTAAGAAAATCTCAGCCCTAACTTTCTTCACAACAACGTGAAAGATGATCTTTAGTAAACTGCTGCTTGTGCTGGAAGTAACTCAGAAATATAGGTTTCTGATTTTTCTGATGAAGACAATGATTTGACAGTTCTTTGTATTCTTCTTTCAGCTAACCTTGACTGCAGAAACAAGATAGCTCTGCTTCTCCTTCTTTCTCAGAAACCTTCTCTGAACTTACTATAACAGGTGAAAACTGCTACAGCTAACTGCTGAAATTTTTAAATCAGCGGTTAGAACTTCAGCTTCAAGCTCTGCAATAATGGCAAGAGGAATATGATGAAGTTCCGCCTCTTTGCGAAAAGATAAACCCTAAAAGTTGATTTGCTTCCGCCGATCGCAATCCTCTTATATTCCGCCGTCCAATGGCTCTTTGACCTATGGGCCCCACTGAAGTTGTTGGCTGCAACTTTGCTTTTACAGAAAAAGTCATGCAGTAGTCCTACGACGCCATTTTTCGTGTACTGTAGACTTCCCGTAATGAGTTTGAACTTTGCTGACATTTGCTGACGCGAGCCTCTGTGGACTTAGCCAAATTCAGCTAGTTCTTCCCAAGTGTTGAGTGCATTGAGTGAATAGCCTTCACTTAGCACAAAATTCCTTAGTCAAATAATCTGTATTGTCAGGCGTTAAGTGAACCTTCATCTCTCAACAAATTTGGACTTAGCCAATTACATGTGCACTGCTAGGCGTTGAGTGCGTTGAGTGAACGACCTTCACTCCACGCTTTTGTCCTTAGACAATCTTCCTGCTATTTAGGCATTAAGTGCGTTGAGTGTAGAGCTGTCACTTAAAACCAAAAACCGAACCGGAATCGAACCGAAACCATAAAGAACCGGACCAAACCGTTCGCTAATTATCTAGGTTCCGGTTTGAATTTTTGAACCGTGAACAACATTGGTTTGGGTATGGTTCTTTCATTTTATTATCCGAACCGAACCGGAACCGCAACATACAAGTCTCAAGCGGTTTAAAAAATTTTAGACCCGATCCGAACCGGACCGAAGCAGAACCGAACCGCGACCCGTTTATTATTATTTTTATTAGAATTAATATTATTATTTATTATAATCTATCAATAATATCTGTACTTACTTTTAATGGCGAAACTGTAGCGGTTTGAACTCAAACCATACTTGTACAAAAGGGGGTCGGTTTTGGCCTGAACAAAATCGCACCGCACCAAAACTGTGCGGTGTGGTTTGAACAATGCATCAACATTACATGATCGTGATCTTTGAATTTTTGAATGTATATTGGAGGTTCACGGTTCATTTTTGCTCTCGGGAGTCGGGAATTCAAATTCTGAATATTATTTAATATCTGTCAAGTAAGAGCCGAAAATAAAGAATAATATCAAAATAGTTTCTAACATGAATATCTACAATTGATGTCTTGGAATAGTCAAAAAGGAAGGAACCACTATCCAAAGAGGATACGATAAAGCTACGGAAAAATGAAGATAACTTATACTCATTGGCGATGATTAGAATGACATGCCCTCTGGAAGAAGCCGATACGAATGATGACAACAGTGTGGCACGGTTTTATAGATTTTGCACCGCCAAAAACCACACTGCAAACTATGTAGTTTTGTAACGAACAAAACCGCTCCACAACAAAACTGTTTGGTGCAGTTTAAAATAAGTAGAATCATGTGCGGTTTTATGGTTTTGCGATTTCGATTTTTAACTTTCAGTTTTACGTATTATATTACATAGAAAAAGTACTCCCCCTTGGTATAACGTGAAATTCTAGCGTCCGGGCCCCATACTTCGAATTCCCTCTTGAAAAAATTTCTAATGAGTTTAATTTTCCCCTTAGGTATTTTATTTTTGACCTCCCCCACTAATTCCGCCAAGTTTGGTTTTCGTTCTAGTTAGAACCGATTGGAACCGGACCTAACCGCATAGAACTGGACCGAACCGTTAGTGGTCGGTTTGGTTTTGGTTCTTGTTAAACCGGAACCGGAACCATTGATATAGCGGTTCCAAAAATTAAGCTGAAACTGGAACCAGAACCCGAACCGGTCAAACCAAATAAGGTTTTGATTCTAATTTGAAGAATCGTTACTTTAGCAGTTCGGTTCATGGTTTTAATAAAACCGGAACCGAACCGGAACCATGACAGCTCTAGTTGAGTGAGCCTTCATCACTCAATGCTTCTGGACTTAGTTGCTTCTCTGAATGCCGACCATCTTGTTGAGGCATTGAGTGAATTGCCTTCACTCAATGCTTCTGTACTTAGTTGATTTTAATTTTTATGAATGTGTTGAGTGAACCTTCATCACTCAGCGCTTCTGTCTTTGCCTGACTTCTTGATGGGGCGTTGAGTGAACTCCCTTAACTCAACGCTTCTGTACTTAGCCGATTTTCTTGATGAGCTTGCGTTGAGTGAGCTATCCTCACTCAATGCATCTGGACTTAGACAGATTTTTCTGTCTATATCATTTTAAGCTTTGAATGAACACAGGTCTGTCGACACTTTATTCTTTGGGCGTTAAGTGAGCTGTCCTCACTCAACGCTTCTGGACTTTGCTAGAATTCTTGACAGATTCTTAAAAGGCTTTGACTGCTTGAGCTATACTCATTGCTTATTTTTTTAGGCATTGAGTGAGCTGTCCTTACTCAACCCTTCTGGACTTAGTCAGATTTCTTCCTTGCCAATGCTGAAGCTTTGACCGACTGAGCTTTACTCGACGCCTCTTGTTATATGGTATTGAGTGAACTGCCTTCACTCAACGCCTATGGACTTAGCCGCAAATCTGCTTTGCAAACGATTGGTCTTTGATTGTCCATGCTTTACTCAGCGCTTTAGGTATCTTGTGTTGAGTGAACTAGCTTCACTCAACGCCTGTGGACTTAGACAGGTTTCTGTCTTTCCAGCATCCTTCCTTAACATCTGGCATTGAGTGAACTGGCTTCACTCAATGCCTGTGGACTTAGATAGATTTCTATCTCTCCAGCATTCTTCCTTATGACCACCTGTCACAATTACTTAAACAACATGTCTAAAATTGTTCCAAGGAACATCTTGCACATATTGAACTTGAACTTACATCAAATACAATCATGCTCTCAGTATTGATTGTGATGTCTCTTAAAATCTAGGGAACATTGAGGGAAATATTCCCAACACACCTCTCATTCAGGGTAGCAGTGCTCCTTCCCTGAAAGCTTTCAGTATAGGTATAAATAATGACATCATAATGTACTATTTAAGAACCTATCACCACAGATATTAGCACGCAAGGCCACACATCCCGTGCACTCAAGTCATATTATCGCTGTACCAGACATAACTAGGGTCCTACCTTCGTGCTCAGCAACGATCATCATAATTTAAGCATTAACTAGTCTTTCCTGCCTGAAGCCAAAGACTCACTCCTATGGCTACGATAATATTGTTGGGAATATTGCCCTCAATGTTTTCTAGATTTGATTTTAAGAGGCATCACCATCAACACTAAGAGCATAGTTGTATTTTATGTTTGTTAAGCTCATCATGTGCAGGATGTTCCTTAGAACAAGTTTAGACAGGTTGTCTAAGTGGTTGTGAAAGGTGATCACAAGGTAGAGAAGTGGAGAGATAGAAATCTGTCTAAGTCCACAGGCGTTGAGTGAGGCTAGTTCACTCAATTCCAGATGTCAAAAAAGAATGCAGGAAAGGCTGAAAATCGCCTAAGTCCACATGAATTGAGTGAAGCTAGTTCACTCAACGCTAGATGCCAAATAGCGCTGAGTTAGGTGTGGACAGTAAAAGCCCAGCATTCTGTAAAGCGATTCTGCGGCTAAGTCCATAGGCATTGAGTGAAGGCACTTCACTCAATGCCATATATCAAAAGGCAGAGAGTATAGCTGAGTCTGGCAAAGCCTCAACATTGGCAAGCTGAAAAATCAACTAAGACCACAGGCGTTGAGTGAAGCCAGTTCACTCAATGCCATATACCAAGTAGTGTTGGGACAAGCTCAAGAAGTTTAAGATTCTGTCAAGAAATCTGGTTAAGTCAAGAATCGTTGAGTGGGGACAGCTCCCTCAATGCCAAAGCAAAAATGCATCCATAGAAGAACAATCAGTTAAATCCTAAGGAAAGAGAGACAGAAAAATCTGTCTAAGTACAAAAGCGTTGAGTGATGACAACTCACTCAACGCGCTCAATGCCTCAGTAAGCTGGCAGACTTCAGAGAAGTGTCTAAGTACAAAAGTGTTGAGTGATGAAGCTTCACTCAACGCTCTCAAAGCCTAGTAGATAAAAAAGTTGCAGCTAAGTCCAAGGGCATTGAGTGATGAAGATTCACTCAACGAACTCAACGCCTGTTAGTGCAGAAGAGATTGACTAAGTCCAGAGGAGTTGAGTGAAGCCAGTTTACTCAACGCACTCAATGCCTAATAATGCAGAGAATTTAACTAAGTCCAGATTCATTGAGTGAAAGTCATTCACTCAACGCACTCAACGTCTGGATTGAATCTAATGATTTGGCTAAGTCTACAAATGCTGACATCAGCTAAAGTCAATAAAAGTTAACAAAGTTCAAATTAGTTGCGGGAGGGATACAGAACATGACAAATAGTGATGGAGGTCTACTATACGTCTTCTTCTGTTAAAGCAAGGTGCAGCTACCAACCACAGGTGGTCCCCACTGCTTCTTGGAGTCGTTAATCGGCAGAAGATAAAAGGGACAAGATGGACTGAAGGAACTTTAACTTTCAGGGTTTTCTCATTTCGCAAAGTTGTGGCTGAACTTCTTCTTCGTCGTCATTATTGCCGAGCTTGAAGCTTGAAGTTAAATCAGCTGATCTAAAAGTTCTTTCAAGTTGCTATAGCTAATTTCTTTTGCTACAACAAGTTCAGATAAGGTTCTGATAAAGAAGGAGGAGCATAGATTTCAGATTATGTCATTCCAGGTTAGTTGTTTGAAGAACATAAGAACTGTCAAATATTCAGTCTTCTTTAGTAAGTTCAGAAACAAGTTTCTGAGTTTCTTCAGCACAAACAGCTTCTTACTGAAGATATTTTTTCTATTACTGTGAAGAAATTTAGGGTTGTTAACTCAGCTCAGGAGGCAGGCACATAAAAATTTCTCTAGTGTCAAATAAATCACTCCAACCAACTACTTTTCCCGTAGGATCCTTTTGGATATGAGTTGTAAGCCTGATTTATAAAGGCTTAGGTAGGATCCCTATGTGGATCTGAGTGTAGGGTTGTTGAGCCTGAGTTTGTAGGATCCCTGTGTGGATCTGAGTGTAGGGTTTTTGAGCCTGAGTTTATAGGATCCTTGTGTGGATCTGAGTGTAGGGACTGTGTGCCTGAGGTTGGGCCTTTGGCCTGAGGTATGATCTTAATAGATCTGGGCTATATAAGAGTGTTACTCTCTGAGTTATAGGGCTAACCTCCATATCCTGAGCTGTAGTACTATTGATTTAGTCTGAGATAGGTGATCTACTGATCATTGAGTTGTAGGAGTAGTTTGCTCTGAGGTAGAGCCTTGTGCCTTAGTTGTAAGTCATGGAGGAGACTGAAAGATCCTGCGGGATCTATGTTGTAAGCTCTTAGGAGCCGAGTTTTAGAGAAGCGACTTGTCTAACACATGTTAGAAAGGTGGGAGGGAAAGTGGACATAGCCATAATTTGGGGAACCACTATGAACCTTATGTGTGCTTTGTATGATTGTCTTGTAAGCAATATATAACTCACCCACAACACCCTAAGCAGAGGGAAAATTTTAAAAGAATAAAAACCTATTCACTCCCCCTCTAGGTGATTAATTACCTTGGAATTAAAGAATTTCAAGTGGTATCATAGGGAGGTTGCTCAAGAAGGACCTAAAAGTTAGAGCAGAACTCAAAGGGTAGCTGAAATAAGTATACTTATGGGTTTAAGAGAGAACCATAAGGAGCTAGGTTCCATGAAAATCCCCATCTATAGGAAGGAGAGTTTTGGAATCTGGAAAGAGAGGGTCAGGCTGTTTATTGAAGCCTCTGACCCAAGGATCTTTATGACAGTCAAAGAGGGACCTTTCATCCCTATAAAGGTCTCAGTTCTTGATGCAACAATCCAAAAACTAAAGAAATACTCAGAGATGACCAAGGATGATGTCATCTTGGCCACTATGGATAAGAGGGCACACCATTATTGTTAGTGCCATAGATGATTCTTCCTTTCAGAATCTGGTTCACTGCCAGTCCTCCAAGGAGATGTGGGAAACTCTTGTGGTCTACATGGAGGGAACTGAAGAGGTTAGAGATGACAGGAAGTCCATGCTTAACTAGGAGTGTGAGGCTTTCAGGCAGTCTAAGGGAGAGTGCATAGCTGACTTCTATGAAAGATTCTTCGGGATAATAAATGAGCTGAGGACCTATGGGAGGGTCTTCAGTCATTATGAGCTTAATTACAGGTTCCTGAGGTCTCTCACTAGAGACTGGGACACCAAGATTTATGCCATTAGAGAGGTTCCAAGCTAGCTGATACTCCTCCCCATACTCTATTTGGAAAGCTGCACTCTTATGAGATGCGGCTTGTTGCTAGGAAAGAGGAGGAGACCATCAACAAATCCCAGGCCAAGGAAAAGTATTTGGCCTTTAGAGCAGACATCACTAGGAAGAACAAGGAGAGGATTCCCTCTCCTCTAAGAAGGCCTGTTGATTCAGACAACACAAAGTCAAGCTCATCGGACTGCAACATGTTTGATGAAGACTTTGCTGTCTTCTCTAGGCAATTTCTCAAGCTGATGAAGAAGTAGTGGAGGAGCAGACTCTCCTCCTCCTCTCATAACAGGAAGAATCATTCTAAGAGAGAAAGGTATGATTTTAAAACTAATAAACATAGTTCCTCGAAAGTTGTCTGCTATTTTTGTAGCAAGCTAGGGCATGTGATTGCTGACTATCCAGTGAAGAGAAAAGAGGGTGGTGAGAAAAAGGTTTACCAGCATAAGGGAAAAAAGGAGAAGTCCTTCATTGCTAAGAAGGAGAAGAGCTGGACAGACTCATCTTCCTCAGAGTCTGAAGATTAAGAAGCCTGCATAGGGCTAGTTGTTGTTGGAGAAATTGAAGACTATCCTGCTACCGGGATAGGTATCAGGGCCCCTCTATCACATTCAGATAGTGACTCAGAGGAGGATGAAGATGAAGAAGATGCCTACAACTACTATGGGCTGATGACAATGTCTGATGAAGAATCCAGTCAGGGTCAGCCTAGTTCAGAAAAGGTACTTCCTCTATCTAGTTCTTTTTCTGAGTATGGGTATGAGACTAGTCCCTGCACAGAAGCTTCTTCATCAAATGGTGAAGATAATTCTCAATCTGAAGGATATGTCAATCAATTTATTGACAGGTATGGTGAACTTCTGGATGCCTTTAAGAAGTACAAGAAGTTGACTAAGAAGCAGGCTGATGAGATAATCTCCCTTCAGCTTGCTGCTTCCCAGCAGGCTGAGACAGCATCCTTGCTAGATCAGAAGGCCAGGGAAGTTAACCAACTTAGGAACATTACTCTCATCCAGATTGACACCATCAAATATAAGGATAGTCTCATTAGAGATCTTGAAGAGAAGCTCTAGAGGGAGATGAGAATTGTGGCTAGTTTCTCAAAGCCCAATACTGTGTTTCCCTTGATAGACTCCTTCTCCTCTCAGAAGGGTAAGAAGGGGTTGGGGTTTAAGGAAAACACTAGAGTTTCCCCTTCCAAAAGGAAAGGAAAGCTCCAGTCCAACCTCTAGCTTCTAAGCCCCCCATCCCTTTTAAGAAGGTGATGTCGCCTTCAAACAGGTATGACCAAGAAAACATCTATGGTCACTGGATGAATGGTAGATCCACTAGTGTGAACAAAGAGGTTCACAGCTATGGTAAAAGGTATAGTAGGGGAGTGAGTGCCTTTAAGGCTCCCCATGAGGAAATCCAAATGGCTCATCATGGACCATTTGTGTTTGGTGCACCAACCCCTTCACTCAAGAAAGTGGCAGTGGCTAACTCTCAAGGCAATCCAACAAAGACCCAGACTAAGGGAAAGTCCATCATTAAGCCAGATCTAGCTATCTATGATGTTATAAATAGCATGGCATCTACAAAGAAGACTGCTGTAAATAGCTTTCAGAGCAAGCCAAGAAAGCCTGCTGAAAGACTCTCCTTCAATCAGATCCTTGCTGGAAGTAACTTGAAGAAGGTTGTTGCACCTCTTATTTTTGTACAATCAGCAGTTAACCCAACTGCAGGACCTGCTCAAAAGAGAAGGTATAATATACATGAGTGCTTGTGCTGTGGCAAGGTGGGATATTTTACCTTAGATTGCTGGCATAATCCTACTATGCCTTGAGCTAGTGTTAGTCCTCTTGTTAGAAAATATGCAGGAAAACATGTTAATTTTCAGGCTAATCAGAACTTAGGACCCAATAATTATTGGGGTCCTAAGGTAAGGTAAATTATGTGATGCAGGTTAGTCCAAGTGCCCATACCCCTATGAGGTACTTGGACAGTGATTGTTCCAGGCACATGACTGGGACAAGGAGCAACTTAAAGGAGTACACTCCAGTAAAAGATGGACCCAAGGTTATCTGTGGTGGTTTAGATAGAGGAGTGACAAGAGGCTAGGGTAAGATTACCAATGACATAGTCACCATCTCAAAAGTAGCTTATGTTGAAGGGTTGTAACACAACCTTATAAGCATAAGCCAATTATCTAATCTTGGCTATGCCATTGTCTTTCACAAGGACGAGTGCCAGATTAAGAGGTCAAGTGACCAAGAGGTCATCTTGACAGACAGTAGGAGTGAAAATGTTTATTGCTTAAACTTTCTATGTCTAGATACAAACTCTCCTATTTGTCTAGTGACAAGTGAAAAAGTTTCATATTATGTACAATGACACAAGAGACTTGCTCATTTAAATTATAAGACTATTGGAAAGCTCTTTAGTAAAGAGCTAGTTAGGAATGGTTCCAAGATGACATGCACCAAGGAAGACATGTGCTCATCATGCCAAAAGGGCAAGCAGACCAAGGCTTCCTTCAAGGGCATTGGGACCAAAGAATCTGTGAGGTGTTTATACATCTTGCATATATACATGTTTGGTCCTATACCAATTCAAAGTCTAGGTAGGAAAGTCTACACCCCTGTGGTGGTTGATGACTATTCTAAGTTTACTTGAGTGTTCTTTCTTAAGAAAAAGAATGAAACCCTTGATATCTTCATGAAGTTTGTCAAGTAAATTCAGAATGAGTTTGATAGTACCGTGGTAAAAATCAGAAGTGACGATGAGACTGAATTCCAGTCTGATAGCATGACAAAGTTCTGTGAAGAGCAAGGGATTCATCAAGAATTTTCTTTTCCAATAACACCCTAATAAAATGGGATTGTTGAGAGGAAAAATAAAACTCTCATAAAGGCTGGAAGGACCATGCTAAGTGACACATCTCTCCTAGAATATTTATGGGCTGAGGCAGTAAATACTACATGTCATGTCCTTAACAGAGCCTCTATCACCAAGAGCCACAAGAAGACTCCCTGAAAGTTAATCCTACAGGTAGTTAATCACCTAGAGAAGGGGGGGGGTGAATAGGTGTCTTTTGAAATTCTTTGTGAACTCTTTGTCACTTGAATGTTCAGTTGATACTTGAAAGATTAACCACACAATAACTCAGCACAATCAAACCACAAAACATAGTACCAACAATTAGAGCACAAAAAAAATTTATAGTGGTTCCCCTATCTAGGGTACATTCACTTTCCTCCTTCCTCCTCACTAGTAATGTGCTAGATAAGGTTATAACTCCTCTTCAACTCAGATCCACAGATCCTACAGGCTCAATTTCTGTTAAAAAACTTACACTCAGATCAACAGGTCTTACCTCAGAGATCCACCCAATCTCCTACCTCAGGTCCCTCAAGAACCTTACCTCAGCCTTTATAACACAGGCTTACACCTCAGTGATCCCACTCAAATCACCTACCTCAGGTCCCTCAAGAACACTACCTTAGCCTTTATAAATTAGGCTTATAAATCAGAGATAAACTCTCCTACCCACTCAGATCTCAGGGAGATCTTACAAAATTAAGAGGTAAAAATATACAGATAACAAATCTGTAATCTGACTTATCTGAATGAATTCAGATTCTTCAATTCAGCTGCAAAGGAATCAAATCTTGAAGAATAATCTGGCTGAAGAGATACTTCTCTTGATCTGCAATCTTCTTGATAATTGGCTTGATTTCCTTGAAAAAATTGTAGATCAGATCCACCTTAATCTTCATATCAACTTGATGAAAGGATCTGGAGATTTTCTTGAAGACCTTCGTCTTCTTCCTCCTCGGGATTGTCTCCCTCCTCTGACTTAGAAAAATCTTTATGAGAGAATGGAATGATTTGTATGATTGTTACTTTCTTTGTAGAAAACCCCTCTATTTATAGCCTTCGTGGATTGCTGGTTTCTGATTGATGACATCAACATGTGATATCATACTTCAAATTCTCCCTTAAAATATTTTTGTTGAGATACCATATTACTGTAGCTGATGTGACAGTTCTGACTTATCTTGACACTTCTGTGTTGATTATGCACATCTTCAGAAATATAAGTGTCGAGACATCCAAAGTGTCTCGACACTTGTTCTTAGAAGGTGTCGAGACATCTTAACAGTCTCGATGCAATTTTACTCGGAAGAAATTTTCATCTGAACTTGAAATTGTTGAGATAGTTGACTTGTCTCGACACAACTATCATCTGTGTCGACATCTATAAATCTGCATTGTGTTGAGACAGTTGAATTATCTTGACACAACTGTCATCTATGTCGACATATTTATACTTGCTTTAATTTTTCACAGTGTCAAGACAGTTGAATTATCTCGACACACAGTCTGCCGGTGTCGACAATTGTATACTAGATTTATTTCTTCACTGTGTCGAGACTGTTGAATTGTCTCGACACTCCAGTCTATCGGCGTCGACACTTTTATACTTGATTTAATCCTGTATTGTGTCGAGACAATTGATTTGTCTCGACACTATTTTATTCAGTATAATTTACAGTCTTCTTTGAGTCGAGTCAGTTGAATTATCTCGACACAGCTGACTTATCCTTCAAAGTGTCGAGTTAGCTGACTTGTCTCAACACTGCTGACTTAGACTTCAAAGTGTCGAGTTAGCTGACTTGTCTCGACACTACTGACTTAGTAAAGTGTCAAGTTAGCTGGCTTGTCTCGACATTGCTGACTTAGTCTTTAAAGTGTCGAGTTAGTTGACTTGTCTCGACACTGCTGACTTAGTCTTTAAAGTGTCGAGATAATAGACTTGTCTCGACACAACTTCTGCAAAGGTGTCAACATAGTTGAAGTGTGTCAACACTTTTGTACTTAGCCAATTTTCTACACTACAAATTGCTAGATGCTGACTGTGCCGACTTCACTCAGCACTTTGCTGACTTCACTCGATGCTTTTGTACTTAGACAATTTTCTTCACTTTTTAATCAGCTTCTATAAGTCCACCTGTCAATAAAACTTGGACCACCTGTCCAATCAGTGTGACATAGGAAACCTGCAAGCATGAATTGAAATATACATCAAATACATATTTTTGTATATCATTGAGTTGAAAGGCTTCTTCAAATCAAGTATAGTGTCTCCAATGTAACCAACAATCTCCCCCTATTTGGAGAAGCCATAACCTCAATTCAATGATATACACCACAATACCAAAATATGATAATTACGATGTACAAGATAGGTACTGAATAAAATTATAAAGAAATATCAATGATAACATAGAAATCACACAGTGCAACAAACTTTTTCATTATAATATGAAGAAAGATTACACTTTTTAATTTGTACAAAGTTCTAAAAACAAAATTACATAATTCTTAGAAAAAAAAATATCCTAAGGTTGTTTTGGATCCTTGATGACAATGCCTTTTCCTGATTGTATTCTAGCTTTGACTTCTAACATCTTATCATCAGCCACCTTCTCCTTTCCCTTGACATCCTTAGCTTTATAAATTTCTTCTTGTTTGATCCTCTGCCTCTCAAAATAGTGATAGGGCTTGGGAAAATACTTGCTGGGCTCAATTGAGTTAGCTGGAATCTTCCCTGCCTTCAGATCTTTTTTGAATTTATAGATGATCTCCTGCTGCTTGGTGTGCTTGGCCCACTCTTGATCTGTATACCATTTTCCCCTATCAACTGTGTTAGTAATGACTGCTTTCCATGCAGTGAGTATAATTGATCTAGATGTTGGACTCCACTGCTCAAAATCAGGCTTTGCTTCGGCTTGCCCCCTAAATCTTTTCTTTGATAATTGAGCTTCCTTCTCTTTTAATAATGCAGAAGCAGTCATCTCCACCTCCTCATGTAACGTCCCAATTCATGCTAGGCCCCTCGTGCGTGCTTTTAAGTTAGGAGAGCTGACTTGGGCTCAGGGAGTGCTGGTAGCAAGGCTTACACTTGTATAAGGGAGGAGAAGTTGGTCCAGAGTAGGAAATAGGTAGTGACACAGGCGTGTCCATACCCGTGTAGTGATATGATGTCTTTGGGTTTTCTTTGTGAAATTTCCAGAGGACATGGGTAGTGACACGGGCGTTTCCCTACTTATATGTGTGTGACACGGGCGTGTTTATACCCGTGTGGCTCTCTGGCAACGATTCAAATTCCTTGTTGTGTTTCCCGAGCAAGATACGGGTAGAGACAAAGGTGTATCCCTACCCATGTGTGTGTATTCTTCAAGCAGAGATCGACTAACATCGTCGACCGTGTTTCCCGAGCAGGACACGGTTAGTGACACAGGCGTGTCCCTACCCGTGTGTGTGTGTGTGTATTCTTTGAGCAGAGATCGACTAACATTGTTGACCGTGTTTCCTGAGTAGGACACGGGTAGTGACACGGGCGCGTCCCTACTCGTATGCGTGTGTGTGTGTGTATTCTTTGAGCGGAGCTCGACTAACGATCGTCGACTGTATTCCTCCCGAGTAGGACAAGAGTAGAAACACTGGGGTGTCCCTACCCATGTGTGTCCACAACAGTTCGACGATTCGTCAAGTGGAGCTCGATGATCGTCAACCACGTTCTCTCGAGTAGGACATGGGTGGTGACACAGGCGTGTACCTACCTGTGTAGTTCAATTTCGTGTTTTAACGAAATTTTCTGGCCGCGTCATTTTGAAGGGACTCATTTTGTGAGTGATTGGCAGTCCAATGAGAGGTCGACACGTGGTTATGCAGTTATCCACTTCCCACATGAAAAGGGGAGAAAACCCTAGCCATTTCTACTCTTCCCTTCCAAACCATTGCTGTAGAATACTGCTTGAGAGGAAGAAGGTGCTAGATCCGATCTTTTTCCCATGAAGAACTAATACCGACCGAGGAGAAGAAGATGTCGCCAAGAAGGATGATAAGATCCATGGCTTGAAATGGTGGAAATGCTGGAAACGTGGTGAGCTTCCTCCCCTCGCCCTTGGTGCTAGATCTGTAGTTATTTTTAGGAGAGATGTCGACCCAAGAGAGTTTTGACTTGCGAGATGAAGATTTCCTAGGAAAAGACCATTATAGGGCTTGTGCCCTAAGGATATTGATGTCTTCAACCTTTCCCCTCTCCTTGATTAGATGGTGGACTTGGTTCGTGAAGAGGAAATGGTCTCATGAGGGTGAATAAGGGTGGAAGAAGTTCTGGACATGGTTTGGACATATGGCTTGATGAAGAAGATGAACCGATGTTGTTCATCTTGCTTTAAGATGCATGCAAAAATCTGTTTTCTGCACGCAGTAGACTTCGAGGCCGTTTTCGGACACGATGCGGCCAAATCAAGGCTTTCGACTAAACGCAAAAGTGGCAGCCCTTGGAAATGCCTTTCCAACGAGGGGTTAAACGTCTTCAATGGATTCCTATATCCTCTAGAATCCCCGTTTGAAGTTGTTGTATAGTAATCATTCCTGCACATGTAGATCTCGTGTTTGTTTTGTATCGGCCTTGGGATGGTAGAGAGTCTATAAGCATTTGCGATGACATTTATTGGATAGACCCTTAATGAACAAATGATTTGGTAAAATGTACTTGATCAATGTGATTTGGTGAAGGTTGGAGAACGAATGGATTGATGAGTTGGGATGGTAGGAATAGTTTAAATATGCGAATCAATAAGGATGTACTTGGCAAGGGTAATGCATTGAATAACGATAACTTTGGCTTGAAGATACTGTACATAATTGGTAACGACTATTATGAACAAATGTTTGTATGGTTGATGAATATGTGAGGTACCTTTAGGTCGACGATGAACCCTTAAGTGCCTGTGGCACTAGATTGTGGAAGGGTGTAAGTGCCAGTGTTTGACCGCACTTGGTTGGTAATGTCTAGATGAGACATATATGGATGGTTGGTATTGGTTCTTGTTGTTCATTCCTAAGGATCCTTCCATGACACGATGATGTGAAATTGCATGTGATGTGAGTCAACACGCGGTGTCGTAGTCCTTGGTTAAGGATAGTGTGGAAGGTCTACGGGCTCGCCAGTCGTCACTCCGACGGAAGTTGGAAGATAGACTTTGTACGGTTTGGCTGTGTCCTAGGTGCTCATTACCAAGGCCCTCTCCATGCCAAGTGGGCGGTTTGGCTGTGTCCTCAGTTCTCATTCCCGAGGCCCTCTCCGTTCCATGATATAGGCCAGGTTGGGCTGTGTTCTTGGTGCACATCTACCCGAGACCCCGTCTGAGCTGTAGTACGCATGTGAGCTTCACTGTTGTGTTCTTAGCATTGAGGCGTACGGAGGCCTAGGCCAGGTAGTGTGGATGCCCGCCTAGTAGTAGAGATGCCCGCTCTACTATCACCATCTGGCCACGAAGGATGATGCCTGAGAGGTTGGCTACCTGCTCGAATAGTGGGAACTACAAGTTTGTGTCGACATAGTAATTGCATGTGTGTGATCATGGGTGAGTCATTGCGTTGCATTCATATAATTACATGCATTGCATACACAAGATCCTCATCATATATGTTTGTATGTGCACTCCTATACGATGAATTACTTTACTGTTATGCTGATCCTTAACTTATAAGTTTGTATGGACATTCTTATAAGTTGAGTTACTTTCTGTCGTAGCTTTACATTTTTCATATACTGTTGTAGATGATAGAATTGCTAGAGTAGAATGTTTACTCGTTATTATACTGTTGATATACTTGATATTGCAAACTCTATACCACCTGTTTGTACTACTGCTTTATGTATATATATTATACCCTTGTTCCTTTCTCCGTCCGGTACCGAGGAGTCGCTGGGGGGAGTGGATGTGATAGCCACTTAGTCTTTATGACTAACAGTTTCTACATCTTACTTTTTAGGAGGAAACCCGATAGACAGAGCAGCAATAGGTTATGTAATAGGACAGCTAGGCCAGGACGATAGGGCCTGAAGGGATGGTGCCTTCGCTACCGTCAGTCACCGATGTGAGTTTGAGAGACTCATGATATAGCCCCTTTGGGCAAGTTTTATTCGTACTCTGATATTTTAGAAGCTTGTTGTAGCTTCTTTATTTGTTGTACTTTTGGACTATTATTACTTATGTGTGGATTGACTTCTTTTTTATATTCTTGGTTGGGTTGGCATTGGTTGATATTGGTTATAGCCGGCAGGATAGGCGTCTTGTAGTACAGATTTGCCCGAGTGCTAGCGCTACTGCAAGGCGGTTGTTCTGGGCATAAGACTCCCCTCATGCCGTATTTTGTGCTCCGGGAGGGGGGTTCATACAAATGGTATCAGCTTGCTACGATCCTGAACTAAAGAAGTCATTCAACAATGGGGCCACCCCCGTTCGATTAGTCAGTTTTGGGACAAACTGACTTAATGGAGGCAGTGGTGTGCCCATATGTAATTCACACTAAGTATGTCCAACTTTGACCTTAAGATTAGCCAACCCGACCTTAGGTTGGTACTCTACGTGTAGATCCAAGTGCATGTTGAGCCAGTGGGGGGAACCCCCGCCCTGTCCGTACCCACACAGTTTCAGCAATCAGAGCTAGGGCAAACACTCACAGCTATCTTGGATGCCTTTAGATCCCAACAAGCCCCCGTACAACAAGTTCTGGGCTTTAATTGGGTGAGCACTTTCCGAGCTCTCTCCCCTCATGCCTGCCTTGGGACGGAGTTGACAGTGCGTACAGAATAATGGCTCGACATCGTGCAAGAACTGCTGGCAGGAATTAGATGTCCGAACAATATGGATTTTACCCTGGTAGTGGCACTCCTAGAACTGCACGCCAAGAGGTCTTAGAAGTCCCTCATGGGCTCCACCTTTTAAGGGCAAGTTTATACAGAGATTAGCTAGAGCGAGTTTTAAGGAGCCTTTTTAGAGCACTTCATACCCACGTCTGCTCGAGATGAACTCGAAGAGAGATTTTTACAGCTGAAGCAAGGATCGAAGTCGGTTACGGAGTATCAAAGAGATTTCCAACATCCCGTGAGATTTGCTGACTCATATGACTAAGATGATAGAGTATACGCTAAGCGCTTCTACAATGGGCTGCAGGACCCCCTGAGGCAGGCCCTTTTGTTTATAGCGGACTTCAGCTTGGAGGAAATAATTGACATGGCGAAGAGGCTAGAAGCAGACCACTTGGGAAGTGGTAAGAGACCTGCTGAGGGTGTGATGGAAGCTGGCCCTAGCAATAAAAGGAGACATGACTACGGAGGAGGAAGAGGACATAAGAGAGGTGGTATGAATTTCCACCAAAATTTTAGAATGGAAGACCCGGTTCCATAGCCGCCAATATTGCCTCCACCTCAACAGATTCAACAGTTTCAGCAACCCGAGGGGCAGAATGAGCGAGTGTGCTTCCAATGTAACCAACCGGGCCAAATTCGACGTTTCTTCCCACAGCTGTTTGGGAATGCTCCTCTTGCTCTCCCTCCGGCAGCTCTGCGAGGGCGGGGACATATGCATGGTCGAGGATGAGGACCACGAGGAGGAAACCCCAGACCTGCTCGGAATCATGTGTTCGCGCTAGACATGACATAGGAGCGGAACCCTCAGGAGGTTATTGCAGGTATGTTACAGTTAGTTATTAGATCTTCATTATTAAACTTAAGTTGCTTAAGACATATTAGATATCTAGCTTTGAGTATTGCAATTGGTACTTAGGCACCGTGGTTGTCGGCGGGAAACCGGCCTATACGTTATTTCATACCGGTGTCTCGCACTCGTTTGTGTCTGCAGACTTCATTAAAGACCTAGAAGGAGTGCATTCCTTCACTGGTATTGCTCGAAGAGTATGCCTCCTAGACGGCCCTGAGATGACCACAACTGCCAAGTGTGAATTGGAGATACTTATTGGGGAAAGACCTTTGATACCCCTGCCACTATTTTGAGAATGCCAGAGTTCGATCTCATTCTAGGCATGGCCTGGCTGGATTGGCACTACGCAAGAATTGACTGTGCAGAGAAGCGAATTTACTTGAGACATGGGGACACCGATGTCATTTTCCAAGGTATAAAATTCGCACCACGTTTGTTATTGTCTTAGATTCATGCCTTGAAAGCTCACATGAGGGGGGATGAAGTTTACATGATATGTTTCGAATTGAAAGAGAGGATAATAGATATGAAGGATGTGCGAGTAGTGCGGGACTTTCTCAAGGTATTTCCTGAGAAATTGCAAGGATTACCCCCGTATAGAGAGGTGGATTTTCAAATTAAGCTAGTACTGGGTGCCAAGCCTGTCTCCAGGACCCCTTACCGAATGGCCCCGAAGGAGCTCGCAGAGTTTAGGGTTCAGTTGCAAGAGCTGGTGGAATCAGGGTTTGTTCTCCCCAACTCATAACCTTGGGGAGCCCCTGTTTTGTTTGTTAAGAATAAGGATGGAACCTTGCGATTATGCATAGACTATCGGGAGCTCAACCGACTGACGGTATGGAACACCTTTCTGCTACCCCAGATCGACGAGTTGTTCAACCAATTAGTAGAAGCGCATTGATTTTCCAAGTTGAATTTGCGCTCGGGGTATTATCAGTTGAGGATACAAGAGGAGGACATTCAGAAAACTACTTTTAGCTCAAGGTACGGTTTGTACGAGTTCATAATGATGTCGTTTGGGCTCACAAATGCCCCTTCAGCTTTCATGAGCTTGATGAACAAAGTGTTCGAGCCTTATCTAGATATCTTCATCATCGTTTTCATCGATGACATTTTGGCCTACTCGAAGACAGAGGAAGAGCATGTCGAACATCTGACCTTGGTACTGAGGAAGCTAAAAGAGCATGCCTTGGTTGCCAAGTTCAGCAAGTGTGAATTTTGGCTCCAAGAGGTTGCCTTCTTGGGCCATGTGATCAGTGGGGTTGGACTAGCTATGGATCCAGCCAAAGTGCGTACCGTGAGGGAGTGGTTGCCCTTGGAGTCAACGGCTAATGTGCGGAGCTTCCTTGGACTTGCTGGGTACTATCACAAGTTTATAAAAGGGTTCTCAAAGATTGCCCTTCCTCTTTCTACTCTGACAAAGAAAGTTGAGCCATATGAGTGGACACCCTAGTGTGAAGCTGCATTCTAGGAACTGAAGGATAGACTCATATCCGCACCCATCCTAGCCCTTCCATCTGGGAAGGAAGGATTTCAAGTTTATACTGATGCGTCGTATCAAGGGATGGGAGCGGTATTGATGCAGCACGGGCATGTGATTGCATAAGCTTTGAGACAGCTGAAGAAGCATGAAATCAACTACCCAGTACATGATTTAGAATTGGGAGCGTTGGTGTTCGCCTTGAAGGTTTGGAGACACTATCTGTATGGCGTCCACTGCAAAATCTTTTTGAATCACTAGAATTTAAAGTACATTCATACGCAAAAGGAATTGAATTTGAGACAACGGCGATGTTTAGTGTTTTTATGTGATTATTAATTTACTTTTAACTACCACCCCGAAAAAGTAAATTCCGTAGCTGATGCTTTGAGCAGGAAGCTAGGTACCAGAACTAAGTCCTGAGTCCTAATTGATGAGTATGAAGTTAGCTCGGATGCTCGAAGAGATGGAGATTACCCTGGTATATAAAGACCATTCGGAACGGTATACAGAGTACTTAATCGCGATGTGAATAGTTTGTGATATCGGGACCGGATCCGGAAGGAGCAAGGAAAGGATGCGGCTCTGGCCCCAATAATCAAGTCAATATAAGATGGGACTACAAACGAGTATTCCCTAAAAGACGGCCTCGTTCATCTCCGTGGCCGACTTTACATTCCCAAAGGCGGTAAAATTCGGGAAGATATCCTGAGAGAGGCACATTCCACTCAGTATTCTGTGCATCCTGGGATTGCCAAGATGTACGCCGACTTTCGGAAGACCATGTGTTGGTCGGGAATGAAGAGGGATGTCAGATATTTTGTTACGCACTGCGAGGCCTGTCAAAGGGTGATGGTGGAATGCAAGAGCCCCAGTGGATTAGTACAGTCATTGCTCATCCCCGAGTGGAAGTTCGAGGATGTCTCCATGGACTTCATCCACGGATTGCCTCGCTCACGCTCAGGTAATGATTCAGTGTGGGTAATCATCGACCGCCTGACAAAGGTAGCAAGGTTTATTCCTATGAAGAAAGAAACTCATGTGGACGTTTTGGTACGCCTCTTTGTGGAATAGTTTGTATGGAATAGTGGCGTGCCAAGGACAATTGTTTCTGACCGGGATGATCAGTTTACCTCTAAGGAATGGAAGGCCGTAAAGGCGTACTTGGGTTCACGCCTTACCTTTAGCACCGCTTTTTATCCTCAGACGGACGGGCAGTCTGAGAGGACCATCCGAACATTGGAGGACCTATTGAGACTGTGTGTGTTGGACAGAGGAGAGACGTGGGAAAGAATCTTACCACTGGCAAAATTTTCTTATAACAACAGACACCAGGCCAGTATCGGTATGACACCCCAGGAAGCCCTTTACAGAAGAAGGTGCAGAACCCCCTTGTCATGAGTACAAGCTGAAGACCCGAAGGTTCTAGGAATTGAGTACATTGATGATACCGATGCGGTTGTTAGACTAACACAGCACCGCATGCTTGAGGCTCAAAGTTGGCAGGCTAAATATTATAATGCAAAGCACCGGGTGGTAGAATTTCAGGTAGGAGACAAAGCGTTCCTGAAAATCCGGCCGATACATGGAGTGTTACGGGTACATTGTGTGAAGAAGCTCAGCCCAAGGTATGTGGGTCCTTACACCATATTGGAGAAGATTGGCCCTTTGGCCTACCGGTTAGAGTTACCACCAAAACTGGAGAACCTTCATGATGTATTCCATGTGTCATCTATCTGGAAGGCGCTGTTGCGGCCCAATCAACATATTCCCACCATTGATGGAGCAGTAGCAACCAATAGATCTGTACGACTAGATCCGGTGCGGATAGTAGACAACGAGTTAAGGATTTTGCGCCACAAGAGTGTTCCTTTGGTAAAGGTGTTTTGGACTAATCATGGGAAGGAGGAATATACATGGGAGCCGGTGGACTTGATGCAAAAGCGCTACCCGGAGTTGTTTCCTCAAGGTAAACATTAAAAGCATATTTTATTTTATATCATGTTTTTCTCTCCCCATAGCCTTAGCCTGATTTCGGGGACGAAATTTTTTATTTTGTTTATAGGATTTGTAAAGTCCCAATTCGCGCTAGGCCCCTCGTGCGCGCTTTTAAGTCAGGAGAGCTGACTTGGGCTCAGGGAGTACTAACAGCTAGGCTTACACTTGTGTAAGGGAGGAGAAGTTGGTCCAGAGTAGGACATGAGTAGTGACACGGGTGTGTCCATTCCCGTGTAGTGCTCTTGTGTCTTTGGGTTTTCTTTGTGAAATTTCCAGAGAAGGACACGGGTAGTGACACGGGCGTGTCCCTACCCATGTGTGTGTGACACGAGCGTGTTCATACTCGTGTGTCTCTCTTGTAACGATGCAGATTCCTTGTTGTGTTTCCCGAGCAGGACACGGGTAGAGACACGGGCGTGTCCCTACCCGTGTGTGTGTATTCTTCGAGCAGAGATCGACTAACATCATCGACCGTATTTCCTGAGCAGGACACGGGTAGTGACACGGGCGTGTCCCTACCCGTGTGCGTGATGGTATTCTTCGAGCAGAGATCGACTAACATCGTCGATCGTATTTCCAGAGCAGGACACGGGTAGTAACACGGGTGTGTCCCTACCCATGTGCGTGTGTGTGTATTCCTCGAGCAGAGCTTGACTAACGATCGTCGATCGTGTTCATTCTGAGTAGGACACGGGTAGAGACACGAGCGTGTCCCTACCCGTGTGTATCCACAACAGTTCGACGATTCATCAAGCGGAGCTCGATGATCATCGACCACGTTCTCCCGAGCAGGAAACATATAGTGATACGAGCATGTCCCTACCAGTGTCGTTCAATTTCGTGTTTTGACAAAATTTTCTTGCCGCGTCGTTTTGAAGGGACTCATTTACTGAGTGATTGGAGGTCCAATGAGAGGTCGACACGTGGATATGCAGTTATCCACTTCCCACATGAAAAGGGGAGAAAACCCTAGCCGTTTATACTCTTCGCTTCTAAGCCATTGCTGTAGAAAATTGATGGAGAGGAAGAAGGTGCTGGAGCCGATCTTTCTCCCGTGAAGAACTAACACTGACCGAGGAGAAGAAGATGTCACAAAGAAGGATGACAAGATCCATGGCTGGAAATGGTGGAAATGCCGAAAATGAGGTGAGCTTCCTCCCCTCTCCCTTGGTGTTAGATCTGTAGTTATTTCTAGAAGAGATGTCGACTCAAGAGAGTTTTGACTTGCGAGATAAAGATTTCTAGGAAAAGACCATTCTAGGGCTTGTGCCCTAAGGATATTGATGTCTTCAACCTTTCCCCTCTCCTTGAGTAGATGGTGGACTTGGTTCGTGAAGAGGAAATTGTCTCATGAGGGTGATTAAGGGTGGAGGAAGTTCTGGACATGGTTTGAACATATGGCTTGATGAAGAAGATGAACTGATGTCGTTCATCTTGCTTTAAGATGCGTGCAAAAATCTGTTTTCTGCACGCAGCAGCCTTTGAGGCCGTTTTCGGACACGATGCAGCCAGATTAGGGCTTTTGACTAAACACGAAAGTCGCAGCCCTTGGAAATGCCTTTCCAACAAGGGGTTAAACGTCTTAACTGGATTCCTGTAGCCTCGAAAATCACCATTTGAAGTTGTTGTACAGTAATTATTCCTGCACATGTAGATCTCGTGTTTGTTTTGTATCGGCCTTGGGCTGGTAGAGAGTCTATAAGCATTTGCGATGACATTTATTGGATAGACCCTTAATGAACAAATGATTTGGTAAAATGTACTTGATCAATGTGATTTGGTGAAGGTTGTAGAATGAATGGATTGATGAGTTGGGATGGTAGGAATGATTTAAATATGTGAATCAATAAGGTTGTACTTGGCAAGGGTAATGCGTTGAATAACGATAAGTTTGGCTTGAATATACTGTACATAATTGGTAACGACTATTATGAACAAATGGTTGTATGGTTGATGAATATGTGAGGCACGTTTATATCGACGATGATCCCTTAAGTGCCTGTGGCACTAGATTGTGGAAGGGTGTAAGTGCCAGTGTTTGACTGCACTGGGTTGGTAATGATGAGATGAGACATAGGTGGACGATTGGGCTTGGTATTCAGTGTTCATTCCTGAGGATCCTTCCAGCCATGATGATGTGAAATTGCATGCGGTGTGAGTCGACACGCGGTGTCGTAATCTCGGGTTAAGGATAGTGTGGTAGGTCTACGGGCTTGCCAGTCGTCACACCGACGGGAGTTGGCATATATACTTTGGATATTTTGGTTGTGTCCTCGGTGCTCATTCTTGAGGCCCTCTCCGTGCCAAGTGGGCGGTTTGGCTGTGTCCTCGGTTCTCATTCTTGAGGCCCTCTCCATGCCATGATATAGTCCAAGTTGGGCTGTGTTCTTGGTGCACATCTACCCAAGACCCCTTCTGGGTCATAGTACGCATGTGAGCTCTGTTATTGTGTTCTTAGCATTGAGGCATATGGAGGCCTAGGTCAGGTAGTGTGGATGCCTACTTAGTAGTGGAGATGCCCGCTCTACTATCTCCGTCTGGGCACGACAGATGATGCCTGAGAGGTTGGCTACCTGCTCGAATAGTGGGAACTCCAAGTCTGTGTCGACATAGAAATTGCATGCGTGTGATTAAGGGTGAGTCATTGCGTTGCATTCACATCATTACATACATTGCATACACAAGATACTCATTGTATAAGTTTGTATGGGCACTCCTATACGATGAGTTACTTTACTGTTAAGCCGATCCTTAACTTATAAGTTTGTATGAGCATTCTTATAAGTTGAGTTACTTTCTGTCGTAGCTTTACATTTTTCATATACTGCTGTAGATGATAGAACTGCTAGAGTAGAATGTTTACTCATTCATTATACTGCTGATATACTTGATATTGCTCACTCTATACCACCTGTTTGTACTACTGCTTTATGTATATATATTGTACCCTTGTTCCTTTCTTTGCCCGGTGCCGAGGAGTCGCTGGGAGAGTGGATGTGATAGCCACTTAGTGTTTATGACTAACGGTTGCTACGTCTTCCTTTTTAGGAGGAAACCCCACAGATAGAGAAGCAGCAGGTTATGTAGCAGGACAACCAGGCCAGGACAATAGGGCCTGAATGGACAGTGCCTTCGCTACCGTCAGTGACCGATGTGAGTTTGAGAGACTCATGATATAGCCCCTTTGGGCAAGTTTTATTCGTACACTAATATTTTAGAATCTTGTTGTAACTTCTTTATTTGTTGTACTTTTGGACTATTATTACTTATGTGTGGATTGACTTCTATTTTATATTCTTGGTTGGGTTGGCATTGGTTGATATTGGTTATTGCCGGCAGGATAGGCGTCTTGTAGTACAGGTTAGCCCGAGTGCTACCGCTACTACAAGGCGGCTGTTCTGGGCATAAGACTCCCCTCGTGCCGTGTTTTGTGTTTCGAGAGGGTGCTCTTACACCTAACATACTACATGAATATGTGGTGGAGGATTGTACATGGATTGGATAGCAGTTTGGATGGCCTCAAAATGAGCTGGTTGGCAACCAGACTCAGCAGTTTGGTCTCCATCATGCCATATTGGAGGATGGCCTAGGGTTTCTCTGATGCTATTTGAGATCCAAGTAACATGCTTAGAGCTTGCCTTTATCATTACTCTCTCCCCCTCTATGACTTCTTTTTCAACATGATCTCTTAAGTCATTCTTGTGAAATCTTACTTGACTATCTATATGATGAATTCCTGAGGATACAAAATTCTTTACTTTGAGCAAATGGTCATCCAATTCTTTGTGAGAGACCTTCACTTCCTTAATCATAGAGTCTGCATGTGTGGACAACTGAGATGCAATATCCTTGGAGGTAGAGGTTATCTTGGTCTCCAAAGCAATAGTCTGCTCAGCTATTTTTTTCAACGTAGTATCATGCATAACTATCATATTTTCATTCATTCTTGTTTGATTTTCCATGACATAACCCTGTTTTATAGCTACGTCATTTTCAACTTTCTGTAACTCCACTTGATGTTTAACAATGTATACTACATCATTTGCTCCTCTTTCAAAGAAATCTGTTATATCTTTCTTTAGCAAGTTTACTTCAAATCTAATAAATTTTATGTCCTGAGCCAGCTGAAACTGTAATTCTTTATTGCTTTCATCTACATACTTCTCAAGTTGAGTTCTTTGTTGGTCAAGCATTATTTGCAGTTGAACTATAAGTGAACTTAAATCCACTACAGGAGCAGATGTTGGTCCAGACTGAATAATCTTTTTATAACTTCTACTTCTCTTTTTAAGTTCAAATAATTTTCTTTTCTTTAACTGAGAGGCTTCTTCCCCCTCAGATTCTGAGGTACTAACCACCTCAACAGATTTAGGCTCTTTAGCTGTGTCAGTAGTTGGGGCCTGAACTGCTAACTCCCCCTCAACCATTGTACATTCTTCATCATTATGGATGTTTTCCAAGTTAGCCTTATCTTGCTGAACTTTAGCATCAGGAACAGGGTCCTTTGGAGTAGCAGTTATCTCCCCTAGATATTTAGATCTGTATTCAGAATAACTTCCTCTTCAGTTTCCTTGGAGATTATATCCTCAATCTCTCTGTCAGGAATTTCTTGGTCTGGAACCTCTGCTTGCTTTAGAGCTGTGTCTAGCTCTTATACTACTTCCATTACAATAGTGTGAACACTATCCATATCTATTTCTTGTAGTACATTGATGTTATCCCCCTCAATTTGATCCTTCTCTTGTACATTCTCCCCCTACACCTGATCACCAGTTCCAGGTGAGGGCCTTGGAGAATTCTCAGCTATTGTGTCACCCTGTTTGTCAAATCTTGAACTTTCTTATTCCTTAGATTCACTGGAAGAATGTTCTTCCACAACTACATCTTTCTTCTTTTTCTCCTTCTCCTTCTCAACCACAGGTGTTTCTTTATATAGGACTCTATCCCACCTAGCCAGTATCCTCATGTCCATTCTACTCATGTGATTGATCTTGGATCTAATCTTGAGGTTGAGGATGTCTAGAATGGCATGCACCAAGAATAGACTTAGAATTCTGTCTATATTGGGCTTCTTGAATCTCTCTGTTATTCTATAAAAGACAACTTTGGTCCATTTTGTCTTTACTTCAAAGATTACTCTTGTCATTAGATCAAAAATCTGAGCAGATATTCTGTCATGTGCACCTATTTTACACATCAACACCTTCCCAATTATTTCAGACAGGAATTTTCCTTGTGAATTCATACCCTTCATGTTCAGGGTACTTCCAATCTTAGTGGTTGGGTCCAATCCACACCACACCAATGCCTATGCAGTCCTGGCGAAGTCTATGTCATCTTCCTGATCGATTCTTGGTATGTGAAATATCCTTGCCAGCCTTTTGGTTGTGAGTTTAAACTTAGCTCCATTTACTGAAGACTTTATCTTTGTTGAGTTTGAATCCAATTTAGCATTTGAGAAGAACTCTAAAACTTCATGTTTCCAAATTTTTGATGGTTCTGAAAGTAGATACTCCAGACCTGCCTCAGTGATTAGGTTAATGACGTTCTTAATTTTGTCTTGCGCTGAGATGAATCCATTGCGCACGAGTTCATAACCTTCAAAGATGTTATCGTCATTCTTGGGAGCCATTGGAGTTGAGAGAAAGGACTAACGAGTGTCGACTAATCAGGATTCTAGGTCTCGATACTCAGGAATCAAAAGCTCAAGAAATCAAGAAGGCGTAGTCGACTCCTACTCTCACACCATATTCATAGTCTAATCTTCTCTAAAGACGAAAGGGCGCGCTGCATTTTGACTTTTCCAAAATTTTAAGATAATTACCTAGTCTCGACACAGGGAAAAATTATCTGTCGAGATGTGTCGACATAAGTCGACAGAAGGATAATGTGTCTCGACATATGCCTTTGGGTCTTGAAACTTTCTTTAGTGTCTCGACACTATGCAGTTATGCTGTGTCGACACACTTTCTGGTGTCTTGACACATTATTATTTATAGCGTTGACACACTTTCTGGTGTCTCGACACTTTCTTAGATGTCTCGACACACTCTCTAGTGTCTCGACACAACTTTTAACTTAGACAAAATTTTGTTCTCTGAGTTAAAGAGACTTGACATTTATGAGGTCTATCCTTGATATTTAAATAAGTAAACTTGATTACTGACTAATTACATTATTCTAATTTTGTATTAGTTTTTATGTGTGCATCAATTACTCAAGATTCAACATTCTAAGTTCAAATTTAAAGAAATTAAATTTCTCTTCTTCTAGGGGCTTTGTAAAAATATCAACAATTTGTTTATTTGTTGGAACAAATTCTAAACTAATATCCTCATTTTCTACATGCTCCATAATAAAGTGATATCTAATTTCAATATGTTTTGTTCTATTATGTGATATAGGGTTGTTTGCAATAGAAATAACACAAGTAGAATCACAAAATAAAGGAATTTTACTTAGCTTTATGTTGTAACCTTATAATTAATGCTGGATCCAGAGCAATTGTGCACAACAACTTCCAGATGGAATGTACTCAGATTCAGATGTGGATATTACTATACTTGTTTGCTTTTTACTGCTCATGGATACTAGCCTTCTCTCAAGAAATTGACATGAACCTGATGTGCTTTTCCTGTCTTCCTTACATCCTAAATAATCAGCATCTGAAAAGTTTATCAATTCAAAATCACTATTCTTGGGATACCATAAACCAAGATTAGGTGTGCCCTTTAGATATCTCTATATTCTTTTAACTGTTGTATAGTGAGATTCTTTAGGGCATGCGTGATACCTAGCACAGATACAAGTAGCATACATTATGTTTGGTCTATTAGCTATTAGATAGAGTAGTGATCCAACTATGCCCCTATACAAGGTGATATCAGCTGTCTTGCTAGCATCATCTTTATCTAAAAACATACTAGACCCCATAGGAGTTCTCATGGAAGTGGATGTTTCTATGCTATACTTCTTGATTAACTCCTTGGTGAACTTAAATTGACTAATGAAAAGTCCATTTATAGTTTGCTTAACTTGGAGACCCAAGAAAAACTCAAGTTCACCCATGTTGTTCATCTCAAATTTATATTGCATAAGTTTGGCAAATCTTGTGCAAAGTGACTCATTAGTAGAGCCAAATATAATGTCATCAACATATATTTGTACTAAGATGGTCTTGCCTTTGAATTTCCTTATGAATAGTGTTTTATCTATTTTCTCTCTTGAAAATTTATTCTCTAGAAAGAACTTAGACAGAGTCTCATACAAAGTCCTTGGGGCTTATTTTCATCCATAGAGAGCTCTTAATAAGAAATAAACATGATTAGGTTTAGAATAATCAACAAAACTTTAGGGTTGCTCAACATAGACCCTTTCTTTGAGGTTAACATTAAGGAAGGCTGACTTCACATCCATTTGGTAAAACTTGAATTCTTTATAAGCTACATATGCTAGGAAGAGTCTAATTGCTTCCAATACAGCCACTGGTGCAAAAGTTTGAATAAAGTCTATGCCCTCTTCTTGTCTATAGCCCTTTGTAACCAGTCTAGCCTTATTTCTGACTATAACACCATTCTTATCCAATTTGTTCATGTAGATCCACTTGGTTCCTATGATGTTACAATCATATGGTTTGGGAACCATCTTCCAGACTTTACAACTTTTGAATTGGTTCAATTCTTCCTGCATTGCACCTATCCAAATGGATCTACATTGGCTTCTTCAAATTTCTTTGGTTCTGTTTGAGACAGAAAGCTTGAGTACATCACAGTATTGTGATGTCTACTTCTTGTGGTTATACCCTGAGTTGCATCTCCAATGATCAATTCCCTTAGATGATCCCTTAGATGTCTGATAGCTACAGGTAATATGACTACATCTCTTGGATCAGCTACATCTTATTACTGAGTTTATTCTTCTAGCTATTCCTGTATAAGCACTTCTCCAACAATGTTGACCCCATCTTGTATATTTTGGCTTGCTAGAGCTGAATCTTCTATAGACAGCTCCTTTAGCTTCAAGTCTTCTCCTATTGTACTTGATATACCTGGCTTATCATTGTTAAACATAGTACTTTCATCAAATACAACATGTACAGACTCCTCCACAACTTGATCCCTCAAGTTGTAGACCCTATAGGCCTTACTGTGGTTACTATAACCAATAAATATGCCATCATAGGACTTCTCAGCAAACTTAGTTATGTATGTTTTCCCATTGTTTAGGACATAACATCTATATCCAAATATTCTAAAATAGGTCAAGTTTGGTTTTCTGACCTTCATTAGTTCATAAGGGGTCTTATTCAACATTTTGTTGATTGAAACTCTATTAAGAATATGAAATGCTGTATTAATTACTTCAGCCCAAAAATATTCTAGGAGAGAAGAATCACTCAGCATGGTTCTTCCGGCTTCAATGAGAGTTATGTTCTTTCTCTCAGCAATTCCATTTTGTTGGGGTGTTCTTGGAGAGGAAAACTCTTGCTGAATCCCAAGTTCTTCACAAAACTTTGTCATATATTCAGATTGAAACTCAGTTCCATGATCACTTCTGATTATGACTACAAAATTGTTCAATTCATTCTGTATTTATTTGACAAATGTCGTGAAGACATCAGGAGTTTCATACTTTTTCTTTAAGAAGAAAACCCAAGTGAATCTAGAATATTCATCAACAATTACCAATGTGTAGACTCTCCTTCCTAGACTATGAATAAGCATAGGACCAAAGAAGTCCATATCCAAGAGGTATAAATACCTCATTGAGTCTTTAAATTTAATGCTTTTAAATGAATCTTTGGTCTGCTTGCCTTTTAGGCATGCAGAGCAAATGCTCTCCTTAGAGAATTTAATGTTAGGACTATTCCTAACTAGCTCTTTGCAGAAAAGCTTTCCTATGGTCTTATAGTTCAAATGAGCTAGCCTCTTATGCCATTTAACACAGAGTGAAGCTTTCTCATTTGCAACTAGACAAATGGGTGAGTCTAACTTTAAGCAAAGAAAATTTAAGAAATATACATTCCCACATATAGTGCTTGTCAAGATAACCTCTTGGTAACATGACTTCTTTATGAGGCACTCATTCTTGTGGAATGAAATGTCATAGTCAAGATCACAAAGTTGGCTTATGCTTATAAGGTTGTGTTGTAACCCTTCCACATAAGCTACTTTGGTGAAAGTGACTGAGCCATTTGAGATCTTACCATAACCTTGGGTAATTCCTTTGTCAGCTCCACCAAGATCACCTTTGTTCCATTTTTTTTCAGGAATATACTCCCTCAAATTGCTCCTTGTTCCAGTCATGTGTCTGGAACATCCACTATCCAAGTACAAGATTGGTCTTTCTTTGGTGCTTGGACATACCTGTAAAATAAGAATTTATTTTTCCTTAGGAAACCAAATTGTTTTGGGTCCTAGGTGCTTTTTTGCAATGGATCCATTGAGACCACCTGTGTACTTCTTAATTGGATACATTTTCTGAATATGAGACACAGTGTAATTGAACCAACATTCCAAGGCAAAGTGTCATACCTTTCCACAACACCAGCATTCATATCTGTTATACCTCCTCATTGGAGGAACAAAATGAACTTTGTGCTGACATTTCTTAAGGCAAGAATAAGCAAACTTGACAGTTATATTTTGATTGGGATAAAAATGGTTGTTTTATCTCTCAGTTACAACAAACCTCCTTGGAGCAGGCATATTAGGAATAGTTTTCCTATTCACATATGAACTTGGTCCAATTGGTCTAGACATCTGGGTTTCTTTTCCCTTAGTATAAAAATAGATTGTGGAATGACTGGACCCTTTTGTCTTGTCAGTTTTTTTGCCTCTTTTTCTCTTGGGTTTAATATACCCAAGACCACTTCCAGGTGTTCCTAAGAAGGTATCTATAATAGGCAGCATAGTTTTAGGTTTAGAAAATTATTGTACTAACCTTTTCTCATTCAGGAGTTTGAGTTCCAGCTCCTGAATGGTTGCATCCTTTTGCTTTAGCAATATGATTTACTCACCAATGATCTTAGTTAGTTTTGCCAACTTAGAACTTTGAGGACCAATTTTCTGCGTATCCATCTTATGATGATACTCAAGACCTTTTAGTGATGCAATTTCTATAGCTTGTTCTTTGACAAGCTTCTTGCTCTTTACAAGTGCTTCCAATAATTTTCCAAATTTCCCTGTGAGCTATTGCAGTCCAGTCTCAGGGTTAGACTTATGTGAATCAACCTTTGAGTAACATAAGTATAGCTCATCCACAATCTCATAAACAGAATTTGTAGAACAACAGGAATTGTCAAAGATTACCTGAGTAGCCTGACTTTCAACAATTTCTATATCTGGATTATCAGACAGTGCCACCAAATTAACCTCCATATCACCTTCTAAATCACCATAGTGTGATGAAGTTGTGGAGTTTCTGCCCATGTATATGGCCTCTCTGATAAATTCTTCTTCATAGGAGAATAGTCCAACATGTTCTTCTTCTGATTCAGTTGAATCAATATCACTATCAGATAAGGTTTTTGCTTCTTTGCCATCAGACCCTTTTTTGATTTCTTGTCTTTATAGAACTTCTTTTCTTTTGACTTTTTGTTCTCCTTTCTTTTTACTGGATAGTCAGCAATGAGATGCCCAGGCCTGTTACAGCAATAGCAGATAATATCATTCTTAAATTATTTATTCTGATGAGAATCATACCTGACCACAAATTTTTCCATGTGTTTGTCTTTGCTTTTACTGGAACTTAGTCCAGTTGATTTCTTCTTATTCCACTGCTTCCTTCTTCTCATCATCTTCTTGAATTACCTGGTAAACAATACTAATTCATCATCTGATAATTCTTCTAATGAAGAATAGGTTCCAGTGCTATCGGTATCTTCATCCCTTCTTAGTGATGATGAGATTTCACTTCTAGCTTTCTTTGATGTATCTGCCTTGAAGGCTAAAGATTTGGTCTGAGTTGAACTTCTGACAGATTCGGCTTCAACTTTTCTAGAATTTAGCTGAAGCTCATGTGATAACAACTTCCCATATAAGTCTTGGGGTAACATATATCTTAGATTCCTCATTTCTCTTACAACACAAATCTTGATGTCCCACTCTTCATTTAGGGATCTCAAAAATTTGTTATTTAGCTCATAATTTGAGAATTCTCTGCCATAAATTTTTAAGTCATTTACTATTATAAAAAACTTTTCATAACATAGTTCTATAAAATAAGTCTTTCCTTATCTGAATGCCTCATACTGCTGGTTGAGGAGAGATTTTCCATCATCTCTTACTTCTTCTGTGCCTTCCATATAGACTATGAGAGTGTCCTACATCTCCTTGGATGTTTTACAGTGCACAAGATTCTGAAAGGTTGAATTATCTATTGCACTGACAATTATATTTTGAGCTCTTTTATCCATGGTGGCAAGAACTGCCTCATCCTTTGTCATTTTAGACAGTTTCTTAAGAGTTTGAACATTTACATCTAGGACATATATCTTCATTGGAATATATGGTCCTTCTTGTACAGTGACAAAGATTCTTAGATTTTAAGCCTCCATAAACAATCTCACTCTATGCTTTCATATAGCAAAGTTATCCTTAGTATATATAGGCAATTTCATATAACTGAGTTCTTTATGAGATTTAGAAGCCATTAGATCTGATATTTTTCAACTACCCTTTGGATCTTTTTTAGACTGTTAAGGCTTTCTTGAATAACCTCCCTCTGATACCACTTGAAAATTAATCCTATAGGTAGTTAATCACCTAGGGGGTGAATAGGTGTATTTTGAAATTCTTTGTCAACTCTTTGTCACTTGAATGTTCAGTTGATACTTGAAAGATTAACCACATAATAACTCAGGATAATCAAACCACAGAACATAGTACCAGTAATCACAGCACACAGAAAATTTATAGTGGTTCCCCTATCTAGGGTACATCCACTTTCCCCCTTCTTCCTCACTAGCAATGTGCTAGATAAGGTTATAGCTCGTCCTCTTCAACTCAGATCCACAGATCCTACAGGCTCAATTTCTGTTAAGAAACTTACACTCTGATCAATAGGTCTTACCTCAGAGATCCACCCAATCTCCTACCTCAGGTCCCTCAAGAACCCTACCTTAGCCTTTATAACACAGGATTACACCTCAGTGATCCGACTCAAATCACCTATCTCAGGTCCCTCAAGAAGCCTACCTTAGCCTTTATAAATCAGGCTTATAAATTTGAGATAAACTCTCCTACCCACTCAGATCTCAGGGAGATCTTACAAAATTAAGAGGTAAAAATATACAGATAATAAATCTATAATCTGACTTATCTGAATGAATTCAGATTCATCAATTCAGCTGCAAAGGAATCAAATCTTGATGAATAATCTGGCTAAATAGATACTTCTCAGGATCTGTAATCTTCTTGATGATAGGCTTGATTTCCTTGAAGAAATTGTAGATCAGATCCACCTTAATCTTCAGATCAACTTGATGAAAGGATCTGGAGATTTTATTGAAGACCTTCGTCTGCTTCCTCCTTCTCGGGATTGTCGCCCTCCTCTGATTTAGAAAAATCTTTATGAGAGAATGGAATGATTTGTCTGATTGTTACTTTCTGTGTATACAACCCCTCTATTTATAGCCTTCGTGGATTGCTGGTTTCTGATTGATGCCATAACCATGTGACATCAGACTTCAAATTCTCCATTTAACTATTTCTGTTGTGATACCACATTACTGTAGCTGATTTGATAGTTCATACTTGTCTTGACACTTCTGTGTTGACTCTGCACATCTTTAGAAACATAAGTGTCGAGATGTCCAAAGTTTCTCGACACTTATTCTTAGAAGGTGTCGAGACATCTTTGCAGTCTCAATACAATTTTACTTAGAAGAAATTTTCATCTGAACTTGAAAGTGTCGAGACAGTTGACTTGTCTCGACACAACTGTCATCTATGTCGACATCTGTAAATCCGCACTGTGTCGAGACGGTTGAATTATCTCGACACAACTGTCATCTGTGTCGACATATTTATACTTGCTTTAATTCTTCACTATGTCGAGATAGTTGAATTGTCTCGACACACAGTCTGCCGGTGTCGACACTTGTATAGTAGCTTTATTTATTCACTGTGTCGAGACAGTTGAATTGTCTCGACACTCTAGTCTACCAATGTCGATACTTTTATACTTGCTTTAATCCTTCATTGTGCCGAGACAATTGATTTGTCTCGAAACTATTTTACTTAGTATAATTTTCAGTCTTCTTTGTGTCGAGTCAGTTGACTTGTCTCGACACAACTGACTTATCCTTCATAGTGTCGAGTTAGCTGACTTGTCTCGACACTGCTGACTTAGTTTTCAAAGTGTTGAGTTAGCTGACTTGTCTCAACACTGCTGAATTAGCCTTCAAAGTGTTGAGTTAGCTGACTTGTCTTGACACTGCTAACTTAGTCTTCAAAGTGTCGAGTTAGCTAACTTGTCTCGACACTGCTGACTTAGTGTTCAAAGTGTCAATATAACAGACTTGTCTCGACACAACTTCTGCAAAGGTGTCGATATAGTTGAAGTGTGTCGACACTTTTGTACTTAGCAAATTTTCTGCACTGCAAATTGCTAGATGCTGACTGTGCCGACTTCACTCAGCACTTTGTTGACTTCACTCGATGCTTTTGTACTTAGACAATTTTCTTCACTTTTTAGTCAGCTTCTATAAGTCCACCTGTCAATTAAACTTGGACCACCTGTCACATCAGTATGACATAAGAAACCTGCAAGCATGAATTGAAATATACATCAAATATATATTTGTGTATATCATTGAGATGAAAGGGCTTCTTCAAATCAAGTACATTGTCTCCAATGTACCCAACACTCCCTATGAGATATTGAAGAGCAGAAAACCAAACCTGGTTTATCTCAGGATATTTGGTAGCAAGTGCTATGTGCTTCATAATTGTAATTCCTATGTGACTAAGTTTTCTGCCAAGTCCTTTGATGGGATTTTTGTTGGGTGCATCAATCATAGTAAAGCCTATAGGATCTACAACTTGAAAAATCAAGTTATAGAAGAGTCTGTACATGTAGTCTTTAACGAGTCTACTATGATTAATAGTGAACTGTCAAGCTCCTCTTCTAGTACTGCAGGTATAGAGCTGATGATGGACAAACTAACCATCAAGGAAGTTGCTCCAGAAATCCAAGATGGGCTGGATTTTCCAGAAGGAGTGCAAGGCACACTTGATGTGGATGAAGATCAGCAAGAAGCTGTTATTAAAGCTGATGCTGAAAGAAGATTGCCTCCCTCTGTCAGGCAACTAAGAGAACATCCAAGACACCAGATATTTGGTGATGCAAACAAGGGAGTGGTGGCAAGAAGCAAGAACCTTAATACATCAATGTATGCAGGTTTCCTGCCACAGGTTGAGCCCAAGAGATTTGAAGAGGGAAACATAGATTAGTTCTGGATTGTAGCTATGCAAGAGGAATTGAACCAATTTAAGAGATATAAGGTCTGGAAGCTAGTTCCCAGACTACAAGGACATAATATCATTGGAGTCAAGTGGATTTATAAGAATAAAGTTGATGAAAATGACATTATAATCAAAAACAAGGCTAGGCTAGTAGCTAAGGGGTACATACAAGAAGAAGGTATTGACTTTGATCAAACCTTTTGTAACGACCCCATCCGTTAGATGACGTATAGTAGAAGGTCCGGCCGGGGCCCCACACTATATGCCACAAACAGACGGTGAGGTCACAGGATAATACCAAACCAAACACGAATCCTAACTCAGAGCATTCTAGCGGAAGCTTTAAGTTACAACTTTGAACTCTTAACCGGAATGTCCAATATATATAAACCCACATTTATATATATACCATGGAATGTACACAACCACAAGAGTTTGGCCTTAAGGCCTTACAGTTCCTCTGAACATACATCATGTTTTACAAACCTCGGCGCGCAGGCCGGCCATACATGAGTAAAAAGAGAAAACAAAACAAAGCCATTCGCTTAGCCTTCCAGGCTAGCCGCAGCAGCAGCAGCAACAGCAGTAGGGCTCTCCCGTCCATCACTTACCACTTGGCTCTCCAGCACCTGCACGGGAACAATTCCACCCAACCGGTGGCAAACAATGCAACGGTCAGCTTTCAGCTGACCCAATTATAACAATCCTACCCCTTTCTTGGGGCATGAGCATTCTTTCCCTGCAAGCATGGCATCATCAATAGCAACTATGTGCGCGCAGGCACATTCAAGCCATCACAACCATCGGCCACCCGGCCCGACAGTCCGTGCACTCAGGGCACATTTTCGGTGTACCGGAATACCAGGGTCAACACCACCGTCTACACGGTATTTGAGCATTTCTAGTCTTTCCGGCGCGCGGGCCTAAGACTCTCATTAGGCGCTCCAACAAAACCTATACCAGGCTTCCAAGTCGGACGGACCTAACGCAGGTACGGATCAGCCACCCCCCGTTGCTCAAGTCGCCGAGCCACCTCGAATACGGAAGTATCCATGGCATTTTATAGGCGCGGGTCGGTTTCACCTTTCCTGTTCGGCAATCTGCCTTTTCAACGAGTTGCAGCCCAACGGCTCAACTACTCACAAAGTGGCAACGCACGGCCACAAGAGTTGCCGCCAACCCTCTTCATTTCCTGGACATCGTCCAGTACTTCCTGCCGCACCAAGCAACAGGTAGGAACAAGGCATCACAAGCCATAGGCATCACAAGCCATTATCACGGAGCCTTCTCCGATATGCAAACAAGCATCACCAATCCAGATTACATCCAGATGGGTTTCACACAGCATGCCTAGAGCCGTACTCCAATTCCGGCCTCTAACAAGGGGGACTTCACATATCTACCCCAGGGACACCACAACCCACCGCACACTCGCGGGGAAGGGCTTTCCCTATGCAATGCAGAAAAGAAGGACTTCACATGTCCAAGGAGGGAGATCGTTACCCTTGTCGATCTCTTCGGTGCCATCGAAAACTAGCCGGTGAGAAAGAACCGCAGCAGCCTTGCCGTCACAACGCCGGCTTCGGATCACGAATCGAACCACGGGAGCTCCGCCGGTGGCTTGGTCTCCTCCTCCTTCTTCCTCTCTCTTTCTCTCTTTCTCTCTTCCTTAAGAATAATGAAGAATGACTTCTTCAATCCTCTTTCACGACTTATCCAGCCCAAGAAACCACCTGAGCCTTTGGATCAAAAGAGAGGAAACTGAACGGCCAAGATTGTCCCAAACTTTCACTTTTTGGCCGACACGGCCTGTGACACGCCCGTGTCACAGGCCGTGTACCCCTTAAGCGGTGCACACAGCTTGAACCGACTGAACAACACGGGTCATCGACACGCCCGTGTCGGACCTGACACGCCCGTGTCAAACCTGAGACACGCCCGTGTCTCCTGCTCCATCGAGCTGCAACCAGAACACGGGTCGGAACACGGCAGCTGACATGCCCGTGTCCAGCCTGACACGCCCGTGTTCCCGGCCGTGTTCAAGGCCGTGTCCGGCTCTGACCGGAATAGGCCAATTTTGCAAAATAAATAGAACACGCCCTGGGACACGCCCGTGTCCCAGGCCGTGTACACCCGACACGCCCTGGGACACGCCCGTGTCCCAGGCCGTGTAACCTGACCTGCTACTCAAACTCCAAGTTGAGTCTTTTGGGCCTTTTTAGGGTGTTACAACCCTCTCCCCCTTAACAAAATTTCGTCCCGAAATTTGCACGGTAAGGAAAGAAAACCAGCAATGCTATAAGCATGTTATAACAAAAAGTACACGGTCTACAGTTTATACAAATAACTCGGGAAACTCGGCTCGCATGGTCTGCTCTCGCTCCCATGTTAGCTCTTCACGGCCACAATTGTCCCATCGGACCTTGACCATCCCGATCACTTTGTTCCGCAACTGTTTCTCGGCTCGATCCTCGATCCGAATGGGTCTAACCCTCGTCGTTAGCCCATACTCGACCGGTACCCGATCAGCCTCCACGATTTGAGCTGGATCCTTTACCGCCTTACGAAGGACTGAGATGTGAAACACATCATGTAATCCACCCAAGTCCGCTGACAGTGCTAGTCGATAAGCAGCTTCCCCAACGCGCTCCACCACCTCAAACGGACCAAGATACCTCGGACTTAGCTTTTTCAAACGCCGAATCCTGGACACACCTTTGAAGGGTTTGATCTTCAAATATACCCAATCACCCACCGCGAACTCCACGTTCCGGTGCTTGGCATTGTAGTACTTTGCTTGACGATCTTGGGCTATCAATAGCCTTTCCCGAATAGAGCGTATGAGCGAAGTAGCTTCTTCGACTTCCTTTTTCCCATTCAGCTTCGATTCGCCTGCTTCTGCCCAAGCTAACGGTGTACGGCATTTCCGACCATACAACGCCTCGAATGGTGCCATACCAATACTCGCTTGGTAGCTATTATTATAGGCAAATTCGACGAGAAATATATACTCTTCCCATCTCTTACCAAAGTCTAGGGCGCACATGCGGAGCATATCCTCCATCGTCCTGTTGGTTCGTTCAGTCTGGCCATCCGTTTGGGGATGAAAGGCCGTACTAAACGCCAATTTTGTACCCAACATTTGATGAACGAGCCGCCAATCATTCGATGTGAACCGCCCATCACGGTCACTAACGATGCTCCGAGGAACACCGTGCAGTCGAACAACTTGCTCCACATACAGCTTGGCCAAGGTTTCCACTGAATCGTCTCTTCTGTTTGGAAGGAAGTGCGCCACTTTCGTCAACCGGTCCACAATCACCCAGATGGAATCATGACCGCGTTGAGATCTCGGCAACCCGTGCACGAAATCCATCGAAATATCATCGAACTTCCACTCCGGAATAGGTAACGACTTCAGAAACCCGCCAGGCTTCTGGCATTCTGCTTTCACCAACGCACAGGTGTTGCACTTAGCCACATAACGAGCCACATCTTTCTTTAGTCCGGGCCACCAGAACAGCTTTTTCATATCCCTGTACATCTTTGTGCTCCCTGGGTGAACTGAGTACTTTGCAAAGTGAGCTTCGTACATCAACTCTTCCCTCAGTTTACCCACACTTGGGACGCATACTCGACCATTTCTCCGTAACAACCCGTTATCCCAAGAGAATTGATCATCCGGCCCATCTTTAGCATAGCGCTGGAGACTTTCATCAAGTTCCGTTGCTCGCCGAACTCTGTCCGTAAGGTCATATTGCACCTCCGTCCAGTTCAAGCACGCATCGGTTGACGCACCCTTGTCAACACACGATATCTCCATTGCTTCCAATTCTTGGATCAAACGCTGATCATGCTTCTGCAACCAGCTTGCCCGTACCGGAGTCTGTCGACTCAAAGCATCAGCGACCACATTTCCCTTCCCGGGGGTATAGTGAATCTCGAAGGTGTAGTCCCCGAGGAACTCCATCCATCTTCGTTGTCGCATATTCAGATCCTTCTGATCCAACAAATACTTTAGGCTCTTGTGATCCGTATAGATATCCACTTTGACGCCATATAGATAGTGCCGCCACAACTTGAGCGCAAAGATTACCGCCGCCAACTCCAAATCATGGACGGGATAATTCCGCTCATGCACTTTCAACTGACGCGAGCCATAAGCAATCACTTTCCCAAACTGCAGAAGAACGCAGCCTAAGCCGCTCCCAGATGCATCACTATAGATCTCATACCCATCGGTACCACATGGCGATGTCAACACAGGCGCCGTGGTCAAACGACTCTTCAAGTCTTCAAAAGCTCGAGCGCACTCCGGCGTCCAGATGAACTTTTGATCTTTCCTCGTCAGCGTGGTGAGAGGTAAAGCAATCCGTGAGAAGTTTTCCACAAACCGTCTATAGTAGCCCGCAAGTCCAAGGAAGCTCCTGACCTCGGCCACTGAAGACATCACTGGCCAATCTCGGATGGCACTTATCTTCAACGGATCCACCGCGATACCCTCTCCGCTTACCACATGGCCTAAAAAGGCTACTGAAGAGAGCCAGAACTCACACTTTGAGAACTTGGCAAAAAGCTTATTCCTCCGCAGGGTATGCAAGACCAACCGCAAATGGTTTGCGTGATCCTCTTCCGACTGAGAGTATACTAAGATGTCATCGATAAACACAATAACAAACAAATCCAAGTACTCTCGGAACGTTCGATGCATTAGGTCCATAAATCCGAAGGCGCATTACATAGGCCAAACGGCATTACCGTGAACTCATAATGACCGTAGCGTGTTCCAAACGCCGTCTTGGGAATGTCACCTTCCCGAATCCTTAGCTGATAATATCCCGATTTCAGATCCAACTTGGAATAGACCGTTGATCCCGCCAGCTGATCAAAGAGGTCATCAATCCTCGGAATCGGATATTTGTTTTTCTCCGTCAGCTTATTCAACTCGCGGTAGTCAATACACAACCGTAAGCTACCGTCTTTCTTTTTCACAAAGAGAACAGGCGCGCTCCAAGGTGACATACTTGGGCGTATATATCCCTGCTCCAACAACTCTTGCAGTTGGACTTTCAACTCAGCCATCTCTTTTGGCGCGACGCGATATGGAGAGCGGGCCACAGGTTTCGCACCTGGCACCAACTCAATAGAGAAGTCAATCTCCCGCTGGGGTGGTAACCCAGGAAGATCTTTAGGAAACACATCGGCAAACTCTGACACAACTGGCACTTCACCGACACTGGCCTTTGGCTCAACAGCCTGAATTAGCGTGAAGAATAACTCCGCGCCCTTCCGCACAGCATTGACGACTTGGAGTGCAGACAACAACGTTCCGCCAACTCCTCGCATACCAGCGAACTTCGTCACAAGCCCGGTATTCTGGCCCAGTGTAATCTCTTTGGAGTTGCAATCAATAAAGGCACGCTGCTCCGAGAGCCAGTCCATACCAAAGATCACATCAAACTCCGATAACGGTAGCACAGCTGCACTCAAACCGAAATCCCGACTTCCTATTTGCACATCCACATCGCAAGCCCTATCCGCAAGCATCACACAGCCATTCGGCAATAGCACCCTTGTACTATCCACCGTCACATGACTCAGTACCCCAATGCGAGATACGAAATCCTCAGACAGAAAAGAATGCGAAGCACCCGTATCAAACAGGGCTCTCGCTAAGTTATTCCGAATCAGGACAAAGCCTGCAGCACACACACATCATGCACAAGCTAAACAAAACCAAAACCAAAAGCACAGCAAGTAAACTAACTCAACTCGTACCTGTGACGACGTCACTTTGCTTAATCGCTTCCTGTTGGCCAAGTTGATAGATTCGGGGCTGCGCTTGGGAAGCAGAGGAATCCACCACCGCTTTGCCCTTCTCAGCATACGACGCACCCGTCTTCTTTTTCCCTTTGGGCTGCACAACTCGACAGTCACGAGCAATATGCCCCACCCGGCCACAGTTATAGCACGTACGAGCATCCGGCCTTGATGTCGCTCCCGACACAACGGTCGTAGTTACTTGCCCAGATGGCTTGGACCTCTTGCCCCCTTTCTTCTAGTAAAACGACTTGCCTGGGCGAGGTGCTTGAAACTCTGGCTTAGACACCACCAAGCCCTTATTCCCTTGCACTCGCCTCATGTCCTTTTCCAACGCGCACGCAGTATCAACCAATGCCTGAAACCCTTGGCTCACAGAACTCGAAAGCAGGAATCGTAACTCATCCCGCAATCCTTCATAGAACCGATTCGTTTTCCTTTGGTCATCCGCGAAGATTGTTCCCGCATATCGTCCCAACCTGGTAAACTCGTGCAAGTAGATATCCACACTATCGTCCCCTTGCTTTAACCGTTGGAACTCATTTTCCATAGCAATACGTTGCGCCGCTGGGACATGTTTCGCCAGAAATATCCGAGAGAACTCCTCAATCGACACTTGTGTTAATTGCCTGCCCGCCAAGTGGTGTAGCTCAACCTCGTCCCACCACAACCGCGCCTCCCCTTCAAGCATGAAGGTGGCTAAGGTGACCTTGAGAGTTTCCTCCGCCCTGATCGCTGTCATTATCCTCTTGACACGCGACAACCAATCTTCCGCCTGCATTGGGGATCCCATTCCCGCAAACGTCGGAGGACTGAAGCTCATGAATTGCTTCAACTGTCGGTCAGCTGCTCGTGGATCTACCGCCTCAACCGGCTCGGGTCTTAAATCAACACGAACTGGCACTACTGCCGGCTGCGCTTGCCCGGTCGGCTGAATCATGGCAAAGAGCGCCTCAGCAACTAAACGAACAGTTTCCGCAGATGGAGGAGGTGTTGGCACCTCAGCTGGTGCCGCACTCTCATCAGAACGCTGGGGCTCAGACTGCCCAGCACCACTACGTGTCACCTATAGGTGGACAAGACACACATTAGCGAACGTATGCAAGCAAAACAACACAAAAAGGAACGCGCAGATTCCTCAAACAAGATTTTGTACATTCCTTAATGGACATTCCAGAGTTCATTAGCGTTACAGCAGGTCGCACAAACACGTGCTCGCCACCCCACAAAAGAATTCGACCACGAATTCGAAAGAGGAAGACCGACGAAAAGCTGATACCAAAATGTAACGACCCCATCCGTTAGATGACGTATAGTAGAAGGTCCGGCCGGGGCCCCACACTATATGCCACAAACAGACGGTGAGGTCACAGGATAATACCAAACCAAACACGAATCCTAACTCAGAGCATTCTAGCGGAAGCTTTAAGTTACAACTTTGAACTCTTAACCGGAATGTCCAATATATATAAACCCACATTTATATATATACCATGGAATGTACACAACCACAAGAGTTTGGCCTTAAGGCCTTACAGTTCCTCTGAACATACATCATGTTTTACAAACCTCGGCGCGCAGGCCGGCCATACATGAGTAAAAAGAGAAAACAAAACAAAGCCATTCGCTTAGCCTTCCAGGCTAGCCGCAGCAGCAGCAGCAACAGCAGTAGGGCTCTCCCGTCCATCACTTACCACTTGGCTCTCCAGCACCTGCACGGGAACAATTCCACCCAACCGGTGGCAAACAATGCAACGGTCAGCTTTCAGCTGACCCAATTATAACAATCCTACCCCTTTCTTGGGGCATGAGCATTCTTTCCCTGCAAGCATGGCATCATCAATAGCAACTATGTGCGCGCAGGCACATTCAAGCCATCACAACCATCGGCCACCCGGCCCGACAGTCCGTGCACTCAGGGCACATTTTCGGTGTACTGGAATACCAGGGTCAACACCACCGTCTACACGGTATTTGAGCATTTCTAGTCTTTCCGGCGCGCGGGCCTAAGACTCTCATTAGGCGCTCCAACAAAACCTATACCAGGCTTCCAAGTCGGACGGACCTAACGCAGGTACGGATCAGCCACCCCCCGTTGCTCAAGTCGCCGAGCCACCTCGAATACGGAAGTATCCATGGCATTTTATAGGCGCGGGTCGGTTTCACCTTTCCTGTTCGGCAATCTGCCTTTTCAACGAGTTGCAGCCCAACGGCTCAACTACTCACAAAGTGGCAACGCACGGCCACAAGAGTTGCCGCCAACCCTCTTCATTTCCTGGACATCGTCCAGTACTTCCTGCCGCACCAAGCAACAGGTAGGAACAAGGCATCACAAGCCATAGGCATCACAAGCCATTATCACGGAGCCTTCTCCGATATGCAAACAAGCATCACCAATCCAGATTACATCCAGATGGGTTTCACACAGCATGCCTAGAGCCGTACTCCAATTCCGGCCTCTAACAAGGGGGACTTCACATATCTACCCCAGGGACACCACAACCCACCGCACACTCGCGGGGAAGGGCTTTCCCTATGCAATGCAGAAAAGAAGGACTTCACATGTCCAAGGAGGGAGATCGTTACCCTTGTCGATCTCTTCGGTGCCATCGAAAACTAGCCGGTGAGAAAGAACCGCAGCAGCCTTGCCGTCACAACGCCGGCTTCGGATCACGAATCGAACCACGGGAGCTCCGCCGGTGGCTTGGTCTCCTCCTCCTTCTTCCTCTCTCTTTCTCTCTTTCTCTCTTCCTTAAGAATAATGAAGAATGACTTCTTCAATCCTCTTTCACGACTTATCCAGCCCAAGAAACCACCTGAGCCTTTGGATCAAAAGAGAGGAAACTGAACGGCCAAGATTGTCCCAAACTTTCACTTTTTGGCCGACACGGCCTGTGACACGCCCGTGTCACAGGCCGTGTACCCCTTAAGCGGTGCACACAGCTTGAACCGACTGAACAACACGGGTCATCGACACGCCCGTGTCGGACCTGACACGCCCGTGTCAAACCTGAGACACGCCCGTGTCTCCTGCTCCATCGAGCTGCAACCAGAACACGGGTCGGAACACGGCAGCTGACACGCCCGTGTCCAGCCTGACACGCCCGTGTTCCCGGCCGTGTTCAAGGCCGTGTCCGGCTCTGACCGGAATAGGCCAATTTTGCAAAATAAATAGAACACGCCCTGGGACACGCCCGTGTCCCAGGCCGTGTACACCCGACACGCCCTGGGACACGCCCGTGTCCCAGGCCGTGTAACCTGACCTACTACTCAAACTCCAAGTTGAGTCTTTTGGGCCTTTTTAGGGTGTTACACCTTTGCCCATATAGCAAGATTAGAAGCCATCAGACTCTTCTTTTCATATGCTGCATTCAAAGGATTTAAAGTCTACTAGATGGATGTGAAGTCAGCCTTCCTGAATGGTGACTTAACAGAAGAAGTCTATGTTGAGCAACCTCCAGGTTTTGTTTATTCTAACTGACATGAATTTCTTTATAGACTAAAAAAGCTCTATATAGATTTAAGCAAGCCCCTAGAGCATGGTATGAGACATTGTCTAGCTTCCTCATTAAGAACAAATTCTCAAGGTGGAAGATAGATAAGACCCTATTCCTAAGGGAATCTAAGGACAAGATCATCCTAGTCCAGATTTATGTAGATGCCATAATTTTTAGATCTACTGATGACAACCTTTACACGAAGTTTGCCAAACTTATGCAAGGGAAGTATGAGATGAGCAGTATGAGTGAACTAAAGTTCTTCTTGAGCCTCCAAGTAAGACAGACAGATGATGGATTATCCATATCCTAGTCTAAGTTCACTAGGGAGTCGATAAAAAAGTTTGGTATGGAGAATGCCTCCACCATGAAAACTCCCATAGGGTCAAGTATGCCTATAGGAAAAGATGAGGCAGGGAAACCTGTTGATGAAACTTTATATAGAAGGATAATTGGCTCCCTTCTATATCTTACTGCAAGTAGGCCAGACATCATGTATGCTATATGTGTTCGTGCTAGGTATCAGGCTAGCCCTAAAGAATCTCACTACTCTGCTGCTAAGAGGATTTTGAGGCATATTAAAGGCACACCAGATCTTGTCCTATGGTACCCTAGAAATAGGTATTTTGAACTAACAGGTTATTCAGATGAAGATTTTACAGGCTGCAAAGAGGATAGGAAGAGCACTTCAGGCACCTGTCAGTTCTTGGGAGGAAGACTAGTGTCTTGGAGCAGCAAGAAGCAGACTGGTGTTGAAATCTCAACAACTGAGTTAGAGTACATCTCACCAAGTTGCTGTTGTGCACAGTTGTTATGGATCCAGCATCAGCTCCAGGACTATAACCTCCAGATAAGTAGAACTCCTTTGTATTGTGATTCTACTAGTGCAATCTTAATAGCTAGGAATCCTGTCTCTCATAGCAGGACTAAACACATTGAGATTAGGTATCATTTCATTAGGGAGCATATGGAATGTTAAGATATCAGTCTTGAGTTTGTCCATACAGACAAGCAAGTGGCTGCCATCTTCACTAAGCCACTAGATGAAGCAATGTTCAACACCTTCAAGTTCGAGTTGGGTATGTTGAACTTGGTATAACATCAGTTGCTCCTTGTGTTGTTATTGTTGTAGGTTGTGTTACTTCTTGAAGGGGAAAAGACCTTCAATGGTATTAAGATTTTTCAAGTAGTATACCTTCATTGGTATCAAGTTTTTCAAGTGGTTTAGGTGTTATCAAGACTGAAATAGACTAAAGTGTCTACCAGGAAGGATGATTGAAGAAGCTCCTGTTGAGGGGGAGCAAGTATAGATGCTCATGTTGAGGGGGAGCAAGTCAAGATGCTCCTATTGAGGGGGAGCAAGTCCACCATCCGCTATAGTGGATCTAAGATCATCACTGCTGCTGCTAAAAGGACAATGCTGCTATATGAGAAGAGGAACAACCAGCACCTCCCTGACTATAGCTGCTTTTATAGAAGTCATAAAAAGGGGGAGGAGTGGTATTAGCTCATGTGGATCAATGATAGCATCTAGCGCAAGTGGATCAATGGACCACTCAAGTGTCAAGTGGTTGCAGTGATGTGTTGTATCAGTGGTATCAACACAAGAGGTATGTTCTCCAGTCAACTAGTTTGATCACTAGTGTAGAAGAAGTAGTCTAGGATCAAGAGACAAATTCTCCCATGATCCTATCACCTCCCTTAATAGATATATGCCTATAGAAGAAGCCAGAAAGGGGAGATGTGTGGTAATACTTAGAAAGGGGGAGATGTAGAAGCAGTACTTGACATGACTAGGTCATGTCGAGTCAGTACATATTATGAAGAAAGTGCTTCTAGTGGTGCTCCAATTAAGTATTAAGTTGTATAAGAAGAGTACATATTACTTGAGCAATTGCTCAAGTGGTATGAGAATGCATTGACTTATCATGTTGAGTCAATGCAGTTAAATGGAGTACATTGAATTGATATGATGGTATTTCAAGTAGCATAAGCTAGTAAATATAACAGATATAGCTTACAACTGCATTAAATTAATATGTTTTTTTATGTTAATGCATCTTAGTATTTTTGTGTGTTCTTCCTTCTTCAAATAAGGGGAGATTATTGGGAATATTCCCCTCGATGTTCCCTAGATTTGATTTGAAGAGGCATCACCATCAACACTAAGAACATAGTTGTATTTGATGTTGGTTAAGCTCATCATGTGCAGGATGTTCCTTGGAACAAGTTTAGGCAGGTTATTTAAGTGTTTATGACAGGTGGTCACAAGGTAGAGAAGTGGAGAGACAAATCTGTCTAAGTCCATAGACATTGAGTGAAGCCAGCTCACTCAACACCAGATGTCAAAGAAGAATGTTGGAAAAGCTAAAAATTGCCTAAGTCCACAAGCGTTGAGTGAAGCCCGTTCACTCAATGCCAGATGCCAAATAGCGCTGAGTAAGGTATGGACATTCAAAGCCCAGCAGTCTGCAAAGCAATTCTACTGTTAAGTCTATATGCGTTGAGTGAAGGTAGTTCACTCAATGCCATATATCAAAAGGTGTCGAGTATAGCTGAGTCTGTCAAAGCCTCAGCATTGGCAAGTTGAAAAATCGACTAAGTCCACAAGCGTTGAGTGAAGCCAGTTCACTCAACGCCATATAACAAGTAGCATTGGGACAAGCTCAAGCAGTTGAAGATTTTGTCAAGAAATCTGGCTAAGTCCAGAATCATTGAGTGAGGACAGTTCACTCAATGCCAAAGCAGAAAGACGTCGACAGAAGAACAATTAGTCAAAGCTTAAGGAAAGAGGGACAAAAAAATCTATCTAAGTCTAGAAGCGTTCAGTGATGACAGCTCACTCAATGCACTCAACGCCTCAGCAAGCTAGCAGACTTCAGAGAAGCGGCTAAGTACCAAAGAATTGAGTTATAAAGCTTCACTCAACGCTCTCAATGCCTAGTAGATAAAGAAAGTTACAGCTAAGTCCAGGGGCGTTAAGTGATGAAGATTCACTCAACGCACTCAATACATAGTAGTACAGAAGAGATTGGCTAAGTCTAGAGGCATTGAGTGAAGCCAGTTCACTCAATGTACTATACGCCTGATGGTGTAGAGAATTTGACTAAGTCCAGATTCATTTAGTGAAGACCATTCACTCAATGCACTCAAAGCCTGGATTGAATCTAAAGATTTGGCTAAGTCCACAAATACTAACGTCAGCCAAAGTCAACAAAAGTCAACAGAGTTCAAATTAGTTGCGGAAAAGCTACAGAATACGACAAAAAGCTTCGGAGGTCCACTGTATGTCTTCTTCCGTTAAAGCAAGGTAAAGCTACCAATCACAGGTGGTCCCCACTGCTTCTTGGAGCCGTTAATCGGTGGAAGATAAAAGAGACAAGATGGACTGAATTAAGTTTAACTTCTAGGGTTTTCTCATTTCGTAAAGTTATGGCTGAACTTCTTCTTCCTCGCCATTATTGCCGAGCTTGAAGCTTGAAGTTAAATCAGCAGATATAAAATTTCTTTCAAGCTATTGTAGCTAATTTATTCTGCTACAGCAAGTTCAGATAAGGTTCTGATAAATAAGGAGGAGTAGAGCTCTTAGATATCTGCAAGTCAAGGTTAGCTCTTTGAAGAGCACAAGAACTGTCAAATCTTCGGTCTTCTTCAGCAAGTTCAGAAACAAGTTTCTGAGTTTCCTCAGCACAGAGAACTTCATACTGAAGATATTTTTTCTGTTGTTGTGAAGAAAATTAGGGCTGTTAACTCAGCTCACGAGGCAGACACAGAGAAAATTCTCTAGTGTAAATCAATCACTCCAACCAACTACTCTTCCTATAGGATCCTTTTGGATCTGAGTTATAAGCCTGATTTATAAAGGACGGGGTAGGATCCCTATGGGTATCTGAGTGTAGGGTTGTTGCACCTGAGTTTGTAGGATCCCTGTGTGGATCTGAGTGTTGGGCTGTTGAGCCTGTGTTTGTAGGATCCTTGTGTGGATCTGAGTGTTGGGCCTGTGTGCCTGAGGTAGGGACTTTGTCCTGAGGTAGGATCTTAACAGATCTGAGCTATAGGAGATTATTATTCTCTGAGTTATAGGGCTAACCTCCATAGCCTGAGCTGTAGTATTATTGATTTAGTCTGAGGTAGGTGATCTGCTGATCACTGAGCTATAGGAGCAGTTTGCTCTGAGGTAGGGCCTTGTGCCTGAGTTGTAAGTCTTGGAGGAGATTGAGAGATCCTGCGGGATCTGTGCTGTAAGCTTTTAGGAGCTGAGTTTTGGAGAAGTGCCTTGTTTAACACACTATTAGAAAGGTGGGAGGGAAAGTGGACCTACCCGTAATCTGGGGAACGACTATAAACCTTGTGTGCGCTTTGCGTGATTTTTTTGAAAGCAATATATAACTCACCCACAACACACTAAGTAGAGGGAAAATTTTAAAAGACTAGAAACCTATTCACCCCCTCTAGGAGATTAGATACCTTGGAATTAAAGATTTTCAAAAGTCAAGGTGATCCCTAAGATTCACTTCAATGACTCACTCTAAGTCGAACGACATAGAGCTGGGCTCGGTTCAGCTCTTTTCTGATGCTCAAATCATTGGGCGCAACAAAACACGGAGCAAGTCAGCCCCCTTTCCCATACACAACAATACATAACTGTGTTATGTTCTAAGGCTGGCTCTCACGACCACCATAACAGAGCAGTCCAAGCTTACACCATATCACTACAGGTCCCCAAGTCTCCATGAGATAGGCTACTCAATGCTCACTGGGAGATACCACCGGTAGTAGCGCTAACGACACGTGGTAGGGTACAAACTATCGTTTCTTCCCCCAAAACAGGTGTTTTCTTGGAGAGCTACTCCAATACTCTCACTACAGCAATCTGCACACCGTGTGACTCTGCAAATCACATGTTTACCACAGATTCTTCTCCAGTATACAAAATAATCATCACCAATCCAAACCAACCTATCTAGATGGGATTCATACAACATGTCTACTCTGTACTTCAATTCCGGATTCTAAATGCAAAGATAATGGGGATTCAACCAATCAACCCGTCAGGAGAATCACTTCAACATGTTCGAGGAGCATCTACCCTCACATGCAAAAACAAAGGACTTCATATGTCCAAGGAGGAAGATCGTTACCCTTGTCATTTGTTTTAGCGCCATTGGGGAGGATCTAGCCAGATGAAAATGATCGCAACAGACTTGCCTCCGCGGATCTGAACTCGCCTCGTGACTAAAAGCCAAGATAAAAATGAAACTGAAAACTCATTTTCTCAGCCTTAAGCCGAGCTACCGCCGCGCGGTACCCTAAGCATTGGCTTGCACTGCAAGCCCACCATCAAAAACCTCCAATCACGGGCTGACATGTGGCCGCGCCGTAACTGCCCTGGTCACTACCACCGCGCGGTAGGTGTAACGCCCCCGATTTTTCTGCGATTATTTAAATTCTCGTTTGGCGTTACAATGACGCGTTTCCGTGGCTTGTGCCATTTGTGGAGTGTGGTTTAACTCCTTAGAACTTAGTGCCCTATTCTGTAGCCTGTTGACAATATCTCTCTAGCAAGCTGAGTCGTTTTGGGTGACCCGGTGTGGCCTCTCGGGGGAATGTTTGTGTTTGGCTTTATTTGGGTATAACTCGAGTTCTGTTCGTCGAAAGTTAATTTCGACTTCGCCGTTGTGTTCGTAGCGTGAGTATTTAGCTACGGTGCGAATTTCGTTAAATTCTGAGGTAGTTCGGTTTTCGCGTCGTTTTGGTGCTTTAAGTAATTCTTTAATAAATTATATTATTATTATATATATATATATATATATATATATATATATATATATATATATATATATATAGGATAGAATGAAAACCCCCCCGTATCATCTTCTTCCCCATTTGAAACCGCCGCTCCTGTTCGCGGAAAACAGAGGAGAAAACCGCCGGCCTGCTTCCCCTTCGGACGGTGATTCCGGGCTTGTTCGTGGACGGATTTCGATTCCGAAAGCGGCGTTGTCTTACTATCGCTCAGATCTTCATTTCGGCAGTAAGATATTTGATTTTCGTGGAGTTTTGGTGAGATTGGGATTTCGGTTTGGAGGTTTTTCCGCCATTAATGTCCGGGAGTATATTTTTAGGTGTTGCTCCTTCTAGTGCAGAACGAAGAGGATGGAAAGCCGACCAAGCTTCGCCGGAAATCGAGGCAAGTGATATTCTTGCCCTTGCCATTGTTGTTCTTTTGAATTTTGGAATGTTTCCCGGTTAGCCCTAGGGTAGAAACCATGCTTATTCTCTTATTATCTTGCTAAGTTTTAGGGCTTAGATTCTCCTATGAGCCCCCTCGTTGGGCTGTTTGCTCCTCGTGCTAGTTGTGTTCACCATTTAGACTCCAGATTTGTAGTTCTAGTTGGTGCTTTTGTGGGTGGAGCCGAGAGAGAGAGCGAGGGAGGTTGTTGTGGTAGGGCTCTGGTTAGAACTAGTCTTGGTAGACTCTCGAGTTTTGGTGTTGAGTGTGGTGCACACACTCGAAGCCAAAAGCCGCCCGGACTTGGCATTGAGTGTGGTGGACACACTCAAAGCCATAGTTCGGTTTGTTCTTTGCGAATGAGTGGTGGGGTGATTGAGTGAAAATTTTCGTCTAAGTCAAAATCGACGGGAATCACCAGGTGATTCCCGCCGATTTCGACGTGTATCGTCAGTGATTCCCACCGATCGGCGAGAATCAACCGGGATTCCCGCCGATTCGGCGAGAATCATCCTTGATTCCCGCCGATTCGGCGAGAATCATTCTGGATTCCCGCCGGTCGTCGAGAATCGTCCTGCATTTCCGCCGATTCGGCGAGAATCAGTCGGCATTCCCGCCGACCTTCTCTTATTGGCGTTGGCTTAGGGTTCTCCTGCGAAAGTGAACTTTGGCATAGAGTGAGTTGACCTCACTCAACGCCAAAGCTGGTTTGGCGTTGAGGGAGGTAGAATCACTCAACGCCGCTGTTAGGTTTTGTGGTTTTGCTGAAGGCGTTGAGGGAGTGGACCTCACTCAACGTCATGGCTGTTCTGGCGCTGATTGAGGCTAACTCACTCAACGCCAAGGTCTGGTTAGGCACTGAGTGGATTCCACCCAACGCCGAGCCGTGTTGAGTAACTTCAACACTGTTTCTCTTTCCTCGATTTATGTTCCCGAGTGAGTTTCCTTGATTATATTTGTAGTTTCCTTGTCGGCCATGTTTTCTTTCCTAAAGGCCGAATCGTGGGTTGTGGATAGTAGTGGTGGTTTGAAGCTCTTCATGGGGGAGGTGTTGTGAAATCTAGCCAAGTCCACCCTTATTCTTCTATCTTGCTCCAGGTACGGGCTAGGCAAGGGGGTGGAAGGTCCCTTGTGCTTTATCATGTAGACCCCTGAGCTTGTTGGCATGGAAATTGGTGGTTGAGGGACTGAGTTTGCCTCCCGGATCCATGCTGTTGTTTTTCTACTACCATCTCCCACAGCTTAGGGTGTTAGAAGTTTCTTCCTTGGTAGGTTGCAGCACTTTGGGCTCTTGGTAGCATAGTAGGCCCTGCAGGATGTAGTTCCTGGGCTGGGTTGTTGCTGTTTCCTTGCACGTAGTGCATTTCTTGTTGTCCTGTTTTGGACAGTTGTGACTTTTTCTACTGCATGATTTTCAGTTACTTTTTTTCCCCTTTGGTTACTCCTTCATGCAGTTTTTACCTTGTTTTGCTTGCTGAGGTATTCTGTTTTCTTTTGGAATGCCTCAGGTTCTGAGCTGTAGCCAGTTGGGTGGCTAGTTTGCAGTGGTGGTGTTGGTGGTCTCTTGGACTTTGGAGATTCGTTTGCCTTGTTGGTGAGGTAGTTTTCAGTACTTTCTTACAGACATACATATGTGCCAGTGGGTTCGTGTAAGGTTGTTGGCGCCCACTGGTAGTTTCTACCTTTGTACTGGATATATTACTTATGCTGCTACCGTTTTCTAGAGATAGTCTACTTGCTCTGAGGAGGATTTATGCTAGGTTGCTAGTTACTTTTAAACTATAATTATTCTTATAAGTAAGCTCATGATCAGCATGTTTTATAAAACTAAATCACTATTTTCTAATCACGCATAAAGACCGTTTTCTTATATATAATATAAATTAAATGTAGAGTCTTACATAGTATGAGTGGTTCTCTTGGAACTCTTATACACCCCTTAGGATGCTAAACCTGAATAAAGTATTTTTCCGCAGCGCATAAGTATAGTTTTTTTTTAACTGTGGACTAGGTGATCCACCGAGCTGAGGGATACGACCTCTAAAATATAACTGATTTTCTAATCATTAAGCTCATGATTTTCTTTCATAAAGAGTAGCAGTTGGTTTTGCCTGAGCGTCAGCAGTTATCCCCTGCTTGACGTGGCATCATGACGCGTATTTTCTCATATCTGAAGCCATCAAAAGCATGCTTTCTGAAAGAAGCTAGCTACTGCTGGCACTCAGGGCAGAACGAATCAGCCAGCTATAAGACTTATCTTCAGTCAAAGTCTGGCTGAAAGAAATCAAAAAAAGGTTTCATCATATCTTCCTCCAATCAAGGTTGCTTCTCATCAAGCTGCAGGGCCTTCACAGAAAAGAAGATATAATATACATGATTGTTGGTGTTGTGGTAAGATAGGGCATTTTTCCATTGACTGTTGGCACAATCCCAGTGTGGCCAGAGCTAGGGTCAGTCCACCAGTCAGAAATTCTACTGGTGGACATGTTCAGTTTCATTCTAACATGCACCTAGGACCCAATGATATTGGGGTCCTAAGGTTAAGTACTTTGTATATTGCAGGATAGTTCAAGGTGCCATACCCCTATATGCTACTTGGACAGTGGCTATTCCAGGCACATAACTAGAATAAGGAGCAACTTGAAGGATTTTACTCTAGTAAAAGATGGACCCAAAGTCATCTTTGGAGGTTCAGATCGAGGTGTAACTAGAGGATATGTACTGTAGGTACAGAACAGATAATGGACAAGCTGACCATCAAGGAAGCATCACCAGTCATCGAAGATGACATGGATACTCCAGAAGATCTACCTAACACACTAGGAGTGGATGAAGATCAACAACAAGATGCCCATGTTGCTGAAAGAAGACTGCCACCTGCAGTCAGACATATGAGAGATCATCCAGCACACCAGATCATTGGCGAGGCAAGTCATGGAGTAATGACAAGTAGCAGAAGTCAGAACACAGCCATGTATTCAAGCTTTCTATCCCAAGTGGAGCCCAAGAAGTTTGAAGAGGCCAACATAGACCAACATTGGATTGGAGCTACGCAGGAGGAACAGAACCAGTTCAAGAGGTGCAGGGTCTTGAAGCTGGTTCCCAGACCTCATGGTCATAATGTCATTAGAGTCAAGTGGACCTACAGAAACAAGCTTGATGAAAATGGCATTATAATTAAGAATAAGGCCAGACTATTAGCTAAGGGGTACATGCAAGAAGAAGTGATTGATTTTGATCAAACCTTTTCCCCTATCGCAAGATTGGAGGCCATCAGATTATTCCTTGCATATGCAACACACAAGGGATTCAAGGTCTACCAAATGAATGTGAAGTCAGCCTTCCTAAATAGTGACTTAAAAGAAGAAGTCTATGTAGAGCATCCTACAGGTTTTGTAGTTCCTAACTCACTTGATTTTGTTTATAGACTTAAGAAAGCTCTATATAGGATGAAGCAAGCCCCTAGAGCATGGTATGAGATATTGTCTAGTTTCCTCATTGAGAACAATTCTCAAGGGGGAAAATAGACAAGACCCTATACCTGAGGGAATCTAAGGGTAAGATCATCCTAGTCCAGATCTATGTAGATAACATCATCATTGGATCTACTGATGACAACCTCTACAAAAAAGTTTGCTAAACTCATGCAGGGGATGTTAGAGATGAGCAGTATGGGTAAACTTAAGTTCTTCTTGGGACTCCAAGTAAGACAGGTTGATGATGTCTTATCCATATCCCAGTCTAAGTTCACTAGGGAGTTAATCAAGAAATTTGGCATGGAGAATTCCTCCACCATGAGAACTTCCATGGGGGTCAAGTATGCCTGTAGGAAAAGATGAAGCAGGGAAACCTGTTGATGAAACTTTGTATAGAGAGATAATTGGATCCCTTCTATATCTAACTACAAGTAGGCCAGACATCATGTATACTTCATTTGTTTGTGCTAGGTATCAGGCTTGCCCTAAAGAATCTCACTACTCTGCAGCTAAGAGAATCTTTAGGTATCTTAAGGGCGCTCCAGATCTTGTCCTTTGGTACCCTAGGAATGGGGAGTTTGAACTAACTGGCTATTCAGATGTAGATTTTGCAGGCTGCAAAGAGGATAGGAAGAGCACACCTGGCACCTATATGTTCTTGGGAGGGAGACTGGTATCTTGGAGCAGCAAGAAACAAACCATTGTGGTAATATTAACTACAGAGTCAGAGTACATCTCAGTAGGAAGCTGTTGTGCTCAATTGCTGTGGATCCAGCACCAGCTTCAAGACTACAACCTCCAGATAAGTAGAACTCCTTTATTCTGTGATTCTACTAGTGCAATCTTTATTATTAGGAATCCTGTCTCCCATAGTAGGACTAAGCACATAGAGATTAGATATTATTTCATTAGGGAGCATGTGGAATGTGACGACATCATCCTTGAGTTTTTCCCAACAGACAAGCAAGTGGCTGACATCTTCACTAAGCCACTAGATGAAGCCAAGTTTAACACCTTCAAATTTGAGTTGGGTATGTTAAACTTAATATAGATTCAATTGCTCCTCATCTGGATGCAAACTATTTGGCTTTATGCAGATAGGATGGTCCTTTAAATAAATGAAGATTCTCCAATTGAGGGGGAGCAAGTCATGCACAATTCAAACATTTCACTGCTGCCTAATTGAGAGGGAGCAAGTGATAAGATGATCATTTGATCAGGTGCATCCTACCAACTATTTACTGCAGTCAAAAAGGGGGAGAGGATAAGATGATCAGATAAGCAAGGTAGCAACAAGTCAGCAGGAATTAAGGGGAAGCAGATGGCAGATGTGGTAATGTATTCTGCAAGCAGGGAAGTGTGGTAACTATAGATCACATCTCAATTATTTAGTTTTCTTTTATTATGCCTTGTCCGGCATGGTTCTGTGTATGTCATTATCATTACTTAAGAGTTTTTGACTTCCTCAAATAGGGGGAGATTGTTGGGTCCATTGCCCACAATGTCCTGGATTTGAGTGAAGTAAATATTATCAATGATATACACTTGTCTGTAGATGACTATGATAGGTCAGGTAGCCTAAGTGGCTAAGTCAGGTAAACACTTACCTAAGGCGTGGGATGACAGAAATCTGTCTAAGTCCACGGGTATTGAGTGAAGGAACATCACTCAATGCCAGATGACTTATAGCGCTGAGTGTAGCCTATACTATCATAACCTAAGTTGGAATGAACTAAAATATGGCTATGTCCACAGGCGTTGAGTGAAGTCAACTCACTCAACACCATGCTACTAAAGAGAAAGTTGGCTAAGTGTTTTGGTGTTGAGTGATAAAGACATACTCAACGCCATTCAGCAAAAAGGCTGTATGTTGAACTAGTTGAACTAAGTTCAGAGTTCGTCGAACTGAATTTAGAGTTCGTCGAGCTCAGCTCAACTTTCGTCGAGCTAAGTTTAGAGCTTGAGATTTTGAGCTCAGTTGATAGTTCATCGAATTGAGTTCAAAGTTCGTCGAGCTCAAAATTCACCTTTAGTCGAATTCAGAAAGACAGTCTATGCCCAGTACTTATTAAGTACAAAATATTGGCTAAGGTAGAAAGAGTTGAGTGAGGCATGTTCACTCAACGCTTAAGTTGCTGAAGAAGAAGAAATTTGGTTAAGGAAAAAAGCGTTTGAGTGGAGGTTACTGACTCAACGTTGTCAACACCTAGTGAAGACAATATTTTGTCTAAGGGGTTTGGCGTTGAGTGATGCTTACTCACTCAATACCAAGCAGCAGATTGCTGATAAAGCAAGTTGGCGTTGAGTGGAGCTGGATCACTCAATGCCTAGAATAATTTTTATATTTTAAGTAGTTTGGCATTGAGTGAAGGTAACTCACTCAACGCCAAGAGACAGTAAAACTGTCTAAGTGTTTTGGCATTGAGTGATGCTTACTCACTCAACGCCTATTCTCTGATGCTCAATTTTGGCTAAGTCCACAGGTGCTGACGTCAGCAAAATAAACAAAGTCAACTAAGGTCAAATCAGACACGGGGAAGCTACACTACACGACAAAACTTGCCGTAAAGCTACTGTACGACTTCTTCTATTAAAGCAAGGCACGGCTGGAAGCTGCAGGTGGGGCCCACCGATCTCTAAGAGCCGTTGATCGGCAAACTACAAAAGGAAAAGATAGGGCCAAGACAAAGATAACTTTTAGGGCATACATTATTCAAAAAGGAGAGCAACCATCATCTTCTTTGTCATTGCTGCATGTGAAAAGCTTGAAGCTCTCCATCAAGAAAAGTTCAGTTAGCTGTACAAGTCTCCATCTTCCACAGTAGATTAAGAATCTGTTCTGAAGAAAGAAGAACCTTCATCCTTTGGCAAGTTCAGTGAGTTGTTTGAAGACTCAAGATCAAAAGATCTTTAGCCTTTAGCAGAGAATTCAAAAGTTATCTTCTAAGTTCCTCTAGCAAATCCTTTCCCTGCTGTGAGGAGAGTTGGAGCAAAAAGTTTTCTGCACAAGTGGTTGACATAGAGAAATTTCTTTGTGTCAAAGTTAATTAAACTATTTCTTTTTGTGGGATCCTTTTGGATCTGAGCTGTAGGACTTTTGGGTCTGAGGTAGGGCAAATTTGCCTGAGCTGTAGGAGAGTGCTACTCTCTGAGGTAGGTGAGTTTTAGTCCCCGAGAAGTAGGACAGTTTTTCCTGAACTGTAGAAGAGTGTATCTCTTTGAGTTGTTGGAGCAAGCTTGCTTTGAGGTAGGGATATCCTCCATAGCCCTAGTGGTAGGGTTTAAGTTCCTAAAGTAGGTGATACTTGTATCACTGAGTGTAGGCCTTTGTGGATAAGGTGTAAGTCTTAGAGAAGACTGAGAGATCCTGAGGGATCTGAGGTGTAAGCTCCTTGGAGCATTGGTTTGGAGAAGTGCCTTGACTAACAGGAAGTTAGCAAGGTGGGAGGAGAGTGGATGTACCCATAATTTTGGGGAACCACTATAAAATACTTGTGTGCTTTTCTGTGTTTGCTTTTATTTTCTTAATTGTATGTTCTAAGGACAAGGTCTAGATAACTATAAGATGAAAACTAAAAGAAATAATCAAGTGATTTAAAAAGACTCTCAAAAGACCTAAGCAGACCTATTCACCCCCCTCTAGGTTGTTAGCTACCTTAAAAATAAGATCTTTCAAGTCACTCAGAGATAAATTGAAATGTTGACCCGAGGAGATCCCACTGACAAGACTCCCACTAGCTGGCAGGGCTGGAAGTCACTCGGAGATTGATTACAATATTGGCCCGAGGAGATCTCGCATACCAGGCTACCACTAGCTGGTAGGGCTAGAAGTCACTCAGAGATAGAATGAAATGTTGGTCTGAGGAGATCCCGCTTACCAAGCTCCCACTAACTGACAAGGCTGGAAGTCACTCAGAGATAGATTTAAATGTTGGCCTGAGGAGATCTGAAAGAATTGGTTTCAAGAATGTCTAAACACCTAGAGGGGGGGTGAATAGGTTCAATTCTTTTTACTTAGGCAGTTAATGAATTAATCTCAATATAGCTAAATACTATAATAATCACAACACACAACAAACCAATCACAGCAGACATACAGATTTATAGTGGTTCCCTAAGAGATGGTACATCCACTTTCCCCCTTCGCCTACCTAGTAATATACTAGATTCAGCCAAACTCCCTTCCACCTTCTCAGATCCTCAAATCTTACAACTCAGAACCCAAACTGGTTCCTACAGCTAAGACTTTAACAAGTCCTACAACTCAGACTCTTCCCAAGAACCCTACCTCAGAGTGAATCCACACTCCTACTACTCAGGCTATCAAGCCCTTCCTCAGCCCTTATCACCAGGCCTACAGCTCAGAGAACTCAATCTCATACCTCAAGCAAATAGTCCTACCTCAGCCTTTATAATTGCAGGCTTACAAAGCAGAGATATAAATCTCTTACACTCAGATCTAAAAATAGATCTTACAGAAAATTATATAAAGAGTTACTTTCTTCCTTCACCTAGATAGAGAGAAAGAGGGGTGAGGGAATCTCTATTAGATCTTTATTAATCTGCTTTCTTCAGACCATTGCTGCAATGAATCAGATTCAACCTTACTTAGCTTATTCAAAGCTTCTTGAAAGAGAGAACCAAGGTTGAATCTTCTTGAGAAGTTGATGTAGACTCAGCCTCTTCTTTCTTGAAGACTTAATTCTGCAAACACTGATAGATCTAATGAGATGTTGTCCCCTTCTCTGATTTAGAATCAGAAACTTCTTGCTGTTTAGAATTCTGCGAATTCTTCTTGGAGTATTCCTCCTTCTTGATTTCCCTCTTTATTTTCTCTGTCTCACTATCTTGTTTTTCTTTGATAGCTCAGCTCTATTTATAGATCACATCAGAGGCAACCGACTAATCCGGTAGTTGACTGACATCTGACAGTTTTGACATGTCCAACAAGCCTTGACAATTCTGGCATTGTCAAGTCTTCAGTCTTGAGATTTGGTACTTAGAGTTATTTAACCCAGCTGAATGTGTCGAGATATAAGGATAGTATGTGTTGACACAAATGAAGTATGTGTCGACACAATTACCCGGGTGTCGACACACTTACTTTGGTGTTGTCGACAAACTTTAGAAACTATCGACAAAGCTTTTGTAAAATATGTCGACAAAACTCCTTTGATGTTGTCGAAACACTTCAGCAATTGCCGATATAACTCTTCATTTAGTCTTTATACTGCCTTTGAATAATGTGTCGACATACTCTAGAAACTGTCGACACAACTGATGTAGACTCAAACTCTGTAAGTCGACACAAGTCCTGTGTGTCGACACAGCCCTTCTACTAATATCGGTACTTCAAATCTAAGTGTGTTGACACTAGTTCTGAGTGTCGACACAGCTGTTGTCGACTCAAATTCCATGTGTCAACACAAGTCCTGTGTGTCGACACAACTTTGCTTCTAGTCTAGATGATGCTTCTTCAAAGATGTCAACACATTATAAATGTCTCGACACTTTTATACTTAAAATATTTTCTGCATTCTTCTGCCTACACAAGTAAACTCAATACACCATCAAATACAACCTAATGTATATCATAGAGTCAGGTGAGACTTCTCCAAATCAGGTACACAATTTCCACTGTACCCAATAATCTCCCCCTATTTGGAGAAGTCATAACCCATAGTCAATGATATACACCAATATAACAAAAGTAATAGGCATGTTGTATACAGACATTTCAAACAGAGTTATTCAAGAGCAAATCTAGCATATTACACACAAATATTCAAAATGAGATAACATAAGGAAACCATGCAACTCAGAGACATAAATATATAAACTATTGTCAACCAAGAATTTCTTTATCATATAACCAAAGTAGGATTACAAGGTTTATGTTTTTATAAGAACAATAAAAGGTCTACATAGTTTTACTAGAACCTGGTCAATCTAAAATTAAGGTTGATCTGGTTCCTTGATGGCAATCCCTTTGCCTGTCTGAATAGTATCTTTGACTTCAACATCAGTATCAATAACAGGCTTCTTACCCTTAATGTCTTTGGCCTTAAGTTGAGCAGCTTTCAGCTTTTGCCTTTCAAAGTAATGGAATGGTTTTGGGAAGTACTTGCAAGGCTCTATGGAGTTTGCAGGGATTCTTCCAGCCTTCAAGTCCTTCATGTATTTGTATATTATTTCTTGTTGTGCAAGATATTTATCCCATTCCTGTTTGGAGTACCACTTACCCCTGTCATATTGATTTTCAGCAACTGCATTCCATGCAGTTAAGATGACGCTTCTAGAGGTGGGACTCCATTTCTCAAAATCAGGCCTAGCCTCAACCTGTTCTCTGAATCTCTTCTTGGATATTTGGGCCTCATGCTCTTTAAGCAAAACTGAGTCAGCCATGTCCACTTCCTCAGAAATTACTGGCCATTCTTCTATAGGAGGGCTGTACATATTCTGGACTGCCTGTTCAATTTCTTCAAACTCAGAATGGGGATATATGACTTGAGATACTTCATGTAGAATCCCCTCTAAGAATGCAGGTTGGCATTCAGATTCTGCAGTATTGTTGTCATCACATAAGGGTGGATATCCCAAGATAGCTCTGATACTGTTAGATATCCATTTAGCATGTTTAGAGCTTGCCTGAACTAATACCCTCTCCCCCTTTATGAGTTCTCTATGAATATGATCTCTGAGATCATTCTTCTGAAACCTTATTTGATCTGCAATATGATAGTTCCCAGTGGTATATTAGGCTTTAAACTTCTTTACTTGAGCTGAAATTGCAGACTCAGAAGCTTTGATAGCAGTATCAACTGCTGCCAAATCCAGTTTCATCTATGCTTCTATAGCAGATACTTTGGTGTCCATATGTGTTTCTATGGCAGTGGTTTGTTCAGCCAACATTTTTAGAGTGATGGAATGTATTTCCACCAAATTCTCATTCATCCTTTTCTGATTTTCTAGAACAAAACCTTGCTTAACAACCAGATCATCCACTTCAGTTTTAGTGTTTTGTTGTTGTTCGGCAATATATTACAACATTTCCTCCCTTATGGAAGCAGTCTGTCATTTCTTTCTTGAGCAAATTTACCTCAAATCTAATAGATTTGATGTCCTATGCCAGATTGAAATGCATCTCCTTGTGGCTTTCATCCACATACTTTTCTAGTGCAAGTCTTTGCTCATCAAGTTTTACTTGCAGATGTACTAACAGAGAACTAAAATCCATTGTAGGGTCAGTAAATTAGGATCCTGCCTTTAAGGCTTTCTTATAACCCGAACTCTTCTTTCTTAGCTCCATGATTTTTCTTTTCTTAAGTACTGTGGCTTCTTCCTCATTTTATGAATCAAATGATATCTCAAGTTCCACTGTAGTGCCTTGAGCATCTATATCTAGTCTTGGGGCTAGGTCTGGCACCTCCCCCTCAACCCTTGTAGCAGTGTGTACATCAGCACAAATATCTTCCTTGTGTACCTCTTCTTCCTCCCCTGGAAGTTAGTCTCTAATTCATGGATTACATCAGTCTCAGGAGCCTGAGGTTTCTCTGGTAGATCAGGAATATGCACATCTTGTGCCTCTCTTCCAGAAGGGTCAGCAGTTGTATTGATGTAATGAACCACTTCCATTATAGTGAGGTTTGAAGTCTCACTGTCTAGTTGGGCTTCATTGACAGCTTCCCCAGGGACTGAAATCTCTTGATTATCTGTCAGATGGACAGTATCCCCTTGGATTTGAGCTTCAGTTCCAGGTGTGTGAGTTGGATACTTCCTGGGTAGTTCAGTGTTGTCTTCATTAGAGCTGAATTCAACCCTTTCTTCTGAGTCAAAGGAGGACTCCTTAGCTTGCACTGTATCTTTCTTTGATTTTGTGACTTGTTTGGACTTCTTCTTAGGTGCAGGGTCTTCCTTGGACAATACTCTGCCCCACCTAAACATGATTTTTATATCCATTCTCCTCATGTGATTAATCTTAGATCCAACAATCTGGTTTAACACCTTAGGTATGTTGATAGCCAGATACAAACTTAATATTCTGCCTAGGTTTGGCTTCTTAATACTTTCCTTAATCTTGTTAAAGATAATAGTACTCCAGTCAGTCTTCACCTTGAAGATTATTCTTGTCATTAGACTGAACATGTAGGATGAGATTCTATCATGCCCACCAGTTTTGCAGAGAACTACCTTCCCAATAATTTCTGACAGAAATTTCCCTTTGGAGTTCATCCCTTTCCTAGTCATGGGTGATCCAATGTTTATAGTTGAGGTCAGCCCACACCATTTGAGGGCTTCTACAGTCAGTGTAGAATCAATATTCGTTTCTTCTTTAATCCTTGGTAGTTGAAGGGATTTGCTCAGACTTTTGAGGGATATTTTTATTGTTTCTCCATGAACAGTTGATTTAATCTTGTTCCCCTTTGAATTCAATGTAGCATTGAAATAGAATTCTAGAACTTCCTTCTTCCATATTTTCGTTGGTCCTAAAACCAGATAATCTAGTCCTGCTTCCTGGATTAGGTCCACCACCGCTTTGATATATTGTTCCACATCATTGAACGCTCCCGAACAAGCTCATAACCTTCGTTAATGTTGTCCATTTTGGGCGCCATTGGAGATGAGAGAAGTGGATGTTGAAGAGAGAGAAGAAGAATTTCTTATCGATATTGATGGTTTAGTCTCGAGATTTCTGAGAGCGTAGTCGACAAGGTCTCGTTTCCTCCTATTTATACTTTTCTAAATAGGGAAGGTCAAAAGGCGGGCTAAAATTAGAGTTTCGTATGTCGACATAATTTTGATTGTGTCGACACAGACTGCTAAAGTCTCGACAGGGAGTTTAGAGTCTCTACAACTCTATGTATCAACACTAATTTTTGAGTGTCGACACAGACGACTTTATGTGTCGACACCAACATCTGAGTGTCAACAACTCTATGTGTCGACACCCACTACTGAGTGTCGACATAGACTACTTTATGTGTCAACACCAACTATTATGTGTCGACCAACTCTTATCTTGTGTCGACACATTACTCAGTCATATGTTGAGTAGAATTTTTCTTAATCTATCATCCTATTCTAGGTTCAACATGCCTAATTCAATTTTAAAATAATTGAATTTACTTTCTTCTAGAGGTTTAGTGAATATGTCTGCTACTTGTTTATCAGTAGAAACAAATTCTAGACTTATGTGCTCTTTCTCAACATGTTCTCTAATAAAATGGTATCTAATTTCAATGTGCTTTGTTCTGTTATATGAAATAGGGTTTCTAGCAATTGATATAGAACTAGTTGAATCACAATACAAAGGTGTTTTACTTATCTTAATGTCATAATCTTCAAGTTGATGTTGTATCCAAAGCAACTGAGCACAACAACTTCCAACTGCTATGTATTCTGACTCTGTTGTGGATATAGCAACACTTGCCTGCTTTTTGCTGCTCTATGACACCAATCTTCAACCTAGAAATTGGCATGTACCTATGGTACTTTTCCTGTCTTCCTTACATCCTGCAAAGTCTGCATCTGAAAAATATGTTAGCAGAAAATCTCCATTCCTAGGGTACCATAGACCATGATTTGGTGTCCCCTTAAGATATCTTAAAATTCTCTTTGCAGCAGAATAATGAGACTCTTTAGGGCATGCCTGGTATCTAGCACAGACACATATAGCATACATGATGTCAGGCTTACTTGCAGTCAAGTATAGTAAGGAGCGAATTATCCCTCTATACAAAGACTCATCAACAGGTTTCCCTGCCTCATCTTTGCCTATAGGGATACTTGATCCTATTGGAGTTTTCATGGTGGAGGCAGTCTCCATGCCATATTTTTTAATTAACTTCCTAGTGAACTTAGACTGGGATATGGACAGTCCATCATCAGTCTATCTTACTTGGAGTCCCAAGAAGAATTTTAGCTCACCCATGCTGCTCATTTCAAACTTTCCTTGCATAAATTTGGCAAACTTCTTGCAAAGGTTATTTTCAGTAGATCCAAAGATTATGTCATCAACATATATCTGAACTAGGATGATCTTGTCCTTTGATTCCCTTAGGAATAGGGTCTTGTCTATTTTTCACATTGAGAATTTGTTCTCAATGAGGAAAGTAGATAATGTCTCATACCATGCTCTAGGGGCTTGTTTCAACCCATATAGAGCTTTCTTAAGACTTTAAACATGATCAGGAAAGTGTGGATCTACAAAACCTAATGGTTGATCCACATATACATCCTCTTTTAGATCTCCATTCAGGAATGCTTACTTGATAACCATCTTGTTGGTACCCTAGATGTGATTTGGCTTATGTAATCCCTTTCCAGCCCCTCTTGATCCATATAACTATATATGATCATGATTAGGCCTTGTTCAGTTTCCCTAGGACAGTTTATAACTGACCTAGAGCTTAGGCTAGAAGTTCTAGATGTATTTTTGGTTAAGGCATTTTCCGTTCGACCATCGTCGAACGAGGCCTCGCGATCGTCGATCATTGGTCGACGATAGCAGGGCTATAGAATTGTTGAAGTCAAGACAATTATCGTCGACCGATGGTCGACGATCTCAGAGCAAGTTTATTATGCTCTGAAGGTTGGTCGACGATCTGCCATCAGCAGTTCAACGATCGTGTTCTTGCTTCACGATTTCTGTCTCGACAGATTTCTGCCTTAGTCGTCGACATCATGAGATGTTCGACGATATCTGTCTCGACAGATTTTTGCCTTAGTCGTCGACATCATGAGATGTTCGACGATTTCTGCTTAAATAGATTTTCTGCTTTAGTCGACGATATCTTGAGCTGGTCGACGATTTCTGTTCGACGATTTCTGTTTCGACAGATTTCTGCTTTTAGTCGACGAACTGTTAGCTAGGTCGACGATCATCGAACCCCTGTTCGACGATTATTGTCTGCCTTTATCTTTTTATATTCATTCTATTCCTTGGTTTATTTCCAAGTGTTTTAGCTTGTGGTTAGAGAATTTTCTGAAGTTATTTTTGCAGATTTATGGCTTAAATTCAAAATAAATTAATTACCAAATATGTCAAGCTTAAATCACGGGATTCAGTATTTTGATAAAGCATTTTTGTCCTATTATACAAAATATAATGACAGGCTGTATTCTAGCCGTTGACACTGTTTGCTATTTCCAAGAATGGTAAGTCTTTATACTGAGATATTTTCCCACTTATTTAATTCCTTATTGGGGCTGACAGTAAGCTAATAGGTCATTCTATTCCTATTGCTATATTCTATTTTGAGATAATCTGTTGCAGGGCTCGAGAATTCAAATCAATAGAGCCGTTCCAAAGGAAAAATGAGAAGACATATTTAAGAGAGATTTTTTCTCAGAAAAATAACAAGTTACAGATACAGAGAGATTTTTTCTTAGTGCTGCATTCTCTCAAGCATCTTCAGAGCAACTCTTCACCATCTCACAAAAAGAAGAAGAAAAGCTCCCCTGAAGAAAAAGCCCAGAGCAATTACTTTCATTCTCAAGTCTCCTGAGCATCTGCTTAGAGTTTTCAAGACTTCAGAAAGAGCTCCAGTTCTGCTTCAATTATTCCAGAATCTGAAGACCTGATAAAAATCAGTCTACAGATCTCTGAGGATTTAGTTTCAGTATATCTGAAACTCCTTCATCCTGAAGCAAAGGCTTTCCCTGGACTTTCACTGAGCCAGGGGGAGACTTTGATTCTTTAGAGAATCCACAAGTCTTCTCTAATCTGTATTTACAACAGAGAAGATAATCTAACCCTCTCAACCCCTTTGTAAAAGAGTTTGTTCACACCTCTTCAAAAGTGAACATTGGTGACAGGGCACCTTATCAACAACCTGTGGTTGAGCATCCTTATCAAAAGCTCAAAGGATCTGTTTGATCTACCTGAATCAGATCATTGGTGGCAGGGCACCTTAGCAAAAACCTGTAGTGGATTCCTACCAGGGTGGTAGAAGAGTGGAGTACCTATTTAGAGGGAACCACTATATATCCTGTGTCTCTGGCTATCTTGTTTAATTGTTTATTCTATGGCTGTGATAGAACTACCTAGGATTGCTAGTTGCTATGATAGGTTTTTAGTTAAACTGAAATTTCAGTTAACTCTCTCACTTGTGCACTTCACTGTGTTAGGCTCTTAGGGTTCAAGTATCAGATTATTTATTCCGCAAATAAACTCCAAGGGAGCTGACTAGTTGTTCATAAAATTTGAATACTCTATTCACCCCCCTCTAGAGTAGTTTACAACTTATCCCCTCACTTTCAATTGGTATCAGAGGGAGGTTAGCTGTTCATACAGGCTAACACCTGAGTTAAAAGATCCAGTGATAAGTTGTTTCCTGATACCATTCACAAACACTTTCACACATGGCCCAATCTAAGGATTATTCAAGCACCAGACCTCCTGTATGCAACTTGTCCAAGTTTGGCATATGGAAGGCCAGGATAAGACTATACATGAATTCTATTGATGAAGATATCTTTTCTTCTATTTTGACAGGACCACCTGCTAGGCCTGCTACTGCTTCCACTTCTGCTGATCTCAGTGCTGTGCCACCACCTGACTACAATGAAACTTACAAGAAGGCAAAAGCAGCTGATGCAAAAGCAATGAATATCCTAGCTCAGGCAATGTCTGATGAAATATTCCAGAAGCTTGCTGAATGTACCTCTGCCAAAGCTATGTGGGATTCCCTCAACCACATAGTTGCTGGCTCAGCTGATGAGAGGAAGGACAGGAGATCCAACCTCACTTCTCAGTATGAAAATTTCAAGAAGGATGATGCTGAAGACATTGACACAATGTACACAAGACTCAGTTCAATAATAAGTGAACTGAGGTCTTTGGACAAGGAGATAACTTTGTCAGAAGTCAATGACAAGATCCTGATGTGCCTTCCCATCTCTTGGGACTCAAGGATATGGCCCATCAAGGATGGAAGAAACACTGTGGAACTCTCCACAGAAGCTCTGTTCGGAAAGCTCAAGTCATATGAGCAAACTTTAAAGAGCAGAGCTGCTGCAACTGAAGTAAAAACTCCTACACCTACAAAGAAAGAGCACTCTCTAGCTCTTAAGGCTGCTGAGACTTCTGAAGGAAGTCAATCAAATGAGGAGTTACTGGCACTCATTGCCAAGAGGTTCTTCAACATGGGAAGAAGAGACCTCAGAAAGAAGTTCTCTAAGTATGAGGACAAACCAAGGTATGACAAGACTCCATCTAAAGAAATCATCTGTTATGTTTGGAGCAAGCCTGGACACATTGCTCCAGATTGTCCAGAGAAGAAACACAAGGAGAAGAAACATGAGAAAGAGTACAGGAAGCACCACTCCAAGTCCTCCTCACACAAATACAAGAAGAAGGACAAGGGGTTTGTGGCTGCTACCTGGAGTGAAACAGAAGAGGATACTTGCTCCTCTAGCTCCAGTGATTCAGAAGAAGAAGAAGAGAAGAAAGCCAAAGAGATCTGCCTCATGGCTATTGATGCCTGCAGCTCTCTGTCAGCTGGAGAGAATTCTGAAGAAGAAGGAGACAATGAAGAAGATCCTTCTATGGAAGACCAGGTAATCAACTCATTTGATTTCTCATCTCCTGAGTTAAAATTAAAATTTAAAACTCTATGTTTAGATTTACTATTATCTGAAAAAGAAATTAAGTCACTTAGGTTAAAGATAATGGAACTAGACATGGAAAGTACTGAAATAATTAGATTAGAAAAGGAATTAGAAAGCTCAAAAGAAGAAGTAACATTCCTAAAATTAGAACTAGCTAAATCTAAGAGGTTAGAAGAACAATTAAATGGCAGAAGCCTTAAATTATCTGAAATAACCAGTATAGCAAACACTAGGGTTGGTAATGATAAACTAGGCTTAGGTGCTACATCTAGTGAACCCATCCTCCTCACAAAGGAGAGATTTAGCACTCCAGTAAAATTTATTTCTGAATTAGGAATAAAGAATACTGAGGAAATTGAAAAATGTAAGAAAATTCAGAATAAGATTAAGAAAGAGAACAGGAAGAAAAAATTTCTAGCTTTACAAAAATCGTCGAACATTAATCGACGATCGTCAAACCAATCGTCGAACGTCTATCGACGATCGCTGAACACCTTCACCAAGTATGATATCTTTGGTGTAGGAGATCGACGATCTCATCTTGAGTCGTCGACCAGTGATCGACGATCGTGGAATCCAGAACATAGCATTACTACAAATGATCGACGATATGGCTTGCGATCGTCGACCGTGGATCGACGATCTGGACTTAAGCTGGAAAATAAATTTCAAACTTCTAGAATTGCAAATCCCAATCACTACCCTAGGTTGTTTAATCCTTCAACTGAATGGATTATCCCACCTAGGAGATCACACCCTTTAGGATATAAGTCTAAGCCTGCAAAATCTTTTATATCTAGTTTTTCTTTTGTGAAGAATACTGGACCCAAGGTAACCTGGGTCCACAATGTATAACTGTTCTCTCTGCAGGTGAAGACCTATCCAGTCATACATGACAAATGGTATCTGGATAGTGGATGCTCAAAGCATATGACAGGAAAGAAGAAGAATCTGTCAGGGTTCAAAGCCAAGCTGGGACCAAAAGTTGTATTTGGGGATTCCAGCTGTGGACAGACTGAAGGGTATGGCAGTTTCACCATAGGAGCTGTAACATTCAAGAAGGTTGCTTATGTCTCAGGACTAAAGCACAACCTAATCTCTGTAAGCCAAATGTGTGATGCTGGGTACAAGGTATGGTTTACTGACACGGCTTGTAATATTGCTTTCAATAATACTGTTGTGTTAGTAGGTATTAGAATTGGTAATGTTTATGTTGTAGATTTTAACTCATCCAAATCTGAAATATGCTTATTTAATGAAGTAACCAGTAATAATACCCTTTGGCATAAGAGACTTAGTCATGTAAATTTGAAAAACATTTCTAGGTTGGCTAAATACAATCTTGTAAGAGGCTTACCTTCTTGCCCCTACAAGAAGGAAGGCCTTTGCAAAGCTTGTCAATTAGGTAAGCAAACAAGAAATAGCTTTAAATTAGTTAATAAAAGTAATTCTCCCAGGATTCTGTACTTGCTACATTTGGATTTATTTGGTCCTATTGCTGTACAGAGTCTTGGAGGAAAGTCTTACACTCTAGTAATTGTAGATGACTTCTCTAGGTTCACTTGGGTATTCTTCTTGAGAACTAAGGCTGATAACTTCAAGGTTCTTACAGATTTTCTAAAGTGTATACAGAGTGAGTATTCTACTCAGATTGCCTTGATCAGAAGTGATCATGGTACTGAGTTTGAGTCTCTTCTTATGCAAGAATTCTTTGAGAAGGAAGGTATCAAACATAGCTTCTCTGCTCCTAGAACTCCTCAACAAAATGGGGTAGTTGAAAGGAAAAACAGAACCCTAATTGAAGCTGCAAGTACATTGTTGGCAGATGCTAACATGCCTCTGTCCTTTTGGGCTGAAGCAGTTAGCACAGCTAACTATGTATTGAACAGAAGTCTGATACATAAACTTAAGGGTAAGACTCCCTATGAGTTACTTAAGCAAGTGAAACCTAAAATAGACTATTTTAGAGTATTTGGCTGTGTTTCTTTTGTTCATAACAATAACAAAGAATACCTTAGAAAATTTGAGGCAAAAGCTTCAATGGGAGTTTTTCTAGGATACTCTCAAGTAAGCAAAGCCTATAGGGTCCTTAATATATCCTCTCTTAAGATAGAAGAGTCTGCACATGTCTCTTTTGATGAGACAGTCATGTATTATAAGGAGAAGGACTCTTCCTCTAATAGTACAGTGCAAGTCCTAGGAGTAAGTAAGGATTTGGAAGGTTTGAGACTCACACAGGAGAATCATCCCCAACAAACTCCTCAGGTTGCTTCTTCAGATTCTGAATCTGATGTAGAACTCTTAGAAGTTAAAGCACCTGCTCCAACAGTTGATCAAATTCAACATGAGGAATTAAATCTTGAACATGTTGAAGATCAGATCATTGTTGAACCTACTAATCTTGTCACACTTAGAGATCACCCTGTATCTCAAGTGATTGGAGACATTTCAGTAGGAGTCCAGACAAGACATCAACTCAACAAAGATGTGATGTTTGCTTGTTTCCTTTCTCAGGTTGAGCCCCTAACCATTAAAGATGCTGAGCTTGATCCACACTGGATTATAGCCATGCAAGAAGAACTTAACCTGTTTGAAAGATGTAAAGTTTGGACTTTGGTTCCAAGACCAAGAGGCCAACTGATCATAGGCACCAAGTGGGTGTTTAGAAACAAGCTTGATGCCCAAGGCATAGTAGTTAGGAATAAGGCTAGGCTAGTAGCTCAAGGCTATAGACAGGAGGAAGGCATAGATTATGATCAGACTTTTGCCCCTGTAGCTAGACTAGAAGCCATTAGGATTTTCCTATCCTATGTTGCCTATAAGAGATTTAAGGTCTTCCAAATGGATGTGAAGAGTGCCTTCCTCAATGGAGATTTAAAGGAAGAAGTGTTTGTTGAACAACCACCAGGGTTTGTTTCATCAACCTTACCCACTCATGTGTTCAAACTCCAAAAGGCTCTATATGGACTTAAGCAAGCTCCTCGAGCTTGGTATGAGACCTTAGCAAATTTCCTTCTAGAACACAAGTTTGTGAGAGGTGTAGTAGATAGAACCCTATTTATTAGACATCATAAGGACTCACAACTGTTAGTTCAAATCTATGTAGATGACATTATATTTGGCTCCACTGATCCCAAACTATGCAAGAGGTTCTCTGAACTAATGCACTCCAAGTTTGAGATGAGCAGCATGGGTGAGTTATCCTATTTCCTTGGTCTCCAAGTGAAACAGTGTGTTGATGGTATCTTCATTTCTCAATCAAAATATGCCAGAGAGCTGGTTAAAAGATTTGGAATATCTGATGCTTCATCAATGAGCACACCTATGGCCTCAAATGCAGTTATTGATTCTGATGTCAATGGCAAGTCTGTTGATCAAAAGAACTATAGAGCCATTGTTGGTTCCCTGCTGTATTTGACTGCAAGTAGGCCTGACATAATGTTTGCTACATGCCTATGTGCTAGGTTTCAGGTCAACCCAAAGGAATCTCACTTAACTCTTCTCAAGAGGATCTTGAGATACCTCAAGGGATGCCCTAACTTAGGACTGTGGTACCCAGCTGAGTCAGGATTTGAATTAATTGGATATTCAGATGCTGATTATGCTGGTTGTAGAGTTGACAGGAAAAGCACCTCAGGGATCTGTCAGTTCCTGGGAGAGAGACTTGTCTCTTGGTTTTGTAAGAAACAGGCATCTGTGTCTACTTCAACTGCTGAGGCTGAATATATAGCAGCAGCTAGTTGTTGTTCACAGATCCTGTGGATTCAAAATCAGCTAGTGGATTATGGGTACACACACTCAAAAACAAAAATTCTGTGTGACAGTACCAGTGCAATATCAATTGCTCAGAATCCAGTGCACCATTCCAGGACCAAGCACATTGAGATTAGACATCATTTTCTGAGAGATAATGTGGAAAAGAACAAGATAGCAATGGAATTTATATCCACAGACCTGCAGAGAGGAGATATTTTCACTAAGCCCCTTGATGAACAAAGGCATTTGTTCTTCCTGAACCAGCTTGGTATGATTAATGGTTCAGAGTAGTGAAAATTTGGATAGATTTGTTTTCTGTCTAAAATCGTCGAACGACTGCTCGACGATCTTCGACCAGGTCAGAACTATCGTCGACCAACGGTCGACGACAGCTCGTTCGGTAGTAAGGCAGAAATCGTCGACCAACTGGTCAACGATCTCTCCTTAGGTATCTATCGTCGACCAATGGTCGACGACAGATTTGTTGTGCTGTTTGGTAAATCGTCGACCAACATATATTGATCGACGATCGTGGTGATTGCTTGTAGTCGGTCGATGTTTTACGATTAGTCAAATATTGACTATCGTCGGTCATTGTTCGACGACCGATTTTGTTCCGGGTTCGACGATCGCAGATTTATATCTGATAGTCGATTTAGGTCTGGAGATCGTCGTTCTTCCGCTCCGTCTTTTCATATTCCATCTTCTGGCTTAGAATTCGCTCTCGAACTCTAATCCCGCACGATTCTCTTCTCCCCTGCCTTGCATCTCGATTCTCCATTCTCTCTTCAATCCAATGGCGATTCCTTCAGCAGTTCTCTTCGGGATGAAGTTCGACACTGGATTCTGTGTCGACTTCGATTCCTTCAGTCGATGTGATCAACCCATCCAAGACATTCTGCAGCTGTGTGAAGATCAAGGGCTAAAGAGATTTATGTCATTCTCACCGAAGATTCATATACCAGAGATTCGAGAATGGGTATATACTTCGTCCTCCAGCGACGAAGCCATGACTGGAAAGATAAATGGAGAGGAGGTCATTCTGACTCCTGAAGTTCTGACTGAGCTGTTTGGACTACCAACCGGTACTGAGGAATATGAGCAAAATACAGAGGAATATGGCCGCATGCTAACTATGATGGGCCATGCTGAGGGTATTCCAGCTAAGCTGCTGAAGATCAATCTGTCTCCAGAGTATAAGTTTCTGGCAGACCTGGTGGGCAAGGTCGTTTTGGGAAAACACTCTGCTCACGACAACATCAACAGGCAACAATTTGCCTTAATGTCAGCTTTGGTGAATAAGACGCAGATAGCCTGGGGAAAAGTTCTGTTTGAACTGATAAGGAGAAAGAACAACAAGAAAGAAGTAAACCTTGCCAGGGTGTTGGGTGTGTTTCTGTATGTGAAAGCACCCCTACTGCTTGTTTCTGCACCATCTGCAGTCAACGCCAGCAAGAGGTTGGACCCCTCTCTGTTCAAGAAATCCCAGAGAGTCATCAAGAAGTCAGCCAGGGTTGATCCTAACCCTCCATCAGACATAAGGGCTGATTCAGCCACTCTCCAGCTTGCTAGGGAAGGCTCAGTAATCCCTTCATCCTCCCTCTTTACCCCTGCATTCTCATCTCCTGCATTACCCTCCACACAATCTGCAGTGCCACCACAAAATGAATCCCTACATGCATCTCCCATCCTACATGCATCTCCACCCCAGTCACCCACACCACAACATCTGGCAGCCTCAACCAGTGTTGACATAGTAACTGCTACCATCCTCACACACCTCTCTCAACATGAATCCCACACTCATGTTGATAATCACCCATCTCCACATGATTCATTTGATCATGTGGCAGATCATACTGCTTCCATTCCATCACCACCTCAATTTGCATCCCACAGTCATCCATCCACCTCCACACCCTCAGCATTTCAGATAACTCCTGAATTGCTTGCACATATTGTAAAGCTCATCACTCCATCCATACAAAAAATGATTGAGGCTGCCAATGCCCCTCTCATTGCATCCATCAATGCCCTTACTGAAGTCATCAAATCACTTCCACCCTCTGCTGAGCCCTCTTTAGTAAGATGCATGACTCCAGTCCCCACTGAAGTCATGCAGGGGGAGATGTCTGTTGAAGTGGTCTCAGGTGATGCCTTGACCCTTCAGGACAATTCTTCCCTTCCCCTTACAGCAATTGTAGAAGAACCTCAAGAGCTTCCAGAGCAAGCTATTCCAGAGAAAGAGTCTCTGATGAAAGATCCAGAGCAACCAGAAGGTAAAACACTTCCTCTAAAGGTTATAATCAGGACTTTAAATTGATATCTTTATCTAACAAAGACATTCACTCCCTAGTGAATCTAGCTGCTGATGAAGAAGTCTCTGAGAGAGATAATGAGGAAGTCCTCATGGACTTGTGTGAAAAAGTTCCAATGAACACTACTGACTCAAAAGTAGTGGTTCAAAAATCAAAGAATGATGCTGCTCAACCAGATGGTATAGTTTTATTTAAGATTCTAATTAATTCAAACTCCAACTTTGAGTTAATCTCTTATTCCTTTCCTCCCATCACAGCTGCTGATGATCTTGCATCAGTGTTGCAAGTTGATGCTGCAAATTCCATTGATTCTGATAATGCTTTGGAATCCTTTCTTAACTCAGACTGTGAGTTCACACTCACATTTACTCCTTATGTTCCTCCTTCTCAAGAGAAAACGGTCCCTTATAGACCTGAGTACCTTGATGACCCCTTGGTCAAGGACTCTCTCTTCTTTTCCTGTATGGCACTCCTCTTATGCCTTGCAGAGGTGTCTATCCCTGATGTCACTGAACATCTAGAAGGAATTATAACCTCCTTCCTAGATGCAAAGTGGTATCCTGTGTAGATCTACAGTTAACTCTATTAATTACCTGCTGTTGTTCACCTTGGGGGGAATACTCTATTCCCACTTGGTTGTTAATTTATCTTTCTTTGTATGCAGGCACAATCAACATCCCTGCTGCTGCTGCTGCTGAAGAAGTTGAGGCTGTGCAAGACTTACCAGAGAATGCCTACAAGATGACTGAAAAGGAATCAAGCTCAGGTACTCTAAACCTTGAACAATATATAGCCTTTGTGGCTGAGAATATTGCCTCTGAGTACATTGAAGAGTTGGCTAAATTTCATATGGTTTCCCTAGCCATCTCTCTAGGAAAAGCATCTGCCCCTGCAGATACAGTCATCTTTTCTCCACCTATCCTTACCTATCCTCTACCCATTCCTTCTATTGCAGAACTGGTCCCCAGGATAGTTCCTGACTTGTATCCTGAATCAGAACTCTGGAAGAGATCTCCAAATGTTGATCTTGATGCCCTCCTTGTGCAAGATGCCATTGAGGAAGCAAGAGAAAAAGAAGATAGAGAGAAGCAGGAGAAAGAAAAGGCTGAACATGCTATAGTTGCCAAGGATATCTCAGAACAAGACTTTGATGATTATGCTGGCAGAACCTCATCCCACTCCTCTGATGATGATGATTCTGAGGATTCTGATAGCACCCAGAAGAAGAAAAAGGTTGTATCCAAGAAAAGAAAAGCATCTGCTCCTCCTACTGCTAATCCAGACAAGGATGTTCCCTATTTCATTCTGAAGGGAATTGATCCCAAGAGCAAAGAATTTCAACCATGGATGAGATTCTCAAAGAATCAAACAAGAGAGAAGAAGAGAACAAAAAGATATGACACTCCAATTCAGAAATTCCCCCCCAGAGGTCCTCCTCAACCTCCTGGTGCTGGAGCCTCTGGAAGTCTCTCTTCTGCCCCATCTACAAAATCAGCCAGTTCTAACACCTTTCAGTCCTACCAGAGAAGGAGTAACCAAAGCCAGGGAGGCCAAGATGTATCAGGACAAGGAAGGAAAAGAAATGAAAATGTTCCCATGGAACAAATAAAGAAGATGACATGTCAGCAACCTACTTTCTCTCCTCCTCCTTCTCCTAAAAAGAAAGTTCCAGAATGGAAACCTTCTCCTCCCAGGAAAGGTCCATCCTCCACATCAAGGAAACCTGCTGCTTCTAAGACAGTTGAAACAAAAGGAAAAAGAGTGGTCTATTCAGAGAAATCCCACAAGAAGTTCATTGAACTTGCACCTCCAAGATCTCTATATGCTGAAACTGATCCTAAGAAGGCTGCACAGATTCCTCTTGACTCAAGCAAATTAGCCACAGCTCTTCAAAGGAACATGGAGATTGCAGCTCAAGCTGATACTGACAGACCACCCTCTCCATCAGATATGACTGAAACTGAAAGAATTGCCTCTATGGCAAGATTTAAGGAATCTATTGCACTAAGCATGATGGAGAGAGCCAAAGCTCAAGGACTAGACCCTACAGCATATACAACTATGTCTGAATTCAGAGAAAAGGAACTCAGCAAAATTCAAGTCAACTCTGAAATTTTTAATACTGAAGAATACATGAAGTTGCATCCTGCTGCAGTTCTGCCAAGCTATGCTAAAAAGAAAATTATTGGTGAACATGACCTAATGCTATCCAAAAGACAAGCAGCAAATCCAAATAGAGAAATTATTTTCAAACCAGTTGTAATCCATAAGAACTCATCTGATGCTAAAACCTCTGATAAATCTGCTTGATACTTTATAGTTCTGCTGATTTATGTTTTTATGTTTTTCTGTGGATTGCCTGTGATTTAAATTTTTGGTTAATCTCTGCTTTTGTTATTGTGTGCATTAGTTTTTAGATCGGATTGGATAACATAACCCAAATAGGGGGAGATTGTTGGTACCCTAGATGTGATTTGGCTTATGTAATCCCTTTCCAGCCCCTCTTGATCCATATAACTATATATGATCATGATTAGGCCTTGTTCAGTTTCCCTAGGACAGTTTATAACTGACCTAGAGCTTAGGCTAGAAGTTCTAGATGTATTTTTGGTTAAGGCATTTTCCGTTCGACCATCGTCGAACGAGGCCTCGCGATCGTCGATCATTGGTCGACGATAGCAGGGCTATAGAATCGTTGAAGTCAAGACAATTATCGTCGACCGATGGTCGACGATCTCAGAGCAAGTTTATTATGCTCTGAAGGTTGGTCGACGATCTGCCATCAGCAGTTCAACGATCGTGTTCTTGCTTCACGATTTCTGTCTCGACAGATTTCTGCCTTAGTCGTCGACATCATGAGATGTTCGACGATATCTGTCTCGACAGATTTTTGCCTTAGTCGTCGACATCATGAGATGTTCGACGATTTCTGCTTAAACAGATTTTCTGCTTTAGTCGACGATATCTTGAGCTGGTCGACGATTTCTGTTCGACAATTTCTATTTCGACAGATTTCTGCTTTTAGTCGACGAACTGTTAGCTAGGTCGACGATCATCGAACCCCTGTTCGACGATTATTGTCTGCCTTTATCTTTTTATATTCATTCTATTCCTTGGTTTATTTCCAAGTGTTTTAGCTTGTGGTTAGAGAATTTTCTGAAGTTGTTTTTGCAGATTTATGGCTTAAATTCAAAATAAATTAATTACCAAATATGTCAAGCTTAAATCACGGGATTCAGTATTTTGATAAAGCATTTGTGTCCTATTATACAAAATATATTGCCAGGCTGTATTCTAGCCGTTGGCACTGTTTGCTATTTCCAAGAATGATAAGTCTTTATACTGAGATATTTTCCCACTTATTTAATTCCTTATTGGGACTGACAGTAAGCTAATAAGTCATTCTATTCCTATTGCTATATTCTATTTTGAGATAATCTGTTGCAGGGCTCGAGAATTTAAATCAATAGAGCCGTTCCAAAGGAAAAATGAGAAGACATATTTAAGAGAGATTTTTTCTCAGAAAAATAACAAGTTACAGATACAGAGAGATTTTTTCTTAGTGCTGCATTCTCTCAAGCATCTTCAGAGCAACTCTTCACCATCTCACAAAAAGAAGAAGAAAAGCTCCCCTGAAGAAAAAGCCCAGAGCAATTACTTTCATTCTCAAGTCTCCTGAGCATCTGCTTAGAGTTTTCAAGACTTCAGAAAGAGCTCCAGTTCTGCTTCAATTATTCCAGAATCTGAAGACCTGATAAAAATCAGTCTACAGATCTCTGAGGATTTAGTTTCAGTATATCTGAAACTCCTTCATCCTGAAGCAAAGGCTTTCCCTGGACTTTCACTGAGCCAGGGGGAGACTTTGATTCTTTAGAGAATCCACAAGTCTTCTCTAATCTGTATTTACAACAGAGAAGATAATCTAACCCTCTCAACCCCTTTATAAAAGAGTTTGTTCACACCTCTTCAAAAGTGAACATTGGTGACAGGGCACCTTATCAACAACCTATGGTTGAGCATCCTTATCAAAAGCTCAAAGGGTCTGTTTGATCTACCTGAATCAGATCATTGGTGGCAGGGCACCTTAGCAAAAACCTGTAGTGGATTCCTACTAGGGTGGTAGAAGAGTGGAGTACATATTTAGAGGGAACCACTATATATCCTGTGTCTCTGGCTATCTTGTTTAATTGTTTATTCTGTGGCTGTGATAGAACTACCTAGGATTGCTAGTTGCTGTGATAGGTTTTTAGTTAAACTGAAATTTCAGTTAACTCTCTCACTTGTGTACTTCACTGTGTTAGGCTCTTAGGGTTCAAGTATCAGATTATTTATTCCGCAAATAAACTCCAAGGGAGCTGACTAGTTGTTCATAAAATTTGAATACTCTATTCACCCCCCCCCCCTCTAGAGTAGTTTACAACTTATCCCCTCACTTTCACATCTGGAAGACCTTGAATCCTTTATGGGATGTATAGGCAAGGAATAGTCTTATTGCTTCTAGCCTTGCTACTGGGGCAAAGGTCTGGTCAAAGTCTATTCCTTCTTTCTATATGTAGCCTTTTGTCACCAATCTGGCTTTATTCTTAACAATAATGTCATTTTCATCTAACTTATTCTTGTAAATCCACTTAGTCCTTATGACATTATGTCCCTTAGGTCTGGGAACTAGTTTCCAGACTTTACATCTCTTGAATTGGTTCAGCTCTTCCTGTATAGAACAAATCCAGTGTGAGTCTTGGATAGCCTCTTCAAACTTCTTTGGTTCCATTTGAGACAGGAATCTTAAACATAGTGATGAGTTTAAGCTCTTTCTTCTGGTCATCACACCATGACTTGCTTCACCAATGATTTGGTGAGGTGGATGATCTCTTAAATGTCTCATAACTATTGGCAATATTTGTTCAGCTTGGTGTCCTTCATTTCCTTCAGCTTGCTAATCCTCAATATCTTCAGCTGGTCGTTCTTCATTCTCAGTTTGTAAGTCTTGAGCTCCCCTGGACAACATCCATCATCTTCAATCTTTTAGTCTGCTGGTTTATCTTCCCAGATTGTCAGATTTTTCATCTTATCTTTCAAACCTACAGAACTTGAAGAAGTACTTGGCAATTCACAGTTAATTAACTTAGACTCATCAAAGATAGCATGGACTGATTCTTCTACAACTTATATAGTCAAGTTATAGATCCTATATGCTCTACTATTATTGTTGTACCCAACAAATATCCCTTCTTGGGACTTGTAACAAACTTAGTCAAATGAGTCTTACCATTGTTTAGTACATAACACTTGTTATCAAAAATCCTAAAATAGGATAAATTTGGTTTTCTGCCTTTCAAAATCTCATAGGGAGTCTTTTTATGGCTTTTGGTGATGGAAGCTCTATTGAGAACATGACAAGCAATACTTGCTGCCTCTGCCTAAAAATATTCTAGGAGATAAGTGTCATTTAACAAGGTCCTACCTGCCTCAATTAGAGTTCTATTCTTCCTTTTAGCAATTCTATTTTGCTATGAAGTTCTAGGTGAGGAGAATTCTTGATGAATCCCAAGCTCTTCACAAAACTTTATCATGCATTCAGACTAAAACTCAGTCCCATGGTCACTTCTGATCTTGACTACAGAGCTATTAAGTTCATTCTAAATTTTCTTGACAAAAGTCTGGAAGATATCTGGGGTTTCAGATTTTCTCCTTAGGAAGAATACCCAAGCAAACCTGGAAAAGTCATCAACCACCACAAGGGTATAGACTTTCCTACCTAGACTATGAACTAGCATAGGACCAAATAAATCCATATGCATGAGGTATAAACACCTCACTGAGTCTTTGGTATCAAGACTTTGGAAGGAAGACCTGGTCTGCTTGCCCTTTTGATAAGCTGAGCAAATTCCCTCCTTAATGCACTTAACTTCAGGACCATTCCTCACCAACTCTTCACTAAAGAGTCCACCTATGGTCTTGTAGTTTAGGTGAGCTAGCCTCTTGTGACATTTGACATAATGAGAAACTTTCTCATCTGTAACTAGGAATATAGGAGTGTCCTCACTCTCATACTCAAAGTCTAGACAATAAATATTTCCTCTCCAAGTGCCTGTCAAGATAACCCCTTGGTCACTTGACCTTCTAATTTGACACTCATCCTTGAGGAAAGAAATATCATAGCCCAGATCACAAAGTTGACTTATGCATATAAGGTTATGTTTCAAACCTTTCACATAAGCTACTTGTGAGATAGTTACTATGCCATTAGTTATCTTACCCAAACCTTTAGTTACCCTTTTTTCTGAGCCCCCAAAGATAACTTTGGGACCATTCTCAATAGGAGTGTATTCCATTAGCATGCTTCTTGTTCCAGTCATGTGTCTGGAACATCCACTATTTAAGTACCATGTAGGGGTATGGCCACTTGGACTAACCTGCAATAAATATATTATCTAACCTTAGGTCTCCAAATTTTATTGGGTCCTAGGTGCAAGTTAGATCTAAACTGAACATGCCTACCTTCAGTTCTTCTGACAGATAGTCCACCATTACTTCTCTGGACACTCTTATTGTGCCAGCAATCAATGTCATAGTAGCCTACTTTGCCACAGCACCAACACTTATGCACATTGTACCTTTTTTTAAGAACTGGCTTAACAACAATGTTGTTTGGAGCTCTTAAACCAACTAGTACAATAGCTATTTTCTTAAGTCTTTCAGCCAAGGCTTGCTTAGGGACTTATTTGGCAGCAGAAGTACTTGGGATATCTTGAACCCTATCTATAGCTTCCTTCTTTTTTGAATGCATACTTCTGATAGCTTCAGATATTCCTAAGTCTGTTTTGCTAACTGACTTTCCCTTAGCTTGATAATGAACTGGTAGACTTTGTGAGTCAGCTGCTACCTTGTCCTTGAGTGTTGGGGCTAGTACACCAAACACAAATGGTTCATTATGGGCCATTTGTGTTTTCTCATGGACTGCCCAATAGGCTCTAGCACCCTTGCCATTTCTACTGTCTTGCTCACAGTGACCATAAATACTATCATGGTCATACCTATTAGAAGGTTGAACCACTTTTTTAAAGAAAATTGGAGGCTTGTAAGCAAGTGGCTGAAATAGAGCTTTGCCTTTCCTATTGGAATTGGCAGCTCTTGTTCTTCCTTTGAAACCTAATCCATTCTTACTCTTTTGGGAAGAGAAGGAATCTATCAAAGGTAACACAGAACTAGGTTTTGAGAACTTGGCCACCAGCTCCCTCTCCTTTTGGAGTCTACTTTCAAGATTCCTAATATGATTATTCTTGAAAGTAATGGTATCCATCTGAATAAAATTTATATTCTTCAATTTACTAATCTTTTTTAACTTCAGATCCAGCACTTTTGCAGAGTCTGAAAAAGCCAACTTCAGAGTGGCATTTTCCTTCGCCAACTTTTTGGCTAGGAGCTTGCTTTCCTTAAAGGCTTGCAGGAGCTCTCAATAATCATCAATCAGTTGATTGATGTCACCTTCAGATTCAGAGCCACCTTCATCTCTTGATGAAACTACTTCTGACTCTGGGCTAGTAACATAATCTGATACTAAAGGTGAAGATTGTACCTTACTTGGACAGGGCTGCTCCTGGTTGTGTCCATCCTCAGCTATGGCCATCAGCCCTATGCATTGGCTGTCTTTTTCTTTATTGATATCATTCAACAACTGCAAGAATTTTATTTCTACAGAATCTTCCTCAGTTGAGAACAGCCCAATGTAGGCCTCAGCATCCTCTTCATTTTCTGACTCTGATGAGGAAGAGTCAGTCCAGCTTTTCTGCTTCTTAGCAACAATGAATTTCTCTTTCTTGCCTTTGTGTTGGTGTTTTTTTTCTCACCAGACTCCTTACTTTTGACAGGACAGTCTGCTATAACATGTCCTGGCTTGCTGTAACAATAACAAATAATTTTAGTATAAGTTTGTTTAACAGGTTTAGAACCATACCTTTCCTATTTAGAGGTTTTCTTCTTTCCCTTATAGTAGTCATCCTTGGAGTAAGAAGAAGAGGATGGTCTGCTCCTTTAGTTCTTTTTCTTCAGGAACCTCTGGAATTTCTGAGAAAAGGTAGCAAAATCTTCATCAGAGTTATGGCAATCTTATGTACTTGAGTCTGAACTTTCTGAATCAGTATTAACAACTTTTCTTGGAGGAGGAGTCTTTATCCTACCCTTCTTTGTAGCTTCAACTTTGAAAGCCACAGGCTTATCTTTGCCATAAGACCTGCTTCTCTTTTCCTCTTCCTTTCTGGCAATCAACTACATTTCGTAGGATAGCAATTTTCCAAACAAGGTTGGTAGAGGAGTATCTGCAAGTCTGGACACTTCTATGATAGCACAGACCTTGGTATCTCATTCCTTGGTTAATGACCTGAGAAACTTATCATTCAGTTCATAAATGTTGAAAACCCTTCCATAAGTCATCAGCTCATTGACAATTCTGAAAAACTTTTCATAACACATAGCTATGCTATCTGCTTTGGCTTGTTTGAAGCTTTCATACTCTTGATTGAGCATGGACTTCCTATCCTCTCTTACTTTCTTTGTCCCCTCCATGTAGATAATTAAAGTGTCCCACATTTCCTTGAAGTTTTGTAGTGGACTAAATTCGAAAATATAGAATCATCTATGACACTAACAATTATGTTTTGTGTCCTCTTGTCCAAAGTTGCTAAGATGATCTCATCTTTTATCATCTCAGAATAATTCATTGGAGTTTGTAAATTTGCATCAAGAACTAATGTCTTCATTGGGATGAGTGGACCTTCTAGAACTGTGATGCAGATTATAGGATCAGATGCTTCCATGAAAATCTGACCCTCTCTTTCCATATCTCAAATGTTTCTTTTCTACAAATGGGAAGTTTCATAAATCTAAGTTCTTTGTTATCCCATCTTGGCTATGTTATTATTGCCTTGGAGATATACTCAGATTATTAAGTCTAATTTTGAGTAACCTCCCTTTGATACAACTTGAAAGAATTGGTTTCAAGAATATCTAAACACCTAGAGGGGGTGAATAGGTTCAATTCTTTTTACTTAGGCATTTAATGAATTAATCTCAGTATATATAAATTCTATAACAATCACAACACATAAAAAACCAATCAAAGTAGACACACAGATTTATAGTGGTTCCCTAAGAGATGGCTACATTCACTTTCCCTTTTTGCCTATCTAGCAATACACTAGATCCAGCCAAACAACCTTTCATCTTCTCAGATCCTCAGATCTTACAACTCAGAACCCAAACTGGTTCCTATAGCTCAGACTTCAACATGCTCTACAACTCAGTCTCTTCCCAAGAACCCTACCTCAGAGTGAGTCCACACTCCTACCACTCAGGCTATAAAGCCCTACCTCAGCCCTTATCACCAGGCCTATAGCTCAGAGATCTTAATCTCCTACCTCAGGCAAATAGCCCTACCTCAGCCTTTATAATTACAGGCTTACAACTAAGAGATAGAAATCTCTTACACTCAGATCTAAAAATAGATCTTACAGAAAATTGTATAAAGAGTTACTTTCTTCCTTCACCCAGATAGAGAGAAAGAGGGGTGAGGGAATATTGATCAAATCTTGATTAATCTGCTTTCTTCAGACCATTACTGCAATGAATCAGATTCAACCTTACTTAGCTTATTCAATGCTTCTTGAAAGAGAGAACCTAAGTTGAATCTTCTTAAGAAGTTGATGTAAACTCAGCCTCTTCCTTCTTGCAGACTTAATTCTTCAAACACTGATAGATCTAATGAGATGTTGTCCCCTTCTCTGATATAGAATCAAAAACTTTTTGTTGTTTAGAATTCTGCGAATTCTTCTTGGAGTATTCCTCCTTCTTCTTGATTTATCTCTATATTTTCTCTCTGTCTCACTATCTTGTTTTTCTTTGATAGCTCAGCTCTATTTATAGATCACATCAGAGATAACCGGCTGATCCGGTAGTTGACTAACATCTGACAGTTCTGACATGTCCAACCAGCCTTGACAATTCTGGCAGCTGTAAAGTCTTCAGTCTTGAGATTTGGTACTTAGAGTTATTTAACTCAGCTGAATGTGTCGAGACACAAGGATAGTATGTGTCGACACAGATGAAGTATGTGTCGACACAATTACCTGGGTATCGACACACTTCCTTTAGTGTTGTCAACAAACTTCAGAAACTGTCAATAAAGATTTTGTAGAATATGTCGACACAACTCTTTTGATGTTGTCGACACACTTCAGCAACTATCAACACAGCTCTTCATTCAGTCTTTATACTGCCTTTGTAGAATGTGTCGACATACTCCAGAAACTGTCGACACAACTGATGTAGACTCAAACTTTGTAAGTCGACACAAGTCCTGTGTGTCGACATAGCCCTTCTACTAATATTAACACTTCAAATCTAAGTATGTCGACACTAGTCCTGAGTGTTGACATAGCTGTTGTCGACTCAAATTCCATGTGTCGACACAAGTCTTGTGTGTCAACACAACTTTGCTTATAGTCTCGACGCTACTTCTTCAAAGATGTCTACACATTATAAATGTCTCGACACTTTTGTACTTAAAATATTTTTTGCATTCTTCTGCCTACATAAGTAAACTCAATACACCATCAAATACAACCTGATGTATATCATTGAGTCAGGTGAGACTTCTCCAAATCAGGTACACAATTTCCACTGTACCCAACAAGATCCCGCTGACCAGGCTCCCACTAGCTGGCAGGACTGGAAGTCACTCGGAGATAGATTGAAATGTTGTCCCGAGAAGGTCCCGCTGACCAGGCTCCCACTAGCTGGCAGGGCTGGAAGTCACTCGAAGATTGATTAAAATATTGGCCCGAGAAAATCCTGCTGACCAGGCTCCCACTAGCTGGCAGGGATAGAAGTCACTCAGAGATAGATTGAAATGTTGGCCCGAGAAAATCCCACTGACCAAGATCCCATTAGCTTGTAGGGCTGGAAGTCACTCGGTGATAGATTGAAATGTTGGCTTGAGAAGATCCCGCTGACCAGGCTCCCACTAACTATCAGGGATGGAAGTCACTCAGAGATAGATTGAAATGTCCCAAGAAGATCCCGCTTACTAGGCTCCCACTAGTTGGCAAGGCTGGAAGTTACTCAGAGATAGATTGAAATGTTGGCCCGAGAAGATCCTGCTGACCAGCCTCCCACTAGCTGGCAGGCCTAAAAGTCACTCAGAGATAGATTGAAAGGTTGGCCCGAGAAGATCCTGCTGTCTAGACTCTCACTAGCTGGCAGGGATGGAAGTCACTCGGTGGTAGATAAAGATGTTGACTCCAAATAGATCCCATTGACAAGGCTCCCACTAGTTGGTAGGGTTGGAAGTCACATTAGCATGCAGGAACACACTACTGATGATCTCGCTAACTAGTTGGGGTAGATAACAACTTGGTAATAGGTTAGGAAGAAGGAGACCACAGTCATTCTAGGGTGGATCTCGCCGACGAGGTACTTGCACGCCCCCCAAAGAGCCAACATCAAGTACCATGAAATTGTAAGTCGAGCTGGACCTAGCCTTCCACTCGCGCATAGACTCTAAGGGGGCGAGAGCAGGTAACCCCAAGTAGGCGAATGCGCGAGATAAGTAAGATGGCCATGTCTGACTATGACCTACCCTACCACATTTCACCTTAGAGAAATCACACTTACTGATTACTCGTTCGATCATCTGAAGGTAGCGGGTTCATAGGAAGTGAGTGGTTCAATCCTGGTCGCCGAGAGGGCGAGATCTCAAGGCACTCGTGCAACGCATATTCATAAATGTGAACCGTTCGAAACTATCCTAACCCGGAGAGATTCTAGTGCAACGTGTTTTACCTTGGAGAAATTGTGCCTCAAAAGTAGAGTGTGTGTGCGAGTGTGAGATGGTAGAGAAGCATATTACAAGAAGAGACATTACAAAAAGTAAAGTTCCATTAAAATATATCAAATTACAAAAGGATCGCCTCGCAGGGGAGTGTACAAAAAAATAAAAAAAAAGGACAATTGCGGAAAGGGAAAAATATACAGTGAGCTCCCTAATCACCTTCCCCAGATCGGTCATCTCGGCTGCCCTCCACCTCATCGAAGAGCGAGTCAAACTCATCCTCCTCCTCACTTGGGATGGGGATGAACAGCTCCAGGACTAGGTCCTTGACAGTAACCCTCTCGCAGTCAGGCGTCAGCACTTAGCGGTTTTGCTTGACCTGGAGCGTATGGTCATTGGCCATGATGGAGGTGACCCACAACATCTTATTGATCTCGGCTTCATTGTATATCCGCGACCTCTTACCTTGACTTCTTGACTCGACGCGAGATGGGGGAAGGACAGAATCAATTAGGCGAGTGACCTCGGCCATGAGCTGCTTATTCTGCCCCTTTACCAGTTGGTTCCTCTCCTCTAGTTCGGCTACGCGAGTGCGCATGAGGTTCATAGTCTCAACATCTTGCGAGAGAGAGATGGGAAAGGAATTGAGAAAGATTAACCAAAGAGGAAGGGGGAGGAGGTAGATATGATCGACACTTACCACCCCACCAAAGTTCTTCTTTAAAAGGTTCTCAGCAATCCAGAGCTTGCATTTCAGGTCAGCCACCTCGTCCACAGCGAGAGCTCTCGCTTCCTTTGCATCAGACCATTTGTGTTTGAGGGTGAAGTCACGACGGATCGACATGTGTGCGAGCTCCAAAGAGCGCATCTGGGATCACATACTCTCGTGGGAGAGCCGCTACAGAGTCATGTCATCTTTGGTCTCTACATCCTCACGGCTGTATAGCCCAAAGCTGAGGGCGAAAGCGTGCCCACTGGGAGGTCAGCCCTCGGACCAGGAGGGGAGGAGTGAGGAGATGGAGACCCGATTGGCCTTCTCGTCCCACAATACCATGGGCTCGCCGACATGATCCTTTACCTTCCCGTCGAGGCCAAAATTTCGACGGGCTGTAGGTGGTGCCGCCTCGCAGGTTTTAGGTCTCTCCTTGGCAGGGGATTCAGGGAGGTCGCTCTCACCTTGCTCCCTCAATTGCGAGTCCCTCCGGACCTCTTTGCCCTTTGAAACAACTGCCTTCTTAAGCCTTTTCCCGACGACAGAGGACGAGGCAAGCCAGAGCTGGCGGTGGCGGGTCGCTTCTGGTTGTTGGAAGGTTCGGATGTATCCTACTCTCTCCTGCATGCCGCCTAAGCTGCCCTCTCCCAGGAGAATAGATCGGGGTGCAGTCTAGCATCCGCAAAGGGATGGTTCTCCGGGACCCGTCTTTCCCCTAAAGTAAATGTACTTAGCATCATCAAGAAAAAAAGAAAAACATCTTTTGGTGAGATCAAAGGGAAGCGGGTAGGAGGCATACCTTCTCTAGGGAGAACAGGCGGGAGCAAGTCGAGTCCCCTTTGCAAGAAGGCGACCTTAAAGTCCTTGTGGAGGAAGAACAAGTGGAGGTTGGCGTTGTCACCAGATACCATCGACACCCGATACGTCTCCTCGCCCCGTTAAATGGGCGAGTAGGGGATGTTGCTGAGATCACCCTTTATGTAGATGAACTTGGTAAACCAGTGGTGGTTTTTGTTGGCGGTCTCGCGCACCTTGAATTGCGAGCCAATGAAGAAGGTGATACCTTCATTGGTGGCGCGGGAGATGAAGAGCTTTCAGAAGACGGTGAGGTTGAACTTGTTCCATTCCTTCTGGAGGAAGCTCGCGAAGGCCAGCAGCATGGCAATCGCGTTGGGGTTGAGCTGCGCGGGGATGACCCCAAAATACTTCAGGACCTGGAGAACATCCAACCAGAGGGGAATATACAGCCCCACCTCAAAGTGCGAGATGGGGAAGGCGAGCTCGCTAAGTAAGATGGTGTTTATCGCCTCGCCCCTCCTCGGGCGGCGCGCGGTAAACCCCGGAGTAACGTAATCGGCCACGAAGGCAAGATACTCCTCCTCCAAGGGATTCCCATCGAAAAAGTACTCGGTGAACTGCTTCGCGCACTTCAATCTCGTATCAACATCAGTTCGCATATTTCCCATCTTGAATAAGTTGATTTGCAAGTGCTATGGGAGAGAAGTCTTGAGGTCAAGAAGGTATGACTACAGTAAATGTGATGGGTACGGGTAGGTGGATGGGGTCCTATTTATAGAAAAAGAGCCAAGGTAAGGCGAGTTGCTCTATCAGGCTGACTCGCTAAACTCAATACCAACCCTGTGCGACCTGTTCTACCATCAAGAGAGCTGAATTAAAATTGAAACCATGCACTCGCACGAGACCAACAAGCATCAAATATTACATATATTACAATAATTACAAGGCATAGTTCTACGAATGTCCTCAAACAAAAATAAAATAGGGAAGTGGGGGTAGAAAAATCATTACAAGACGTGAGAAGGTTACAGGGTACCAAGGGGCGAGTGCTGGTAGGCTCAAAATTGGAGCCATTTCCATCTTCCCTGGACTCGTGCCCCAATCCTTGGAGGTCAGCGTGGATTATTAAACTCGCGGACCATCTCAAGGTCTTGTTGTATAAAGCGCATGTTGTCTTGTATGCAGTCTATAAGCAATCCAAGGGAAGTCATCTCGCCGCCAGATCCACTCCTCACCTCATCGACCAGCTTCACGTAGTACCATTCGATGGCGCGCAGTCGCTTCTCATCGATGCCCCTCTCCTCCTTAAGATCCCATAGCATGAATCTATACTTCTTGAGGACCCATACCGTTCACTTCTTCATCTCGCCAGGGTCGCTCGAGATGTCTAGAATGTCTTCAAGCGAGTTGGGAGAAAGAGGAGGCGAGAAGAGCCCATGATCATATGATTCTTCAGCTTCTGAGTTCACATGAAGACATGAGACAATGATAGTTTTAGAATGGTGCGACTTGAAATTTAAGAAGGGGGTGAATAATTCAACTAACCTTTTGAGGTGGAGATCCACTAGTGGTGAGGTTGGCAGGAAGAGCTAGGCTGTCCTTGGTGGGGTCGGTCGAGGGGTGCGATGAGTGCTTTGCCATGACCCGGGCGGAAGGAGCCTAAATAAGAGATTAAAACAGAAGGGGAACGGAAATTTCCCTAATGCCCCTCACCGCGAGAGCAGGATCAGTAGGAGGGTCAGAATCGGGTTCAAGAGCCTGCAACCTCAGCGATAGAGTGCCTGAGACGGTAATCCTAAATGGAAGAGCTGGAATGGGGTAATATGGGTGAGATGGGTGGAAAGAAAGGATATGAGGAGGAGATAAGTTACCCAGAGTTCTTGCAGGGTCGTCGGCAATATTTTGGGGGTGCGAGACTTAGGGTGAGGGGTTGACCGGAACTAGGAGTAAACTCACATCATCACGTGGTAGAGCACCCTGGTCGGTGAGAACCTCATCGGCCCCCTTCTCCTTGGAGTGTACGCCTTGCAAGCACATCCAGAATAAGTATACCCAAACAGTCTGATTGCAATCAATAGGAGCGAGTAGAGTCTTCAAAGACCTGTATCAGAGAGGAGGATGCGAGTCCATGGCCTGGCATGGAGGGAAGATCGCCTAGGGCGGGCTCGCCGACCACCGAGTCGGGTCTATCCTTCTTTACGGGCTTGCGCTTCAATAGCTTACTCAACAATTTGTTGGTTAGACAGGGCATAAGTTCGGAGGTATGGGATGCATTGAGCTCCCTCGCTTTGGTGAGCCTCTCTTGGAATTTCTTAGTGAGAGGCATGGTATGGTAGAGATTAGGAATATAAGAGGGGGTAGTAACAACCCATCCCCCTGACAAACATGTATATATATAACATTTTGTGGAACCTACCATAAGATTCCCTCTGGCCTCAGTACCATTCGCCGGTCTCCAGGCGATGAACATTTCTTTTCGAGCTTGAGGCAATCTCGCAATGAACGGGGATTGTGTACAAGCCTGTGCCCAATGAGTGGGCCCATCAGGTGAGGATCCAGCCAAATAGTGGGTATCCTTCGACTCGGGCGAGTCGGGCGGGCGAGTCGGGCGGGCGAGTCGGGAGGGCGAGTGGTCCCTGACTCGTTTAGGCCGAGTGGCCAGGAGCATTGTGGGCGAGTAAAGAATATAGGCTCAGACTCGCCCTAGTCCCATGGAAGGGGTAGGCGAGCGGGGTAATCAGACCCGCACTCTCCCTAGGCCTAGGGTTGGGGCGAGAGCCAGTCCCATCAAGCACTCACCGCCCGGGGCGAGTGGTAATTTCATGGACCACTCGCCAAGAGAGTTTTTTACTAGAATGCCCATAGTTGGCTTGCCAATAGTCTCTCCGAACAGCAGAGTTTCATTGTTGGAAGACCACTTTGGGCTGCGTATAGAGGATCTGAACAGCGGAGTTTAGCTATTTGTAGACCAGATTGAGAATTCTATAAATAGACCCTTGATGGGCCAAAACCCGAACAGGCAAGCGTACCTGTCAAATCGTAGTATCAAGGTCGTATTTAAACACGGGGTTGTCAAGTACTGCTACTCACGCTTGAACAATTATCCTACCGAAAAATTGTTGGATTTTGAGAATTTTTTAAAAGTGAAATAAACGATAATTTGCGAGACAAAAAACTTATATTAAAAAACTAGCATTCGATCAATGATTCACCATAAAATGAAATGAGAGAGATAAAAGGTATAGTTTTAAATTTGCAAATCATACTCGGCCGTGACGGATCCGAAAATGAGACAAAATCTCGCTAGAGCATTAGGTCTCCTAACTTATAGACTCTTTGATCGAAATCTCTTTACAAACCAAAGAAGCCTAAAGTTGCATTATCGATGTGATCCGCACTATTGGATTTGACTCCAATCCGGAAGATTTACGTCGTCCTATCTCTAGGGTTTCGTTCAACTCCTTCCTTCTTTGAGTGATCTTTCAAATCAATGAGTCTCTCGACTACTATGAAATGAGAACAAGGCCTACTACCGTATACCGGACATACGGAGTCGACGCGATAAAAATCAAAGAAGGACCGATAATAATTTAGGCAAAATTAAAACTAAGAAATAAAAATAAATCTCATCTCAAATCATGGATCCTCATGATCAAATGTTAAAAGAAAATTAGCTACGCATGATTGAAAAGGAAGACAAAATAAGAGAAGAAGATTTCATATTTTTTTATACTAAAAGGAAAGAAAGTGCACAATAGCTTAGAACAAAATGATATTACTTAAACAAAATGAGATTACAAAAAAGGGAAACTAGAAATGAAAATTACAATGAAAAACTCTCTTGACTTGTACTCTCCAAAAGCTCTCTCCAAAAGCCAACCTCCAAAACATGGGACCATGGGATCCTTTTATAGATGGGGAGGGAAGATTCTAGAAAATGTGGAAATAAAGGGGGCAATAGGGAGGGGCCAGCCATGTAGGTGGAAATGTTCATGCTTGTAATAAATGAAGGGGGAATGGATGGGAAGATGCAATGTATTTAATTTATGGGAAGTGAAAATAAAAATATAAAATAAAGAGGGGGAATGAATGGAAGTGTGTAGAAGGGAGAGAGAGAGTGGGGTTCAATGTAGATGGAGAGGGAGAAAGGTGGCCGGCCAAGCATAGGGGAATGAATGCATTTGGATTTAATGAGGAGAGAGGGAGAGAGAGTTAATGTGGAGGAGGAAGATGCATGCATGAGAGTGAAAAGTGGTCGGCCATGCTAAGGGGAATGTTTTCTTGGGCTCGGGTAGAGAGGAAAAAGGGCAGCTAGGTGGGCTTTAGTGGGCTCGAGTAGGCTAGGGGCTGCACAAAATTGTAAAGGGCCGGCCACATGCATTGAAGGCTCGGGTTGGACATGTCTGAACTTGAAGAGGGCTGCTCTTGATGGGCTTGAATGATGGACTTCAAGGACTGCACTTGTAGGCTCGGGCTGCACATGTTTGAACTTGAAGAGGGCTGCTCCAAGGGCTCGGGTAGGGCTAGGCTTGGACTAGAGCTGCTCCAAAGGTGGGCTTCATCAAGAGGGCTCGGGCTGCTCCATGTTTGAACCTACAAAATAAAACAAAACAACACAACATTAGCTAAATTTATAATAACAAAATATAACTAAACATAAAACATATAACAATTCATACTAAACAAAATAATTATAACATTAATCATAATAACATATCATTGGTTGTGTGAAACCAAACTAAAGATAAATATAATACTATTTATAAACTAAACGTAACAATGTCATAAACATAACATAAAATAAAACTATAGATTCCTATTTTATAATAATAATAAAACAACATCATAACAAGCATACAAAAATACAAATTATAATAAAACTTAGGGATTTTAACTAGTTAATTACCCAAAAAAAGGATGACTAAAACTAGTCATCAAACTCCCCCATGCTTAGACATTTGCTTGCCCTCAAGCAAATAGAAATAAAGAACTAGGGAAAACAAAAGACATATATTTTATTTTAGGTTCCATAGTTAAGAAAAGAAAAATAAGAAAAATTAAACTATCCTAATTTCCATGTTATCAACTAGTGGGGTGAGAAGTGCACAATAGAAAACTTGAAAGTGGAACCCTAAAAATCTCATTAAAACATAAGAAGAGCTTACACATTTCTAAATCTTAAAAACAAGGCATCCAAAATAAATGAAGATAAGAAAAACAAAAGTAGAGGTTCTAAATAAACGGAGCATTAACAAACTACTAGATTGCTATATTAACATTAACCCTAAAACACCTCAAGGTAACCTCCAAAGAAATCCATCAATGATGGTGGCCATAGGCTTGTACGTTCACACTTTCTCCACTACGCGAATTTACGTTTTAAAGATCAATAGGACTTCTAATAGGCGTTAAGACTTGGCTTAGGTAAATAATTAGGAAGTGAAAATAAGGATAAACATGAAGGCTTAAACACTAAACCAAGGTGAGCTCAAAAATAAAAATAAAATCATGATAACAAAATGAGAAATGACAAGCAAGTCATTTCTCCAATTCAAACTACAAAATAAGGCCATGAAATTTTATCTTATAAACTTGGCCAAACAAAAACTTTTTCTTTCATTTTTTTTTATTTTGATTTTTTTCATTTTTTTTAAAATAACATTTGGATAAGAAAGCTCCAAAAATAGGCTTGAGAATTTCCTATTCATTTCAAAGATAATACCCCCTCACAAAATAATTTTTAAGCTCAAGGTTATAGTGTGAAAAATAGGAAAGGCATTTGGCTTTGGTGAACATAATGAAATGAAAGGTGGAGCCAACAACAAAGAAAACATGAAAAAGGCCCAAAATTGTTTTTGCAATGGTAATGTTTTTGGTGGGCAAGAAAAGCTCAAACTAGTCAAATGGTGGCCTACATCATTTCCAAAGAACGTAAAAACGACGCAAATGTTTCGAGAGTTGCTTGGGACAAGTTCTAGACACCAAGAAAGACTACCCCGCAAATGAAAAAGAGCTAATGATAGCTAGCAACCATTCGTAAGCAACTAACCGAATAAAAAGACATAACTACAAATTGCTAACTTATAACGTAAAAAACGGATGCCTATATTTAAGAAAAAGAAACTAGTAGAACTAAACTATGCTAAAATGGTAAGTTTAGAAAACATTTTCAAAGTAATCTACATAGAACTACAAAAACCGCACGGGCCTAGACATCACTAGAAGAAACATAAAAATAAAGATAGAAATAATTTTAGATTTTGTTTTTCAAATAGATTTTAGCACTCCCCCATGCTTAAACTCTTCATTGCCCTCAATGAAGGAAACAAAAAGAAAAATAGAAGGGGACTGAGAAGAAGAGAAAAAGAAAATGCAGTAAAGGAAATAAAAAAAAAGAACAGGACTTCCCCGGGTTCATGAAATGAAGGCGGATGTCGCTCCCCCATGCTTGCTTTTTAGTGCACTTGTTCGTCAGCAGGTTTGACTTGATCCATTTGATATCAGCAGCGGTGGAGCGGTGTCCACGAACTTGTAATTGATTGGCCTCCGGTGGGAAGAGCAAAATAAAAGCAAAAAAATAATAGAGTCCATGGGCAGATGCCCAATAGTGTTCTTTATTACAATAATCCAAATAAAAGAGTTTCATAATAATAATAAGAAGTAGTCCAAAAATAAAAATGACCATAATAAAATAACAATCTAAGAGTCCAGAATAAGATTCTCCTTTACAGGAGACACATAATCATTAGAAAAATAAAGTTTAAGTCTATGGCCATTCACTTTAAAATCCCCCTTATCGGGGTGCGAAAGTAACACAGTGCCGTAAGAAAAAACATCCTTGACCATAAACGGTCCAGACCATCTAGATTTAAGTTTTCTAGGGAAGAGACGTAAACGCGAATTAAAAAGAAGAACTCGATCGCCTGGTTTAAACGTTTTAGGATGGCGCAGGTTCTTATCGTGATACAATTTCATGCATTCTTTATAAATTTTATTATTTTCATATGCGTACGCTCGCCACTCGTCAAGCTCATTTAGTTGGTGTTTTCTATGCTCGCCGACCGAGTGTGGATCGAAATTAAAAAATTTTAACGCCCAATACGCACGGTGTTCTACTTCTACCGGAAGATGACACGATTTTCCATAGACTAATCGGAAAGGAGTACAACCGATGGCGGTCTTGTACGCTGTCTGATAGTCCAAAAGAGCATCGTCTAATTTTAAAGACCAATCCTTACGAGAAGTAGAAACGGTTTTTTCCAAAATTCGTTTAAGTTCTCGATTAACTACCTCGACCTGACCGTTAGTTTGGGGGTGATAAGCAGTCGAAAGTTTATGCGTAACGCCATATTTAGTTAAAGCTTTAGCGAGTTGGGCATTGCAAAAATGACTTCCCCTATCACTAACGATCGCTCGAGGAAAACCAAAATGAGAAAATAATTTTTTAAGAAAAGCAACAACAACGCGAGCATCATTATTTGGTAAAGCTTGGGCTTCCGCCCAACTGGAAACGTAATCAACTGCGACTAAAATATATTTATTACCTAAACTGGAGGGAAATAGGCCGACGAAGTCTATGCCCCACAGATCAAAAACTTCACACTCGAGAAAATAGTTTTGTTCCATTTCATTTTTATTATGGAGATTTCCAGTCTGCTGGCATCGATCGCATCTGCCCACAAAGATTTGTGCATCTTTAAATATGCTTGGCCAATAGAAGCCAGCACTGAGTACTTTGTGTGCGGTACGGTTTGCTTGAAAGTGCCCTCCAGTCGGACCTTCATGAACATGTTTTAAAATTTGTTGACCCTCTTCCCGGGAAACACATCTTCTTATCACCTGATCTGCACAAATGTGAAATAGAAATGGGTCCTCCCAAAAATAATACTTCAACTTGGAAAAGAATTTCTTCTTTTGGTGAGTTGAGTATTCTTTTGGAAGGACCCGAGCCACAAGATAATTGGCCAGATCGGCAAACAAGGGGGTAGAAGAAGAAATATTTAAAAGTCGCTCATCCGGAAAAGAGTCATTAATAAAAGTTTCATTTAAAATATCAAGGTTGGGATTTTCAAGACGAGAAAGATGATCAGCTGCTAGATTTTCCGCTCCTTTCTTATCCCGAATCTCTAAGTCGAATTCTTGAAGTAAGAGGATCCAACGAATAAGACGCGGCTTGGCATCCGGTTTAGAAAGGAGGTACTTCAAAGCGGAATGATCCGTGAAAACAATAACTTTAGAAAGAGTAACATACGGTCGGAATTTATCGAAGGCAAAAATAACCGCTAAGAGTTCTTTCTCCATTGTGGTGTAATTTTCTTTAGCAGAAGTTAGAGTTTTACTAGCATAGAAAATCGGATGAAAGTTCTTAGCGATTCGTTGACCTAGAACCGCACCTACCACATGATTACTCGCATCGCACATTATTTCGAATGGTAAACCCCAAACTGGGGCGATCATAATAGGAGCATTTATAAGTTTTGATTTTATTAATTCAAATGCATCGAGACAAGATTCATCTAAAATGAAAGGAGTGTCTTTTTCGAGAAGGTGGGTGAGAGGCTTAGTGATTTTTGAAAAGTCTTTAATAAATCTACGATAAAAACCCGCGTGCCCTAAAAAACTTCTAATCACTTTAACAGTTGTAGGTGGTGGTAACTTTTCAATTATTTCAATTTTTGCCTTGTCCACTTCAATTCCCTTAACGGAAATTTTGTGGCCAAGGACTAAACCTTCACGTACCATAAAGTGGCACTTCTCCCAATTTAAAATAAGATTCGTTTCTTCGCAGTGTTTTAAAACTTTTCCTAGATTATTTAAACGCAATTCAAACGAGTCCCAAAAACTGAAAAGTCATCCATAAAAACTTCCATTATATTTTCTACATATTTATCGAAGATGGCTAGCATACACCGTTGAAAGGTAGCTGGTGCGTTGCATAGCCCAAAAGGCATCCTATGATAGGCAAAGGTTCCAAAGGGGCAAGTGAATGTTGTCTTCTCTTGGTCTTCGGGTGCAATAGGGATTTGGAAGTATCCCGAAAGACCGTCGAGAAAATAATAAAAACTATGCACGGATAAGCATTCTAAAATTTGATCGATTAAGGGGAGGGGGAAGTGATCTTTACGAGTGACATCATTGAGTTTGCGGTAATCGATGCACATCCTCCATCCCGTTACCGTCCTAGTTGGAATTAGATCATTATTTTAATTTGTTATTACTGTGACCCCACCCTTTTTAGGGACAACCTGGACCAGACTTACACACTGACTATCCGAAATAGGATAAATTATCCCCGCATCTAATAACTTAAGAACCTCACCCTTCACAACCTCTTTCATGTTGGGATTAAGACGACGTTGAGGTTAGACTACACCCTTAGAATTATTTTCAAAAAAATATTTTGTGGGTGCAGAAGGAGGGGCGTATGCCAGGAATATAAGAAATTTGCCACGCTATAGCTCGGCGATGTTTTTGTAGTACTTCGATCAACTGATCGTTTTCGGATTTAGAAAGATAGGCCGAGATTATAACGGGCAATTTAGAATCTTTTGCAAGAAAGGCATATTTGAGATGCTCAGGAAGTGGTTTTAAATCAAGATGAGGTGGTTCGTCATAAGAGTTTTTAAAATTCTTTTCTTTTTAAAAAATGAGATTTTCATACTTTTTTCTACCAAAGACAGAATTATTTTCAAAATTTTCTTGTATTGACATCACCGTGTTTTCAAAATCATTTGAAGAAATTTCAAAAAAAGAAGAGGAAAATTCGTTAGAAGAGATGTTAGAAAGAGAAAGGGAAGAATCTTCATCTAAAATATCAATAAAGAAGCATGAGTCATCATTTTTTAAAGAATTGTTCATTGATTGATTAATAGAAAATGTGACCTCATCATCTCCCACGCGCAAGAACAACTTTCTGTTACTAACATCGATGATCGCTCGAGAAGTGTCTAGGAAGGGTCGGCTAAGGATAAGAGGGACCTCGACATCCTCTTCAATATCAAGAATGACAAAATCCACCGGGAAGATGAATTTATCGACCTTCACTAGCACGTCCTCAATGATACCTAATGGGTACTTAATGGACCTATCAGCTAATTGGATACTCATTCTTGTAGGGCTAAGAGTGCCCAATCCTAGTTTCTTGAATAAAGAAAAAGGCATCAAATTGATGCTCGCTCCTAGATCTGCTAACGCATGTTTAACAAATAAATCACCAAAGACGCAAGGAATGGAAAAACTACCCGGATCATTTATCTTTTTAGGAAGATTAGAGTTTTTAACGACCGTCGAGCATTCTTCATTTAATGTTATATGTGATAAATTTTCCAATTTCATTTTGTTTGTTAATAGATCCTTAAGGTACTTCGCATACTTAGGCATTTAACTAATCGCTTCATGAAATGGCAAATTAATGTGAATTTGTTTGAACATTTCAAGGAAGCGTTTGTACTGATCGTCTAGTTTTCCTTCCTAAGTCGAGCCGGATAAGGAGGTGGCGGAGATCCCTTTATAATAACAGGAGCATCATTTTGAAAATCAGAAAGAACAGAAATATCTTTTTCTTTGTCAAAAATAGATTTTTCATTTTCAAGAGTTGATTTATCATTTTCCGTGGGGATAATAACAGGAGGGACAATCACCCTTGGCTCTTCCCTTGTGGTGGGCTCATTAACAACCTTACCGCTCCGAAGGGAAATCACATTTGCGTGTTCCCTTGGGTTAGGCTCAGTGTTCGAGGGAAGAGTTTTAGGTGGTCTCTCGGAAAAGGCCTTGGCGAGTTGGCCGACCTGATTTTCTAAATTTTTCATTGATCCCGTTAAGTTTCTAATAGTAGCATCGTTCGAGCTTATATACTTAGCGAGGATCTCTTCCATAGAGGAAGTTTTTTGAAAGTTTTGTTGTGGTGGTGGTGGTGGTGGTGTAAAATCATACGGTGGGCGTACAACATTAGCGTTATTACTCCAAGAAAAATTAGGATGGTTACGCCATCCAGGATGATAAGTGTTCGAAGAAAAAGAAAAACCAGGAAGAGAAGAAAAATTCAAAAAAGCAGAAAAATTATTGGCAGAATTATTTTGAGCAGGCCTGGGTATGTTCCCCAGATAATCCACCTGCTCGGCAGCAGCAACATTTTCATATACCTTAGCGGCGGAGGGAGCAGTCATCTCCGAGATCTTCTTGTTCAGCATTTCCACTTGTAGCACCAGTTGCGACACCGAATCCACTTCGTAGATACCTGCAGGTTTAGATGGGCGAGTCCTAGACGAATTCCACTGGTAGGTGTTCATCGCCATGTCCTCGATAAGCTCAAGAGCAGCTTCCAGAGTTTTGCGGTCTAAAGAACCAGCGGAAGCGGCATCTATCATCTACTTAGTTTCTTGATTTAGCCCATTGTAGAATGTCTGGACCTGTAACCATACAGGCAGAGCATGATGTGGGCATCTTCTCAAAAGCTCTTTGAACCTCTCGCAAGTGTCATAGAGGGTCTCAGAAGCAATTTGAGAGTATGAAGTTATATCATTTCGCAGCTTAGCAGTTTTGGCGGGGGGGGGGGGGGGGGGGGGAAGTAGCGAGAGAGAAATTTTTCAGTTAAATGTTCCAAGTAGTGATTGATCCTCTTGGAAGAGAACTCAACCACTGTTTGGCTTTGGTCCTTAAGGAGAATGGGAAGAGTCTTAGCCTTATAGCATCGTCTGAAACACCATTAATCTTAAAGGTGTCGCAGATTTCAAGAAAATTAGCAATATGCAAGTTCAGATCTTCATCTTGTAATCCGTCGAACTGTACATATTGCTGCACCATTTGAATGATGCTAGGCTTAAGCTCGAAATTATTGTTCGCATGGGCCTCAATGAGTTAGCAATTCCCCGGGTTGTTTTTCAAAAAAAGAAAGAAGAAAGAAGGAAAATAAACCCTCCCCCATGCTTAAACTCTTCATTGCCCTCAATGAAGGAAACAAAAAGAAAAAGAGAAGGGGACTGAGAAGAAGAGAAAAAGAAAATGCAGTAAAGGAAATAAAAAAAAAGATCAGGACTTCCCCGGGTTCGTGAAATGAAGGCGGATGTCGCTCCCCCATGCTTGCTTTTTAGTGCACTTGTTCGTCAGCAGGTTTGACTTGATCCATTTGATATCAGCAGCGGTGGAGCGGCGACCACGAACTTGTAATTGATTGGCCTCCGGTGGGAAGAGCAAAATAAAAGCAAAAAAATAATAGAGTCCATGGGCAGATGCCCAATAGTGTTCTTTATTACAATAATCCAAATAAAAGAGTTTCATAATAATAATAAGAAGTAGTCCAAAAATAAAAATGTCCATAATAAAATAACAATCTAAGAGTCCAGAATAAGATTCTCCTTTGCAGGAGACACAGAATCATTAGAAAAATAAAGTTTAAGTCTATGGCCATTCACTTTAAAATCCCCCTTATCGGGGTGCGAAAGTAACACAGTGCCGTAAGAAAAAACATCCTTGACCGTAAACGGTCCAGACCATCTAGATTTAAGTTTTCCAGGGAAGAGACGTAAACGCGAATTAAAAAGAAGAACCCGATCGCCTGGTTTAAACATTTTAGGATGGCGCAGGTTCTTATCGTGATACAATTTCGTGCGTTCTTTATAAATTTTATTATTTTCATATGCGTACGCTCGCCACTCGTCAAGCTCATTTAGTTGGTGTTTTCTATGCTCGCCGACCGAGTGTGGATCGAAATTAAAAAAATTTAACGCCCAATACGCACGGTGTTCTACTTCTACCGGAAGATGACACGATTTTCCATAGACTAATCGGAAAGGAGTACAACCGATGGCGGTCTTGTATGCTGTCTGATAGTCCAAAAGAGCATTGTCTAATTTTAAAGACCAATCCTTACGAGAAGTAGAAACGGTTTTTTCCAAAATTCGTTTAAGTTCTCGATTAACTACCTCGACCTGACCGTTAGTTTGGGGGTGATAAGCAGTCGAAAGATTATGCGTAACGCCATATTTAGTTAAAGCTTTAGCGAGTTGGGCGTTGCAAAAATGACTTCCCCTATCACTAACGATCGCTTGAGGAAAACCAAAATGAGAAAATAATTTTTTAAGAAAAGCAACAACAACGCGAGCATCATTATTTGGTAAAGCTTGGGCTTCCGCCCACCTGGAAACGTAATCAACTGCGACTAAAATATATTTATTACCTAAACTGGAGGGAAATAGGCCGATGAAGTCTATGCCCCACAGATCAAAAACTTCACACTCGAGAAAATAGTTTTGTTCCATTTCATTTTTATTATGGAGATTTCCAGTCCGCTGGCATCGATCGCATCCGCCCACAAAGATTTGTGCATCTTTAAATATGCTTGGCCAATAGAAGCCAGCACTGAGTACTTTGTGTGCGGTGCGGTTTGCTTGAAAGTGCCCGCCAGTCGGACCTTCATGAACATGTTTTAAAATTTGTTGACCCTCTTCCCAGGAAACACATCTTCTTATCACCTGATCTGCACAAATGCGAAATAGAAATGGGTCCTCCCAAAAATAATACTTCAACTTGGAAAAGAATTTCTTCTTTTGGTGAGTTGAGTATTCTTTTGGAAGGACCCGAGCCATAAGATAATTGGCCAGATCGGCAAACCAGGGGGTAGAAGAAGAAATATTTAAAAGTCGCTCATCCGGAAAAGAGTCATTAATAAAAGTTTGGTTTAAAATATCAAGGTTGGGATTTTCAAGACGAGAAAGATGATCAGCTGCTAGATTTTCCGCTCCTTTCTTATCCCGAATCTCCAAGTCGAATTCTTGAAGTAAGAGGATCCAACGAATAAGACGCGGCTTGGCATCCGGTTTAGAAAGGAGGTACTTCAAAGCGGAATGATCCGTGAAAACAATAACTTTAGAAAGAGTAACATACGGTCGGAATTTATCAAAGGCAAAAATAACCGCTAAGAGTTCTTTCTCCATTGTGGTGTAATTTTCTTTAGCAGAAGTTAGAGTTTTACTAGCATAGAAAATCGGATGAAAGTTCTTAGCGATTCGTTGACCTAGAACCGCACCTACCGCATGATTACTCGCATCGCACATTATTTCGAATGGTAAACCCCAAACTGGGGCAATCATAATAGGAGCATTTATAAGTTTTGATTTTATTAATTCAAATGCATCGAGACAAGATTCATCTAAAATGAAAGGAGTGTCTTTTTCGAGAAGGTGGGTGAGAGGCTTAGTGATTTTTGAAATGTCTTTAATAAATCTACGATAAAAACCCGCGTGCCCTAAAAAACTTCTAATCGCTTTAACAGTTGTAGGTGGTGGTAACTTTTCAATTATTTCAATTTTGCCTTGTCCACTTCAATTCCCTTAGCGGAAATTTTGTGGCCAAGGACTAAACCTTCACGTACCATAAAGTGGCACATCTCATAATTTAAAACGAGATTCGTTTCTTCGCAGTGTTTTAAAACTTTTCCTAGATTATTTAAACGCAATTCAAACGAGTCGCCAAAAACTGAAAAGTCGTCCATAAAAACTTCCATTATATTTTCTACATATTTATCGAAGATGGCTAGCAAACACCGTTGAAAGGTAGCTGGTGCGTTGCATAGCCCAAAAGGCATCCTACGATAGGCAAAGGTTCCAAAGGGGCAAGTGAATGTTGTCTTCTCTTGGTCTTCGGGTGCAATAGGGATTTGGAAGTATCCCGAAAGACCGTCGAGAAAACAATAAAAACTATGCACGGATAAGCGTTCTAAAATTTGATCGATAAATGGGAGGGGGAAGTGATCTTTACGAGTGACATCATTGAGTTTACGGTAATCGATGCACATCCTCCATCCCGTTAGTGTCCTAGTTGGAATTAGATCATTATTTTAATTTGTTATTACCGTGACCCCACCCTTTTTAGGAACAACCTGGACCAGACTTACCCACTGACTATCCGAAATAGGATAAATTATCCCCGCATCTAATAACTTAAGAACCTCACCCTTCACAACCTCTTTCATGTTGGGATTAAGACGACGTTGAGGTTAGACTACACCCTTAGAATTATTTTCAAAAAAATATTTTGTGGGTGCAGAAGGAGGGGCTTATGCCAGGAATATAAGAAATTTGCCATGTTATAGCTCGGCGATGTTTTTGTAGTACTTCAATCAACTGATCGTTTTCGGATTTAGAAGGATAGGCCGAGATTATAACGGGCAATTTAGAATCTTTTGCAAGAAAGGCATATTTAAGATGCTCAGGAAGTGGTTTTAAATCAAGATGAGGTGGTTCGTCATAAGAGTTTTTTAAATTCTTTTCTTTTTAAAAAATGAGATTTTCATACTTTTTTCTACCAAAGACAGAATTATTTTCAAAATTTTCTTGTATTGACATCACCGTGTTTTCAAAATCATTTGAAGAAATTTCAGAAAAAGAAGAGGAAAATTCGTTAGAAGAGATGTTAGAAAGAGAAAGGGAAGAATCTTCATCTAAAATATCAATAAAGAAGCATGAGTCATCATTTTTTAAAGAATTTTTCATTGATTGATTAATAGAAAATGTGACCTCATCATCTCCCACGCGCAAGAACAACTTTCTGTTACTAACATCGATGATCGCTCGAGAAGTGTCTAGGAAGGGTCGGCTAAGGATAAGAGGGACCTCGACGTCCTCTTCAATATCAAGAATGACAAAATCCACCAGGAAGATGAATTTGTCGACCTTCACTAGCACGTCCTCAATGATACCTAATGGGTACTTAATGGACCTATCAGCTAATTGGATACTCATTCTTGTAGGGCTAAGAGTGCCCAATCCTAGTTTCTTCAATAAAGAAAAAGGCATCAAATTGATGCTCGCTCCTAGATCTGTTAACGCATGTTTAACAAATAAATCACCAAAGACGCAAGGAATGAAAAAACTACCCGGAACATTTATCTTTTTAGGAAGATTAGAGTTTTTAACGACCGTCGAGCATTCTTCATTTAATGTTATATGTGATAAATTTTCTAATTTCATCTTGTTTGTTAATAGATCCTTAAGGTACTTCGCATACTTAGGCATTTGACTAGTCGCTTCATGAAATGGCAAATTAATGTGAATTTGTTTGAACATTTCAAGGAAGCATTTGTACTGATCGTCTAGTTTTCCTTCCTAAGTCGAGCCGGATAAGGAGGTGGCGGAGATCCCTTTATAATAACAGGAGCATCATTTTGAAAATCACAAAGAACAGAAATATCTTTTTCTTTGTCAAAAATAGATTTTTCATTTTCAAGAGTTGATTTACCATTTTCCGTGGGGATAATAACAGGAGGGAAAATCACCCTTGGCTCTTCCCTTGTGGTGGGCTCATTAACAACCTTACCGCACCAAAGGGAAATCGCATTTGCGTGTTCCCTTGGGTTAGGCTCAGTGTTCGAGGGAAGAGTTTCAGGTGGTCTCTCGGAAAAGGCCTTGGCGAGTTGGCTGACCTGATTTTCTAAATTTTTCATTGATCCCGTTAAGTTTCTAATAGTAGCATCGTTCGAGCTTATATACTTAGCGAGGATCTCTTCCATAGAGGAAGTTTTTTGAAAGTTTTGTTGTGGTGGTGGTGGTGGTGGTGTAAAATCATACGGTGGGCGTACAACATTAGCGTTATTACTCCAAGAAAAATTAGGATGGTTACGCCATCCAGGATGATAAGTGTTCGAAGAAGAAGAAAAACCAGGAAGAGAAGAAAAATTCAAAAAAGCAGAAAAATTATTGGCAGAATTATTTTGAGAAGGCCTGGGTATGTTCCCCAGATAATCCACCTGCTCGGCAGCAGCAGCATTTTCATATACCTTAGCGGCGGAGGGAGCAGTCATCTCCGAGATCTTCTTGTTCAGCATTTCCACTTGTAGCGCCAGTTGCGACACCGAATCCACTTCGTAGATACCTGCAGGTTTAGATGGGCGAGTCCTAGACGAATTCCACTGGTAGGTGTTCATCGCCATGTCCTCGATAAGCTCAAGAGCGGCTTCCGGAGTTTTGCGGTCTAAAGAACCAGCGGAAGCGGCATCTATCATCTGCTTAGTTTCTTGATTTAGCCCATTGTAGAATGTCTGGACCTGTAACCATACAGGCAGAGCATGATGTGAGCATCTTCTCAAAAGCTCTTTGAACCTCTCGCAAGTGTCATAGAGGGTCTCAGAAGCAATTTGAGAGTATGAAGTTATATCATTTCGCAGCTTAGCAGTTTTGGCGGGGGGGAAGTAGCGAGAGAGAAATTTTTCAGTTAAAATGTTCCAAGTAGTGATTGATCCTCTTGGAAGAGAACTCAACCACTGTTTGGCTTTGGTCCTTAAGGAGAATGGGAAGAGTCTTAGCCTTATAGCATCGTCTGAAACACCATTAATCTTAAAGGTGTCGCAGATTTCAAGAAAATTAGCAATATGCAAGTTTAGATCTTCATCTTGTAATCCGTCGAACTGTACATATTGCTGCACCATTTGAATGATGCTAGGCTTAAGCTCAAAGTTATTGTTCGCACGGGCCTCAATGAGTTAGTAATTCCCCGGGTTGTTTTTCAAAAAAAGAAAGAAGAAAGAAGGAAAATAAACCCTCCCCCATGCTTAAACTCTTCATTGCCCTCAATGAAGGAAACAAAAAGAAAAAGAGAAGGGGACTGAGAAGAAGAGAAAAAGAAAATGCAGTAAAGGAAATAAAAAAAAAGATCAGGACTTCCCCGGGTTCGTGAAATGAAGGCGGATGTCGCTCCCCCATGCTTGCTTTTTAGTGCACTTGTTCGTCAACAGGTTTGACTTGATCCATTTGATATCAGCAGCGGTGGAGCGGCGACCACGAACTTGTAATTGATTGGCCTCCGGTGGGAAGAGCAAAAAAAAGTAAAAAAATAATAGAGTCCATGGGCAGATGCCCAATAGTGTTCTTTATTACAATAATCCAAATAAAAGAGTTTCATAATAATAAGAAGAAGTAGTCCAAAAATAAAAATGTCCATAATAAAATAACAATCTAAGAGTCCAGAATAAGATTCTCCTTCGCAGGAGACACAGAATCATTAGAAAAATAAAGTTTAAGTCTATGGCCATTCACTTTAAAATCCCCCTTATCGGGGTGCGAAAGTAACACAGTGCCGTAAGAAAAAACATCCTTGACCGTAAACGGTCCAGACCATCTAGATTTAAGTTTTCCAGGGAAGAGACGTAAACGCGAATTAAAAAGAAGAACCCGATTGCCTGGTTTAAACGTTTTAGGATGGCGCAGGTTCTTATCGTGATACAATTTCGTGCGTTCTTAATAAATTTTAATATTTTCATATGCGTACGCTCGCCACTCGTCAAGCTCATTTAGTTGGTGTTTTCTATGCTCGCCGACCGAGTGTGGATCGAAATTAAAAAATTTTAACGCCCAATACGCATGGTGTTCTACTTCTACCGGAAGATGACACGATTTTCCATAGACTAATCGGAAAGGAGTACAACCGATGGCGGTCTTGTACGCTGTCTGATAGTCCAAAAGAGCATCGTCTAATTTTAAAGACCAATCCTTACGAGAAGTAGGAACGGTTTTTCCAAAATTCGTTTAGGTTCTCGATTAACTACCTCGACCTGACCGTTAGTTTGGGGGTGATAAGCAGTTGAAAGTTTATGCGTAACGCCATATTTAGTTAAAGCTTTAGCGAGTTGGGCGTTGCAAAAATGACTTCCCCTATCACTAACGATCGCTCGAGGAAAACCAAAATGAGAAAATAATTTTTTAAGAAAAGCAACAACAACGCGAGCATCATTATTTGGTAAAGCTTGGGTTTCCGCCCAACTGGAAACGTAATCAACTGCGACTAAAATATATTTATTACCTAAACTGGAGGGAAATAGGCCGACGAAGTCTATGCCCCACAGATCAAAAACTTCACACTCGAGAAAATAGTTTTGTTCCATTTCATTTTTATTATGGAGATTTCCAGTCTGCTGGCATCGATCGCATCCGCCCACAAAGATTTGTGCATCTTTAAATATGCTTGGCCAATAGAAGCCAGCACTGAGTACTTTGTGTGCGGTACGGTTTGCTTGAAAGTGCCCTCCAGTCGGACCTTCATGAACATGTTTTAAAATTTGTTGACCCTCTTCCCGGGAAACACATCTTCTTATCACCTGATCTGCACAAATGTGAAATAGAAATGGGTCCTCCCAAAAATAATACTTCAACTTGGAAAAGAATTTCTTCTTTTGGTGAGTTGAGTATTCTTTTGGAAGGACCCGAGCCACAAGATAATTGGCCAGATCGGCAAACAAGGGGGTAGAAGAAGAAATATTTAAAAGTCGCTCATCCGGAAAAGAGTCATTAATAAAAGTTTCATTTAAAATATCAAGGTTGGGATTTTCAAGACGAGAAAGATGATCAGCTGCTAGATTTTCCGCTCCTTTCTTATCCCGAATCTCCAAGTCGAATTCTTGAAGTAAGAGGATCCAACGAATAAGACGCGGCTTGGCATCCGGTTTAGAAAGGAGGTACTTCAAAGCGGAATGATCCGTGAAAACAATAACTTTAGAAAGAGTAACATACGGTCGGAATTTATCGAAGGCAAAAATAACCGCTAAGAGTTCTTTCTCCATTGTGGTGTAATTTTCTTTAGCAGAAGTTAGAGTTTTACTAGCATAGAAAATCGGATGAAAGTTCTTAGCGATTCGTTGACCTAGAACCGCACCTACTACATGATTACTCGCATCGCACATTATTTTGAATGGTAAACCCCAAACTGGGGCGATCATAATAGGAGCATTTATAAGTTTTGATTTTATTAATTCAAATGCATCGAGACAAGATTCATCTAAAATGAAAGGAGTGTCTTTTTCGAGAAGGTGGGTGAGAGGCTTAGTGATTTTTGAAAAGTCTTTAATAAATCTACGATAAAAACCCGCGTGCCCTAAAAAACTTCTAATCGCTTTAACAGTTGTAGGTGGTGGTAACTTTTCAATTATTTCAATTTTTGCCTTGTCCACTTCAATTCCCTTAGCGGAAATTTTGTGGCCAAGGACTAAACCTTCACGTACCATAAAGTGGCACTTCTCCCAATTTAAAACGAGATTCGTTTCTTCGCAGTATTTTAAAACTTTTCCTAGATTATTTAAACGCAATTCAAACGAGTCGCCAAAAACTGAAAAGTCATCCATAAAAACTTCCATTATATTTTCTACATATTTATCGAAGATGGCTAGCATACACCGTTGAAAGGTAGCTGGTGCGTTGTATAGCCCAAAAGGCATCCTACGATAGGCAAAGGTTCCAAAGGGGCAAGTGAATATTGTCTTCTCTTGGTCTTCGGGTGCAATAGGGATTTGGAAGTATCCCGAAAGACCGTCGAGAAAACAATAAAAACTATGCACTGATAAGCGTTCTAAAATTTGATCGATAAAGGGGAGGGGGAAGTGATCTTTATGAGTGACATCATTGAGTTTACGGTAATCGATGCACATCCTCCATCCCATTACCGTCCTAGTTGGAATTAGATCATTATTTTAATTTGTTATTACTGTGACCCCACCCTTTTTAGGAACAACCTGGACCAGACTTACCCACTGACAATCCGAAATAGGATAAATTATCCCCGCATCTAATAACTTAAGAACCTCACCCTTCACAACCTCTTTCATGTTGGGATTAAGATGACGTTGAGGTTAGACTACACCCTTAGAATTATTTTCAAAAAAATATTTTGTGGGTGCAGAAGGAGGGGCTTATGCCAGGAATATCAAAAATTTGCCACGCTATAGCTCGGCGATGTTTTTGTAGTACTTCGATCAACTGATCGTTTTCGGATTTAGAAAGATAGGCCGAGATTATAACGGGCAATTTAGAATCTTTTGCAAGAAAGGCATATTTGAGATGCTCAGGAAGTGGTTTTAAATCAAGATGAGGTGGTTCGTTATAAGAGTTTTTTAAATTCTTTTCTTTTTAAAAAATGAGATTTTCATACTTTTTTCTACCAAAGACAGAATTATTTTCAAAATTTTCTTGTATTGACATCACCGTGTTTTCAAAATCATTTGAAGAAATTTCAAAAAAAGAAGAGGAAAATTCGTTAGAAGAGATGTTAGAAAGAGAAAGGGAAGAATCTTCATCTAAAATATCAATAAAGAAGCATGAGTCATCATTTTTTAAAGAATTGTTCATTGATTGATTAATAGAAAATATGACCTCATCATCTCCCACGCGCAAGAACAACTTTCTGTTACTAACATCGATGATCGCTCGAGAAGTGTCTAGGAAGGGTCGGCTAAGGATAAGAGGGACCTCGACGTCCTCTTCAATATCAAGAATGACAAAATCCACCGGGAAGATGAATTTGTCGACCTTCACTAGCACGTCCTCAATGATACCTAATGGGTACTTAATGGACCGATCAGCTAATTGGATACTCATTCTTGTAGGGCTAAGAGTGCCCAATCCTAGTTTCTTGAATAAAGAAAAAGGCATCAAATTGATGCTCGCTCCTGGATCTGCTAACGCATGTTTAACAAATAAATCACCAAAGACGCAAGGAATGGAAAAACTACCCGGATCATTTATCTTTTTAGGAAGATTAGAGTTTTTAACGACCGTCGAGCATTCTTCATTTAATGTTATATGTGATAAATTTTCCAATTTCATCTTGTTTGTTAATAGATCCTTAAGGTACTTCGCATACTTAGGCATTTGACTAATCGCTTCATGAAATGGCAAATTAATGTGAATTTGTTTGAACATTTCAAGGAAGCGTTTGTACTGATCGTCTAGTTTTTCCTTCCTAAGTCGAGCCGGATAAGGAGGTGGCGGAGATCCCTTTATAATAACAGGAGCATCATTTTGAAAATCAGAAAGAACAGAAATATCTTTTTCTTTGTCAAAAATAGATTTTTCATTTTCAAGAGTTGATTTATCATTTTCCGTGGGGATAATAACAGGAGGGACAATCACCCTTGGCTCTTCCCTTGTGGTGGGCTCATTAACAACCTTACCGCTCTGAAGGGAAATCGCATTTGCGTGTTCCCTTGGGTTAGGCTCAGTGTTCAAGGGAAGAGTTTCAGGTGGTCTCTCGGAAAAGGCCTTGGCGAGTTGGCCGACCTGATTTTCTAAATTTTTCATTGATCCCGTTAAGTTTTTAATAGTAGCATCGTTCGAGCTTATATACTTAGCGAGGATCTCTTCCATAGAGGAAGTTTTTTGAAAGTTTTGTTGTGGTGGTGGTGGTGGTGGTGTAAAATCATACGGTGGGCGTACAACATTAGCGTTATTACTCCAAGAAAAATTAGGATGGTTACGCCATCCAGGATGATAAGTGTTCGAAGAAGAAGAAAAACCAGGAAGAGAAGAAAAATTCAAAAAAGCAGAAAAATTATTGGCAGAATTATTTTGAGCAGGCCTGGGTATGTTCCCCAGATAATCCACCTGCTCGGCAGCAGCAGCATTTTCATATACCTTAGCGGCGGAGGGAGCAGTCATCTCCGAGATCTTCTTGTTCAGCATTTCTACTTGTAGCGCCAGTTGTGACACCGAATCCACTTCGTAGATACCTGCAGGTTTAGATGGGAGAGTCCTAGATGAATTCCACTGGTAGGTGTTCATCGCCATGTCCTCGATAAGCTCAAGAGCGGCTTCCGGATTTTTGCGGTCTAAAGAACCAGCGAAAGTGGCATCTATCATCTGCTTAGTTTCTTGATTTAGCCCATTGTAGAATGTCTGGACCTGTAACCATACAGGCAGAGCATGATGTGGGCATCTTCTCAAAAGCTCTTTGAACCTCTCCCAAGTGTCATAGAGGGTCTCAGAAGCAATTTGAGAGTATGAAGTTATATCATTTCGATGCTTAGCAGTTTTGGCGGGGGGGAAGTAGCGAGAGAGAAATTTTTCAGTTAAAATGTTCCAAGTAGTGATTGATTCTCTTGGAAGAGAACTCAACCACTGTTTGGCTTCGGTCCTTAAGGAGAATGGGAAGAGTCTTAGCCTTATAGCATCGTCTGAAACACCATTAATCTTAAAGGTGTCAAAGATTTCAAGAAAATAAGCAATATTCAAGTTCGGATCTTCATCTTGTAATCCGTCGAACTGTACATTTTGCTGCACCATTTGAATGATGCTAGGCTTAAGCTCAAAGTTATTGTTCGCAATCGCAGGTCGAACAATACTAGATTCAGTCCCCTCCAGATTGGGTCGAGCATAATCGGACATAGTCCTTTGTTGAGCCAGTCCTGGGTTAGGATCTCCCATTTCAGAATGAAAGTTGCAATCCCCGTAGGAATCCTCAACCACTGTTTGAGAAGTGGAAGCCCAGAATCGTAGTTGTCTCCGAAAGGAGCGTTCGATTTCTAGGTCCAAATCAACAAGCAGCGACGGATTCGCTCGGGTCATGCACTAGAAAAGAAGACGAAGGAGAATGAAAATGAAAACTTGAAAAAGAAAGAAAAAGAGAAGAAAGGATATATTTTTTTTGAAAATAGATTTTTTACGGTTTGGCTCTCGAACTTCCCAAGGTCTACCCGGTGAAGGGTTCGCAAGGTACTAGGTAAAATGGTGGCGCTTAAATCCCCTTACCCTTTTCGAGAGATTTTAGGTTGGGTAGAAAATAAAATGAGGTGGGTTGATTATAAATATTTATATTTTTTTTTGATTTTTTTTTGCAGAAGTAATAGCGCAAGCGTTTTCAAAATATTGACGATAAAAAGTCCCCGGCAACGGCACCAAAAACTTGATGTGCCAAAACCCGAACAGGAAAGCGTACCTGTCGAATCGTAGTATCAAGGTCATATTTAAACACGGGGTTGTCAAGTACTGCTACTCACGCTTGAACTATTATCCTACCGGAAAATTCTTGGATTTTGAGAATTTTTTAAAAGTGAAATAAATGATAATATGCGAGACGAAAAACTTATATTAAAAAACTAGCATTCGATCAATGATTCACCATAAAATGAAATGAGTGAGATAAAAGGTATAGTTTTAAATTTGCAAATCATACTCGGCCATGATGGATCCGAAAATGAGACAAAATCTCGCTAGAGCATTAGGTATCCTAACTTATAGACTCTTTGATCGAAATCTTTTTACAAACCAAAGAAGCCTAAAGTTACATTATCGATGTGATCCACACTATTGGATTTGACTCCAATCCGGAAGATTTACGTCATCCTATCTCTAGGATTGCATTCAACTCCTTCCTTCTTTGAGTGATCTTTCAAATCAATGAGTCTCTCGACTACTATGAAATGAGAACAAGGCCTACTACCGTATACCGGACATACGGAGTCGACGCGAGAAAAATCAAAGAAGGACCGATAATAATTTAGGCAAAATTAAAACTAAGAAATAAAAATAACTCTCATCTCAAATCATAGATCCTCATGATCAAATGCTAAAAGAAAATTAGCTACGCATGATTGAAAAGGAAGACAAAATAAGAGAAGAAGATTTCATATTTTTTATACTAAAAGGAAAGAAAGTGCACAATAGCTTAAAACAAAATGATATTACTTAAACAAAATAAGATTACAAAAAAGGGAAACTAGAAATGAAAATTACAATGAAAAACTCTCTTGACTTGTACTCTCCAAAAGCTCTCTCCAAAAGCCAACCTCCAAAACATGAGACCATGGGCTCCTTTTATAGATGGGGAGGGAAGATTCTAGAAAATATGGAAATAAAGGGGTCAATAGGAAGGGGCTGGCCATGTAGGTGGAAATGTTCATACATGTAATAAATGAAGGGGGAATGGATGGGAAGATGCAATGTATTTAATTTATGGGAAGTGAAAATAAAAATATAAAATAAAGAGGGGGAATGAATGGAAGTGTGTAGAAGGGAGAGAGAGAGAGAGTGGGGTTCAATGTTGATGGAGAGGGAGAAAGGTGGCCGGCCAAGCATAGTGGAATGAATGCATTTGGATTTAATGAGGAGAGAGGGAGAGAGAGTTAATGTGGAGGAGGAAGATGCATGCATGAGAGTGAAAGGTGGCCGGCCATGCTAAGGGGAATGCTTTCTTGGGCTCGGGTAGAGAGGAAAAAGGGTAGCTAGGTGGGCTTTAGTGGGCTCGGGTAGGCTAGGGGCTGCACCAAATTGTAAAGGGCCGGCCACATGTATTGAAGGCTCGGGTTGGACATGTCTGAACTTGAAGAGGGCTGCTCTTGATGGGCTTGAATGATGGACTTCAAGGGCTACACTTGTAGGCTCGGGCTGCACATGTTTGAACTTGAAGAGGGATGCTCCAAGGGCTCGGGTAGGTCTAGGCTTGGACTAAAGCTGCTCCAAAGGTGGGCTTCATCAAGAGGGCTCGGGCTGCTCCTTGTTTGAACCTACAAAATAAAACAAAACAACACAACATTAGCTAAATTTATAATAACAAAATATAACTAAACATAAAACATATAACAATTCATACTAAACAAAATAATTATAACATTAATCATAATAACATATCATTGGTTGTGTGAAACCAAACTAAAGATAAATATAATACTATTTATAAACTAAACGTAATAATGTCATAAACATAACATAAAATAAAACTATAGATTCCTATTTTATAATAATAATAAAACAACATCATAACAAGCATACAAAAATACAAAATTATAATAAAACTTAGGGATTTTAACTACTTAATTACCCCAAAAAAGGATGATTAAAACTAGGCATCAACCTTGTGGGCACCTTTGGAGAGGAACCAGTTCTTTTGGCTTCTTCCTCCTCTGATTGTCTTGGTTGGCTATGAGAGTCCTCCAAGGTGCCCAACCCAGCTTTTTGGCTTGAGAGGGGAAGCGCTCTAAGATCTTTCAGGTGTTTGGTGGGACCTCTACGCTGTAGCCCGGAGTAATTTTTCAAGTTCCAAGTGTCTGGTTAGGAGTGCTAATCTTAGAGGAGTAAGTGTAAGCTATCTCATTGGGTCTGAACTCTCGTTGGGACCAAATTTTGATTCCAATAGTTAATCTTGGACTTCCCGAGGTCTAGCAGGTGAAGGGGTCGCAGTGATACTAGGAGATATGATGGGTTGAAGCCCAAATCTCCCTTTCTCAAGATATTTAATAATATTGGTGTTGCCCTTATTCAGTCCTTCATCCTATTAGACTACTTTTATCAAACATTTAGTTGTTCATAGCGATTTACGACTAATCTTGGACTTTCGTGGTCTATCTGGTGAAGGGCTCGCAGTGGTACTAGGAGATACGATGGGTTGAAGCCCAAATCTTCCTTTCTTAAGATATTTAATAATATTGGTTACGATCGTAAGTTCTACGCAGACCCGTGGTGCAAACTCAAAACTCCATACACTACATGCTCCTAGTATCCATCTACAAATGCACCATGACTTTAGGGATGATTCCAGGTATTATGACTACCCACTATTACGATGAGATCAAGTTATAATCATTTACATTAGGAGTATTAAACTATTAAAATTTCTCATCAAACATTAGGCCATTTATTCTCCAAAAATTCTATAAATTTAAGGGACTGATATAAATGCTATTTTACAGCTGATTTCAAATTTTCATGCATGTCCCAAGTGATCTTAAAGGTCTAAACTCTTCATCAATATTTTGCTAACCGCAAACCATCCTTCAATAGAACTAGTTATGTTCTAAGAGTGCCCCTAAGCAATGCTTAATCCAAATGACTCAAAATAATTACCAGTGATATGTTAAGACCTAAATAGGCAATTTTCAAGAATTCATAATTTTTCATATTAATTTGATAATTATAAAAATTCCAAATCTAAATAACATATATAACTTTTACCCATGAAGTACAAGTTCTTTAAGTTTAACTGCCTAAAATAAATTACCACAACATTATATGGTCTAAATAACAAAAATGTCCAAGTTTCATAATTATCCAAATTATATTTATCCATAAATACTAATTATGAACATTTGATCTATAATGACACATAACAAAGGAAGTATTAGAAATATGCATTCAAAAGTTCCCTAAAAATTTCCAGTGGTCAAAAATGACATTTTAATAACCTAGTCAGAGATTGATAATTTTTCAGATGAATTTGACAATAAAAATTTCATACATACATAAAGGGCAAACTTTGAATTATAATTAATTCTCCAAACAAATGATTTTTTAAAATTCTAGGATAATTTCCAAAGACATATTAAGTCATATTACATCAAGCGACAAAAAACTAGGTTTTTCTAATATCATTTAGGCTTTTTTGGGGGGAACTTATTTTCACCGGTCAAGCGATTACGACCGCATGAACCGGACCGTAATTAAGGTCCGGTTCATGCAGTCATAACCGCTTGACCGATGAAAATAAGTCCTCCCAAACGGAGCATTAGTCACCTTTATATCAACAATTTAATTTTTACCCCAAATCAAATGACAAGTAATTTTCCAAGTAAAATGACTTCAAAAATTCCAGAAATATTTCCATAGATATAATTTAACCTAACAATACTGGTTCTAAAAAATCAGATTTTTCCTATTCCAAATGACTACATTTATCACATTAATTAAATAATGTATCATTCACATATTTAATTAATTAATTAGGGTTTTCCACTCCAAAAATCCAAACCCCTCTTGAGGTGAACACTTACCTCATTCTAAGTGCCTAGCCACAATCTCAAGGGCAGGAAACAAGTTTATAGTGATAAAATCACACAATTTTGCTTTTTGCTAAATGCACACTAAAACACATAATTGATATGGACATACATGTGGATTAACCCAACATACCAAGGTCCAAATAACTTGAAATTTTTACTAGGACTTTATAATGCCCTAAGAAAAATCCCACCCAACATTTGGGTCATTAGGATTATCTTAACCACTTAAATTTCATTAATATGAAAAACCACATTTTCTTAAAACTCTAGAAAAATGTTGTCTAAAAATTCTCATTTTGGATAGGAGGTGTATCTATGGTACATGCATACATGTTTCAAATTTCAACCCCATAACTTCAAACATTTAAAATATATTAACAAAACACGGTATGTCCCTTCCTAAAAACAAGTTCCGCCAAAACTGGCCTACAAGGAGCTACAAAGCTCCAAATGAGCTGATTCAAGTTCCTAATAAAAGTAGACACTCAGATCTACAAAAGTTGTTTGGCAACTTTTCTTAAAAAGGCCTCTAAGGGCTTTAATTTTAAAGATAAAAAAAGAAATTTCTAGGTGGCAAATTCACAAATAATATTTATAATAATCTAAATTATTAACATTATCCAAAATCGATGACCATGATTTCGTATTCCCCAATGAGCCAAGGGCCGAGATTTCACGGTCTTGGAGCCCTTTCCCATGGCTTTTTTTAGCCAACCGGCCACCTCCCCGGCCGGCCACCGCCACCACCACCCGTTGAGGTGGTGGCTATCGTCGGGCGACAGCTTGGCAGTCGGAGGTGACTGTTCTGGCAAACCCGACAAGTCCAATTTCCCTGAAATTCTCAGATTTGTGTCACACGATCGGGCTCAATTGAGCCCGATTTCTCTCCTAATGGATCTAGGATACTAGCACAAAGGGAGGGGCGGAGAAACAGACCTGAATTCGAGCTTGCCGACAGGTGTTGTGTCCATGGACCATGGTGCATGGTGGCTATGCTGACGAGTTTTCTCCAAATAACCATTCTCTAGCAAAAACCTTGCTATAGAGGTCAGGATCAATTGCTTGTGAGGTGGTGAAGGTGATGAAGCACTAAAATGGGGCTGAGGGGGAGTGTATAACAAGAGATAAGAGAGGGGGCAGTCGACCATGGTTTGAATACTATCTCCCCCACCCCCCCCCCCCCCCTTGATGCCATCTGGCTGGAGCTATGGGAGAATAGTCCCTATGTATGGGGAACTCAATTAGCAGTCTTTCAAAATGAAGAGGAGGAGTCAAGTGGCATACACTCCATGAATTCCTCCTCTTTATCTTCCAAATAGATGAAATTCCTTATTTACCCTCCAAAAAATTCCTCCATTCAAATTAAGAGGGGCTTAGGGGGTCATTTGGCTTGTGGGCTTGTTGGATGGGCCTTGGATTAGGGCTTAGCCCAATTGAATATGATTTGGGATTTTATTTTCATAATTAGGACTTACTTTGACCATGGTCGATTTGATTATTTGATTTGGTTAAATGAGGGATTGACTGGTCCAATTTGTGTGTCTTGAGTCCCTTGACACCAACCAATGTTGATTGTGTCATGATGATTCCCTAATTGGGACAATTTAGCCAACATATAAGATTTTGACCAATTTAGGGCTAAGTTTGACTTTGGTCAAATGGGTCAAATTGATAACACCATGATGGGGATTTTGGGTCAATTGGGTTCCTTATGATATCATATGACTAGGGGTGAGGTCAATTTCATGTTTTGGGGGGCCAATTGGACCTAATGGTGAATGATTGGCCTATGTTGACCTAAAGGGTACTTTGATCAATTTGCCCAATTTGTTGACCCTATGATGAGGCTTTTGGGTCAAGTGGGTCCCTTATGATGTGTTATGACCACGGGTGAGGTCGATTTCATATTTTGGGGGACAATTGGACCTAATGGTGAAGGATTGACCTATGTTGACCTAAATGGTACTTTGGTCAATTTGCCCAATTTGGTGACCCTATGATGGGGCTTTTGGGTAACTTGAGTTTTTCTTAGGGTTATGGATCTATTGGTGAGGTCAATTTAAGTTGGTGAGTCTAATTTGGAGTGAATTGGCCTAGGTTGACTTATGCACCTTGTTGGGTCCATTGATCACAATGTCCTAGATTTGAAGAAGGTCTACAGGACAATGGTATACACATATTTATATTTGATGCATGATATAAGTTCTATGTATGAAGGGGGCTCTATGTTGCTTTGATTAAACAGGTTATCCAAGTGACAATGATAGGAGGACATAAGACAAGATGCTGACTTGACTGAAATTTGTCTAAGTCTAGATGCGTTGAGTAAAGGGAGTTCACTAAACATAAGATGGCCTTTAGCATTGAGTAAAGACTAGACAGTCAAAGCCTCAGCATTGCGAAGGAAGAAATCTGGTTAAGTACAGAAGCGCTGAGTGAAGGCAGTTCACTCAACGCCCAGAGTCAGAAGCGTTGAGTAAAGCTCAAGCAGTCAAAGCTGCAGAAAATCTGCCAAGATATCTGGCTAAATCCAGAAGCATTGAGTGAAGGCAGTTCACTCAATGCCATGCAGAGAAGGCATCGACAGAACATAGTTCAGTCAGAGCTGCAGTATTGGTTAATATAGAATTCTGTCTAAGGACGGAAGCGTTGAGTGAAGACAACTCACTCAACGCCTTCATACAGAGATAATCAACTAAGTCCAGATGCGCTGAGTGATGAAGGCTCACTCAATGCCTATTTGGTTAGACTGCAAACTTCTATATTCATTGAGCGATGACTGATCACTCAACGCCTGAAGATGCAGAAATCTTCCCAAGTTCTTTAGCGTTGAGTGACAAGGCATCACTCAACACTTATGTAGAATTGTGATTTTGGCTAAGTCCATAGGTGCGGTGTCATGATGACGTCAGAATAAATTCAAATGTCATGGGAACTGAACAGCAGTCGACAAATAGCAATGCTTGCCTGTTGTACAACATTTAATACAAAACACAAGTTGTAGCTACCAACTCCTTGTGGTCCCACTGCTCAAAGAGCCGTTGGACAGCGAAATAGAAAAATAAAAGGTCACGGAAGAAGACACAGACTTTTTGGAATAATAGAGCTTCATCTTCTTCCTCTCGACCTAGTTGCTGAGTTGAAGAACTTGCTCCTTCTGTTCAAACAAGAAGTTCAAGAAAGTTAGCTATTGACATGCTTATCTTCAACAACAAGTTCAGAGATTTCTTTCTCTGAGGTAGAAGAAGAACAGAGCAATCCATTATTGTAGTGACTGCACAGCTCAAGCAGATCTAATCTTTAAGATCCATTCCTGAAGCTGTGAAGAAGAAAGGACTAAATCATTTTTGTTCAGGAAAAGGAGGACTCGGAGATTGTTTCTCTACAGTCATTCATCAACACCAACCAACCTTTCATTTGTAGGATCATTACTAATTTGAGTATAAACCTGATCTATAATGGTTGTGGTAAGATCTTTCTATAAATCTGAGATGTAGGGCCTTTGGGCCTAAGTTGTAGGATTCCAATTAGGAATCTGTGTAGTAGTATCCTTGTGTTGATCTGAGGTAGGGTTATGTGCATGAGCTGTAGGAGATTTATCCTATGAGGTAGGATCTAGTGTTGGATCTGAGTGTAGGGCTTTCCTCCAATGCTGAGTGTAGGATTTGCCTAAAGTCTGAGGTAGGTAGTCTTGTACAACCCCGTGTTCATCGAGTGGGTCCACCAGGCTAAGCGAGCAAACCAGTACAACCAGTCTGCATTAGTGTAGTTGGCGGGCGAACCCAGATGGCTGGATCACTCCTACCAACCAGGGAGAGCGAGCCGCGCGAGCCAGCTGGACTAGCCTGTGCCTGCCCAAGTAACCTCCGTCGGCTCGCGCTCGCCTAATGAGAGAAGGAAAGATGCGAGAACCAGGCCTTGTATGCCCAATCGAGCGGCGAGTTGATCCCATTTTCCTTGGCATTGAGTGGATTTTAGCCTCTCAACACCTTCTATTCCTTGGCATTGAGTGAGGCAAGTGCACTCAGTGCCTTCAGCTCCTTGGCGTCGAGTGGAGTCTTCACCTCTCAACGCCTTATATTCCTTGGCATTGAGTGAGGCAAGTGTACTCAACGCCTTCAGCTCCTTGGCATCAAGTGGAGCTTAGCCTCTCAATTCCTTCTGTTCCTTGGCATTTAGTGAGGCGAGTGCACTCAGCACCTTCAGCTCTTTGGCGTCAAGTGAAGCTTAGCCTCTCAGCTCCTTCTATTCCTTGGTAGTGAACAATGCGAGACCCTTTTAGAACCATCCAAAGTGGGGTGTCATGGAGGCGAGTGACTGGATTCCCCAGCACTCGCTTCTTTAGGCGAGTGGTGCCCCCATGGACCACTCGCCTAGTGGGGTCCAGAGGTAAAATTTCCTGGGTGCCCCTGCAGGGCTGCATGTAACCTTCCATAACAGCGGAGTTTTGTTGTTGGCAGGCCACTTTTGGCTGTATATAGTCTTTCAGAACATCGGAATTACGCTATTTGTAGGACGGGATATAAAAACTATAAATAGGCCCAATGGGGTACCTTAGAAGGCAAGCTTTTCTAATTCTCCTACTCTCTTGTCTTATAGCGCTTTCTGAGGTGCCCTTAGCTCAGTGCAGGCTAAGGAGGGGAAGCACTTTATGATCTTCCGGGTTTGTGGTGGGACCTCTGTGATGGAGCCTTGGGTCAGTTTTGAGTTCTAACTCTTCGGTCAATCCAGCTTGCTAGGAGAAGTAAGTGTGTGGTCACCCCTTCCCCAAGGGTTCTAACTCCACATAAGCCGATTTCGGGTTCAACAAGTCTGGTGCAGATTATTGAGTTGTAGGAGATTACATACTTGAGTGTAGGGCCTTGTCATGAGGTAGTGTTGGGTCCATTGATCCCAATGTCCTGAATTTAAAGAAGGACTAGCAACACAATGTATACACATATTGTGATCTAACTTGTGTTTAAGGTAAATGATTGCAGTTTGTCCTAATAAGCTATGATGGGACAGGTAGCCTAAGTGGCTAAGATAGGTAAGTTCTTACCTAAGTGGTGGAAAGATAGATAACTGTCTAAGTCCACAGGCATTGAGTGAAGATCAGTCACTCAACGCCAGATGGCTTATATCGCTAAGTTAAGCCTATACAGTCAAAGCCGAGGTAGTTACAAGCTGAGAAAATGGCCAAGTTCACAGGCGTTAAGTGAAGTCAACTCATTCAATGTCATACAACAAAAGGCTGTGAGATAGGCTAAAGCAGTAAAAGCCTGAAGTTGGAATGAGCTGAAATGTGGCCAAGTCTACAGGCATTGAGTGAAGTCAACTCACTCAACACCATGCTACTAAAGAGAAAGTTGGCTAAGTGTTTTGGCGTTAAGTAATGAAGACACACTCAACGTCATTCAGCAAAAAGGCCGTAAGTTGAACTGGTTGAACAAAGTTCAAAATTCATCGAACTGAGTTCAGAGTTCGTTGAGCTCAGCTCACCTTTTGTCGAGCTAAGTTCAGAGCTTGAGTCTCTGAGTTCGTCGAGCTCAGTTGAGATTTCGTCGAACTGAGTTCAAAGTTCATCGAGCTCAGTTCACGATTCGTCGAACTCAGTTCAAAGTAAGACAGTCCAAGCCCAGTGGTTTTAAACACAAAATTAACTAAGGAAAAAAGGGTTGAGTGAGGCGTGCTCACTCAACGCTCTCAACGCTTTTATGCAGAAATGAGTTAAAAGAAAATAACGTTGAGTGAGGAATGCTCACTCAACGCTCTCAACGCTTCAGTTGTTGAAGAAGCAGATATTTGGATAAGGCAGATGGCGTTGAGTGAGGGTTGTTCACTCAACGCTCTCAATGCCTAAAAACAGATTTATATTCTAAGTAGTTTGGCATTGAGTGAAGGTTACTCACTCAATGCCAAGAGACAGTAAATCTATCCAAGTGTTTTGGCATTGAGTGATGCTTACTTACTCAACGCATATGCTAATGTTACTTGATTTTTGGCTAAGTCTACATCTGGTGACGTCAGCAAGTCAACAAGTCAACATATTTCAAATAAGTGGCGGGATGGCTACAGTACGCGACAAAGGTTGCCGCAGACCTACTGTACGATAGTTGACGTTAAAGTACAATTGCAGCCAGCATTATAAGTGTGGGACTCACTGCTAAAAGAGTCATTGGGTCTCAATAAATAAAAGAAAGTAGCAATTGTTCTTTCTCTCGGGCATTGTTGTGAAGCTAAAGAACATGAATCTCAAGTCAGAAAGAAAAAGAGAGCAAATTAGCTGTTGAGATCAACATCTTCAATGACAAGTTTGTTGGTGCCATCTTCATCTGCACTAGCAAGGAAGCTCAGGATGATTCTCTGAGAAAGAGGTAGTAGTAAGAGCCAACCCTTGCTGCAGGAGCTTCACAGATCCAGCTAATACTTTCTAAAAGAACTCACATTTGAGGAGATATGAAGGAGAAGTTGAAGCTGAGAAGTCAGCTCAGTACAGAAGGGAGCAGAGAAACGGATATACTAGTTGCTTCCAGCATAAGCCAAAGCTTCTACATAATTATTGTAAGAAGAGAGAGATGAATCTTTAGTTTAGTTCAGAAAGAGGCAGAATAGTATTCTGCAAGTTTCTTCCAGCTCAAGTGATTAAACTTGTTATTGTGAAGTAGTTGGGACTGAGGTGCTCTCAGTCCAGTAAAGTTGACACAGGAAAACTCTCCTAGTGTCATAGTGGGGGGGGGGCTGAGTCTGACTCACCCAAGGCTGATTGTCATAGAGGAATTCCTCTTATGATCAATCAAGAACCACATCAACCCATTTCCATCTTGTAGGATCCTTCTGGATCTGAGCTGTAGGAGTGCTTCAGCACTCTGAGAGTAGGGCCTAGTGCCTGAAATTGTAGGGCTGAAAAGCCTGAGTTATAGGCCTTAGAGATAAGGCTGAGGTAGGTGGTTTGAGGACCACTGAGCTGTTGGAGCACTACAGGGCTCTGAGGTAGGAACCTTTGTGGTTCTGAGGTAGGGTTTTGAAGAGAACCTGAGTGTAAAGCTGAGGCTCCTTGGAGCATTTTGGAGATGTGCCTAGTCCAACAAGACAGTTGGATAGGTGGGAGGGAAGTGGATGTACCCAGTTTGGGAACCACAATAAATATTTATATGCTTTACTATGTTGTTTTCTTTGTGCAGGGTAAATCATCTTGAAAGCAGAAATTAACCTACCACATAAGCAGCAAACAAAAAGAAAAGAAAAGAACAAATAAATAGACCAATAACCTATTCGCCCCCCCCCCCCCCCTCTAGGTGATTTAGCTATCCTTGAAATTAAAGACTTTTAGGTTGGACATGGAGGAGTCTGAGAGATCCTGAGGGATCCGTGTTATAAGCTCTTGAAGTCGAGGTTGGAGGAGTTGGCCTTATCTAACAAACTGTTAGAAAGGTGGGAGGGATAGTGGATGTATCGATACTCTGGGGAACAACTATAAACTATTTGTGTGCTGATTATGTGTTCTTGAAAGCAAACCTAAACGAATCATAACTCACCAAAGTCAAAAGAAATCACAAAAAGGAAGAAAAACCAATTCACCCCTCTAAGTGTTTAGCTACTCTTGAATCTAAAGACTTTCAAGTGGTATCAGAGGGAGGTTACTAAAAAAAACTTAACAGTCTGAGTTGATCTTCAAGAGTAGATACTGATATTCCTTATGGGTTTAAGATATAACCATAAGGAGTTGGTTTCTATGAAGCTCCCAATCTGCAGGAAAGAAAATTTTGACATTTAGAAAGAAAGGGTCAGACTGTTCATGGAAGCATCTGACCCCAGGATTTTCATTACTGTTCAAGAGGGACCTTTCATCCCCATGAATTTCTCAGTTCTCGATGCACTATCCAAACACCTAAGAAATATTCTGAAATGACCAAGGATGAGGTCATACTAACAACTATGGACAAGTGGGCACAGAACATCATAGTGAGTGTCATCGATGATTCAACATTACAGAACCTTGTTTAATGCAGAACATCCAAGGAAATATGGGACACATTGATTGTCTACATGAAAGGTACAGAAGAAGTATGAGATGACAGGAAATCCCTACTTAACCAAGAGAATGAGGCCTTTAGACAGAGCAAGAAGGATAGCATAGCTGAGTGCTATGAAAAGTTCTTCAGAGTGGTAAATGAGCTGAGGACCTATGGGAGAGTCTTCAGCAACTATGAGCTGAATGACAAGTTCCTCAGATCTCAAACTAGAGACTAGGATAACAAGATATGTGTCATTAAAGAGGTGGTCAAGCTATCTGAAACTCCTCCACACATATTGTTTGGAAAGTTTCTCTCCTATGAGATGCAGCTATCTGCCAAAAAGGAGGAGAAGACCACCAACAAAGCTTAAGCCAAGGAAAATACTATGGCCTTCAAGGCTGAGAGCTCTAAGAAGAGCAAGGAGTGGATTGCCTCTTCCCCTAAAAGGCCTGCTGATTCAGATAGCTCTGAGTCAAGCTCATCTGATAGCAACATGTTAGATGGAGAGTTTGCTGTCTTCTCTAGGTAGTTCAACAAGATGATGAAGAGGAGGCAGTGGAAGACCAAACCATCCCCTATTAACACAATAAGAGGGATCACCACTAGTCTGACAAGAAGTTCTCCAAGGGAGACATGTATAATTCAAAACCCAGTAAATAGTTTTCCTCTAATGTTATTTATTACTACTGTAGTAAGGCTGGGCATGTCATTGCTGATTGCCCAGTCAAGAGGAAAGAGCAGAAGAAATTTGAGGAGAAGAAGCACCACCACTAGAAGGGTAAGAAGGAAAGGTCCTTCATTGCCAAAAATGAGAAGAGATGGAGTCATAGTTACTCAGCTTCTTCAGATTCTTAAGAAGAAGAAGCCTATATTGGTTTGTTTGATGCAGTTGCTGATGAAGAAGATGTCGACTATCCTGCTGCTAGGATAGGAATGAGGGGCCCTCTTTCACTCTCAGATAGTGATATTGAGGTGGATGAAGATATCATGGGTTGCTATGGGCTAATTGCCATGTCAGATGAAGAATCCATCCAGGATCAGCCTAGCCCAGATAAGGTTTACTCTCTGTCTAGCTCCTCCTCTGAATTTGACTATGAGACAAGTCCTAATTCTGATGCATCCTCATCCTGTGATGAAGATGATTCAGAATATGAGGATGATGTCAATCAACTGATTGACAAGTATGGTGCCCTTCTAGATGCTTTGAAAAGGAGCAAGAGATTGGCCAAGAAACAAGCTGAGGAGATTATCTCCCTATAGCTAGCTGCTTCCCTACAGTCTGAGTCAGTATCCTTGCTGGATCAGAAGATGAGGGAAGTCAGCCAAATGATGTTCATCTCAATCATCCAGATTGGGACCATCAACCAGAAGAACAAGATCATTATGGATCTTGAGGAAAAGGTCCTTAAGGAGAAAAAGATAGTGGCTGAATTCAGCAAGCTAAAGACTGTACTGCCACTAATTGACTCCTTTACGTACCTCTCAAAAGGATAAGAAAGGTTTGGGGTCTAAGTGGAACATTAGAGCTGCCCCATCCAAAGGGAAAGGCAAAGCTTCTGTTGTGCCTCAGACCACCTTCCATAAGATAATTCTCTCATCAAATAGGTATGACAAGGAAAGCATATAAGGTCATTGGATGAATGAGAACTCTTCCTGTAAGTATACAAATGTATCTTACAATGAAGGGAGAAAGGGCATGGGCTTGAGTGCCTTTAAGGCTCCCCATGAAGAAATTCAGATGGCCCATCATGGACTATTTGTTTTTGGGACTTCATCCCTTACACTCAAGAATGTGGCAAGGGCCAATACTCAAGCTCTTCCTGCAAAATCACAGACCAAAGGCAAGTCTATCAGTGAGTCTGACTTGGCCATCTCTGATGCCATTAATAACATATTTATTGCAAAGAAGACTGTTGTTGGTAGTAATCAGAGCAAGCTAAGTTCATCTAATTTCAGACTTACTTTCAGTCAGATTCTTGCTGAGAGAAATAAGAAGAGGGTTGCTACTCTCCCCTCTTAACATTCTGATGTTAATAGCTTGCAACCTACTGGAACTGCTCAGAAGAGAAGGTACAACATTCATGAGTACTGGTGCTATGGTAAAGTGGGACACTTTGCCATTAATTGTTGGCACAACCTTAGTGTTCCAAGGGCTAAAGTGAGTCTTCCTGCCAAGAGTGCTATAGGGAGATAAGTTAATTTTTAGACTAACAAGAACCTAGGACCCAAATTCTTTTGAGATCCTAAGGTAAACTAAATTGTGATTGTAGGTTAGTCTAAGTACCCATGCACCAATATGGTACTTGGACAGTGGATGCTCCAGGCATATGAATAGAACAAGATGTCACCTGAAGGACTACACTCCTATGAAGAATGGACCTAAAGTTATCTTTGGAGGTTCAGACAGAGGACTCACCAAGGGATATGGTATGATTACCAATGACATAGTTTTAATCACAAAAGTGGCTTATGTGGAAGGGTTACAACACAACCTGATAAGCATAAGCCAACTATGTGATCATGGCTATGTCATTGTATTCCACATGGATGAGTGTCAAATTAAAAGGTCAAGTGACCAAGAGGTCATTTTTACAGGCACTAGGAGTGAGAATATTTATTGTTTAAACTTTTTATGTTTGAGTTCTGACACCCCTGTGTGTCTAGTTGAAAATGAGAAAGTCTCAAACTCTGTGTAATGGCACAAGAGACTAGCTCACTTGAACTACAAGACCATTTTCAAGCTCTTTAGTGAAGAGCTAGTCAGAAATGGTCCAAATATTAAATGCACCAAGGAGGGCATTTGCTCTGCATGTCAAAAGGGCTAGTAGACTAAAACATCTTTGAAGAGCATTGGTGTCAAGGATTCTGTGAGGTGCTTATACCTCTTGCACATGGATTTGTTTGGTCATATGTCAGTTCATAGTCTAGGTAGGAAGGTCTACATACTTGTGATAGTGGATGACTTCTCCAGGTTTGTTTGGGTGTTCTTCTTGAGAAAAAAGTCAGAAACCCTTGACACTTTTATGACCTTTGTTAGGCAAGTTTAGAATGAAAAAGACAGCTCTGTGGTCAAAATTAGAAGTGACCATGGTATTGAATTTCAGTCTGAAGGCATGAAAAAGTTCTGTGAAGATCAAGAGATTCATCAGGAATTTTCTTCACCTAAAACTCCCCAGCAAAATGGGTTAGCTGAGAGGAAAAATAGAACTCTCATAGAGGCTGGCAAGACCCTTCTCAATGATATTTCTCTCCCAAAATATTTCTAGGCTGAGGTAGTGAACATTGTATGTCATGTCCTGAACAGGGCCTTTATCAACAAGTACCACAAGAAGACTCCCTATGAGATTATGAAGGTCAGAAAACCAAATATTTCCTATCCCAGGATCTTTGGTAGTAAATGCTTTGTGCTCAATAATGGGTAGTCTCATTTGACTAAGTTTGCTGCTAAATCCTATGAGGGGAAATTTGTTGGGTACATCAATCATAGAAAAACATATATGATCTACAACTTGAAAAATCAAGATGTAGAAGTGTTTATAACTATTATCTTTGATGAATCTTCAATGATTAACAGTGTGCTACCAAGCTCTTGTAGATCTGCAGGTATAGAACATGTGATGGATAAACTGACCATCAAGGATGCTCCCACAGCTTCCCAAGATGAAGACAATGATGTGTGTGTTTTAGAAGGACAAAGCTCACAGGACATGGGTGAAGATCAGTTGGATCCAACCATTAAAGTCAATGATCCTGAAGAAAGATTGCCTCCAGCAGTTAGACATATAAAGGATCATCCCAAACAACAGATCATTGGTAATACTAGCCAAGGGGTTACAATAAGGAGCAGAAGCCTGAACATAGCCATGTACTCTAGCTTTCTGCCTCAGATTGAGCCCAAAAGGTTTGAAGATGCCAACATAGACCAATTTTGGATTGTGGCAATACAAGAGGAAATGTACCAGTTCAAGAGATGTAAGGTCTGGAAGCTGGTTCTCAGACCTCAAGGACATAACATCATTGGAACCAAGTAGATCTATAAAAGTAAGTTAGATGAGAATGATGTTATAATTAAGAACAAAGCTAGACTGGTGGCTTAGGTATATAGACAAGAGGAAGGTATTGATTTTGATGAGACCTTTGCCCTAGTTGCTAGACTAGAAGCCATAAGACTATTCCTTGCATATGTTATACACAAGGAATTCAAGGTCTACCAGATGGATGTGAAGTCAGCCTTCCTAAATGGTGACCTAAGAGAGGAGGTATATATTGAGCAGCCATTATGTTTTGTTAATCCTAACTCTCCTGATTATGTTTATAGGCTTATGAAAGCATTGTATGGGTTGAAGCAAGCCCCTAGGGCATGGTACGAAACCCTGTCTAGCTTTCTCATTTAGAACAAATTCTTAAAGGAAAAGATAGACAATACTCTATTCCTAAGGGAATCAAGGGACAAGATCATTCTAGTCTAGATTTATGTAGATGACATAATCTTTGGGTCTACTGATGATAACCTTTGCAAGAAATTTACCAAACTTATGCAAGGGAAGTTTGAGATGAGCAGTATGAGTGAGCTTAAGTTCTTCTTGGGCCTCTAAGTAAGACAGTCTGAGGATGAATTGTCCATTTTTTAGTCTAAGTTCACTAGGGAGTTAATTAAAAAATTTGGTATGAAGAGTGCCTCCATAATGAAAACTCCTATAGGGTCAAGTATGTCAATAAATAAGGATGAGACAGGAAAACCTATTGATGAATCCTTATATAGAGGTATAATTGGCTCCCTTATCTATCTTACTGATAGTATGTCAGACATCATGTATGTTAGACATGTTTATGCTAGATAACAGGCTTGCCCTAAGAAGTCTCATTATTCTACTACAAAAATGATTCTGAGATATCTTTAGGGCACACCAGATCTTGGCATATGGTACCCTAGGAATAGTGATTTTGAGCTAACTAGGTATTCGAATGCAGATTTTGCAGGCTGTAGAGAAGACAGGAAAAACACATCTGGCTCCTGTCAATTCTTAGGATAAAGACTTGTATCTTGGAGTAATAAGAAGAATACCAGTGTTTCCATATCAACAACTGAGTCAGAATATATATCAGTAGGGAGTTGTCGTGGATCCAACACCAGCTCTAGGATTGCAACATAAAGCTAAGTAACGCTCCAATGTATTATGATTCTACTAGTACAATCTCTATTGCTAGGAATCCTATCTCTCACAGCAGGACTAAGTATATAGAGATTAGATATCACTTTATTAGAGAGCGTGTGGAATGTAAAGACATCAATCTTGAATTTGTCACTATTGATAAGCAAGTAGCTGATATCTTCACCAAGCCACTAGATGAGGTCAATTTCAACACCTTCAAATTTGAATTGGGTATGTTGAATTTAGTTCAGCTTCAGTAGCTCTCCATATATTTTTGTTTGTTGTAGGAAGTGTTAATCTCTATAGGATAATCAAGAACAAATGGACTAAGTATCCAGGCATCGAGTTCGCTGAGATAAGATCAAGTATCAAGTGCGCTGAGTCTAAGTACTCAGACATTGAGTGCGTCGAAATAACTACAAGCGTCGAGAGAGTTGAGTGTGTCGAGTCCACTCAACACATACTTCCAGGATTGTCTATTTGTGGCTAACTTTCAGGATTAATCCCAGCCATTGATCACCTCTTAATCATAAACATATATGCACCTCTCCACCTTCTAAAATATAAGTTACTATAAATAGAAGGATGTGTGTGTAAAACAAAATACACTATTCCCCACCCTTCTCTGCCCCTTGCGACGAAATGACGGAAGCTCGCAAAATATACAACAACTCACAAAAGAAATGGTGCCAAGAAGATTGGATTTCCTGTTCGAAGGTTCTGAGCTAGTCAGAAATGGATTCAAGGATGCACCTGAGGAAGTTCGGTTAGTTCTCCATCTACTATAGGTCGTTGACCTAGAATATATTCTCTCCGAGCCCAGTCTACTTTAGAAGAGAGAAGTCGTGAGTTATACTCAACTGTCAAGGTCGACTCGTCATCCATTAAACTCAAGTGGTATCAGATGAAGATGATGCAACTGCAACTACTGAGGGACTGAGCAGAGGCACTATAACTGCCAAAGTTCAAAGTGTCAGATGAAGAAGATGAAATGGATCAAACTGATGTCAAAGCTGTCCTAAAGTTGTGTGGATTATCAAAGCACTCCACTGGCTCAATCTTGAGAAGAAAACTGATCCTGAAAGGAAAATTCCTTGCAGATGTCATTGGAAAGGCACTATAGTGCAAGTCTGGCTCTCATGATAAAATTTCCAAGAAGATGTTCGAGTTAATGGAAAGGATTATTCTATCTAAAAAGACTGATTGGGGAAGAATACTCTTTGACAGAATTGTAGAGTGTATCCTAGAACCAAACCTGGGTAGAATTCTGTCTCTATTTTTGCAAAACATCGTTCCAAGGATCCTTAGCATAAGGCTAGGAACAAAAATCCATCATATAAGAAGGATGAACTCAAAATTGCTTGATAGATGGGAAAGAGTTATGCAACCACACTAACAGTTAGTTGAGAAGAAGAAAAATAAGATAGTTATAGTTCAAGAAGACAGCAGTTCATCTGAAAAGAGTGAGGAAGATCCTCATGATCCACAGCTTTCTCAATTTACTGAAGAGACCTGGAGAGATACAAGTGCTCAAGTATCATTTTCCTCTGAACTTGCACCAAGGATTCAGGTGAATAGAACTCAGTTTGAAGAAATTCAAGCTGATGTTATGGATATACCTCCAGTTGAGGTTGCTGAAAGGGTTGTTGAAGAGATTGTCAACATGATTTCTGCAGAGATGGAGGGGGAGTCCTCCAAGTCACTAGCTCCTACTAATAAATAAGCTGCACTTACAGTTCAAGATCTTCATGGTGGATACAGTCCTCAAAGTGAGGGGGAGCAACTCCTTGTGCAAGTCATGGAAGATGCTCTTGCTGAGGGGGAGCAAAACCAGTTCTTAGATGTGACTGATCAGATTCCTGTTGAGAAGGTGAAAGAAACATAAAGAAACCTTGTTGATGTAGCGATATACACGCGACACGAATACTAGCGCAGCTACGGGTCTCTCTCGGTGTCCACGAAATTCGCGACTCGCACAAAGAAAATTATTCCAACCACACGTTTGCAATTTATCGTTCCAATGTTATCGTACGGGTAGCAAATCTATTAGAGACCGAACAACGGCTATAGGCCGAGATCCGATCAAGCTAAAAGGACGAATAGTGCGTCCGAACGAGCGGTGTTGTACCAAAAGAGATCTCCCCAAAAAAAATACGATTCGCAAGAAATGGGTAGATCTCTCCCAAAAAAAAGAAATGAGGCCCGCCAAGCCTTCTTGAGTTTAAAAAAATCAAGATATATGCAAAATTCGTAGAGAAAACCACGATTAATTCAAAGCTATCAAGATTGCATGCCAATGTTTTCCACCACAAGAAATTGTCAAGAGAGAAATAATCACAAGAAAAGTAGAAGGTTTTGTTACCCTGCACGGAGATAGATCTAGACGTTGATCTATTCCAAAGGCTGATCGCACTTCAACGGTTCCACCGGAAGCACGCCCGATGGAGAGAAACTTTCCGCCTTCCTCGCGTCACGCCGGAACCAAGATCCTTGAGCCAAACCTTCTTGTATTGGCCGGCCACTAGGTGGAGAGAGAAAAGGTGGTGGAGTTGGGAGGTGGCCTAATTTATGAGAGGGGTGGCCTTGTTTTGTGAGGGGGCGGCTGTTCTTGAGGGTGATGGTGGAGAGGAGGGTTGCCGAAGTAGGAGGAGGGGAGGTTGGCCGACGGCCAAGAGGGAGAGGGAAAGGAGGGGGCGGCTATTGCTTTGGCTGAACCCTAAGAAAAGGAGGGAGAGAATATGAGAGAGGGAAAATTAAGAGGGGGGGAGATTTCTTAAAATGAGGAGATCTCCAAATTATTTCATCCAATTCTATTCCATTAGTACAACCAAGGCCTATATATAGGCTTTCAATATAACTTTGGCTACATGCAGCCCTTTGTTATAAAAATAATAATAGTCCCAAAATTTGGCTACATGCAGCCCACAATCATGAAAATAATAAAACTCCAAATAACCAAACAATTAATCAATAAGGAAATAACATAATAATTAATTAATACTTATAATAGCATAATTATATGTATTAATTAATTATTTAAATGATGCGGGCGGAGATTGTAGCGGCGAAAGCGCTTATCCAAATTTTTGTCACGACAACGCGCGTCTTTGGTTGGAGGGGCGCAATTATCCGTAAGTGTGACGGTACTATCATCCTGTTGAGGGCCGTCGTCGTCATCAATCCTTCCCCGCTCGAAAGTACTCATCTCCGATGAGTGGCCCTTAATGTACTGGCGGAGAAGGTCTTCATCCAAACGAGCCACGTCCGCTTCCGGGAGCCATGAATCATCAGAAGCTGGACGATCACGCCAACGAACCAAATAGCGGCGAATGTCCCCACTAGGCGAGGAGAGCACTTCATCTTGAATAATCCTGTCAGGCAAAAAGGTGGTCATGGGGAACCTTGGAAAGGCGTTAATCAAAGAAGAAGAAAAAATTTCTGCATCAACATCCAACGTACCTCCAGTAGAGACCGATGTAGAGAGCGATCCAGGAACAAACTCACCCCAAAACCCATTAGAAGTTGTAGTGGACCCAAACGGGCAGGCAGACAATTCAAGTGGTGGAGAAACATAAGGCGTTAAATCCGAAACATTGAAAATTGGGGAAATTCCCCAATTAGTGGGTAACTCTAATAAAAATGCGTTTTCTCCGAACTTCTTTAAGATTCGAAATGGACCGGCTCGCCAATTCGCTAACTTTTTTATGGTGCCCGAAGGCAACCGTTCAGGGATGAGACACACCATAACCAAATCGCCAACTTTTAAGGGAGACACCCTCTTATGTACGTTAGCATTAGATTGATAAGTCGCATATTGTGTGGCTCGCGTGTCTTTAATGTGCTTATGCAAATGGTGGACATGCGAGGTAAACTCTTGTGCGAATTGACTTGATTTGTAAGATGGGGGTAAAGAAATCAAGTCAAGTGGCACTGGCGCTTTATGTCCGTGCACGATTTCATTTGGTGAAAGACCCGTGGACCTATTTTTAGAATTGTTATAAGCTAGCTGAGCATGGGGAAGAATGAGGTCCCACGTACCCTTATGGTCGCCCACAAGACAACGAAGCAAACTACCCAAACTTCTATTTACCACTTCCGTTTGTCCATCCGTCTGGGGATGGTAGGCCAAAGAAAATAAAAGTTTGGTGCCCATAATTTTCCAAAGGGTCTTCCAAAAATAGCTAGTAAATTTTATGTCCCTATCAGTCACGATTGTCTTAGGAATGCCCCGATGGCCAACTACCTCCTTAAAAAATAACTTAGCAACATGTGACGCATCGTTGGTTTTATTACACGCAATAAAATAGGCCATTTTTGAAAACCGATCTACCACTACCAGAATAGAATCATGACGACGAAACGTGACGGGAAGGCCTAGAATAAAATCCATACTAATGTCTTCCCAGGGAATGGAGGGAATCGGAAGAGGGGTAAAAAGTCCTGCGTTAGTTTTATTACCCTTAGCCAGTTGACACGCTCGACAACTACTTACGATTTTATTCACCGTCGATTTAAGACCCGTCCAATAGAACTTGTCTTCTACAAGAGTGATGGTCTTATCGCGACCAAAATGCCCACCCAACCCGCCACTATGCAATTCCATAACGATAAAGTGGCGTAGGGAGGAACGTGGAATGCATAATTTCGTGTGATTAAATAAATAGCTGTCTCGAATATAATAGAACGAGATTGTCGTGGGTGAGTCGTTTTGAGCGGAAAAGTAGATATCCTTGAAATCTTGGCAATTGACATACTCGTCCTTAATTCGATCGAACTCAATCACCTTAACTTCTAGCGTGGATAGTAATAAGGATACACGACTAAGAGCTTCGGCTACGCGGTTGAGAGTCCCCTTAAGGTATTTGATAATGAATGTGTACTCCTGAAGATAGAAGACACATTTGGCATGCCTAGGACTAACCTTAGTCTGGGAGTTAATGAACCTCAACGCCTCATGATCAGACAAAATAAAAAATTCCTTAGGAAGTAAATAATGTCGCCAATGTTGGAGGCATCTAATGACCGCATAAAATTCCCTATCATAATTAGAATAATTCAATTTCAGCCCCGCGAGCTTCTCACTAAAATATCCAATGGGGTGACCTTCTTTACTCAACACACCACCAATACCAACGCCCGACGCATCACAAGATAACTCAAAAACCTTATTAAAATCCGGCAAGCGCAAGAGTGGAGCTTCCGACATTTGTGATTTAATTTTTTGAAACGCTTTAGCGGCCGATTTAGTCCAAGTGAATTCACCCTTTTTCATGCACTTCGTGATGGGGGCCATGATACTACTAAAATCTCTAATGAAACGGCGATAAAAAGTGTCTAGGCCGTGAAAACTCCGTACATCTCGAATGTTGGCGGGCTTCGGCCAATCCTTAATGGCTTGGACCTTCTTTGGATCGACGTGGATACCTTCCGAACTAACGATTGTGAGAATCGAACTAAAACAAGCCGGAAACGGTTTAAACTGAAACTTTATTATCAGAAAAAGTTATCTATTACAAAGGTATGGCCTCCCTTATATAGAATGGAGGAGAAAAGAGAGAATACAAATAAAAGATATGAGACTAAAAAATTACATGACACAAGCGGACTGTACAGACACAAACCGCACAAGCCGCGCGGTTAGAAGAGGGGCTAACCGCTCGGCAACTTCCAGAGAGAGAGAAAGAGACCGCCATGTGAGACTGCTAGATCGCCCGGTCTCCAAGTCGCCAGTGACAAGCCGCTAGACTGCTTGGACCTCAGATAGCAGCACATAACAATCAACCCGCTGAAGGGAAACCGCCAGACCGCCCGGTCAACAACTCGCCAAGCCAGACCGCTAGACCGCCCGGTCACTACTTCAACACTCCCCCTCAAGATGGAGCATATATATATCGATCATGCCCAGCTTGTCACAAATATAAGAAAACGAGGCGGATACTGGCTTGATGTCAGCCAGCTCTTTATTAGAAGTTACGAAGGGAGTGCAAATTTGTTCCTTCAAAATCTCTTCGCGAATGAAATGACAGTCGACCTCAATGTGCTTGGTTCTTTCATGGAAGACTGGATTTTTGGAGATGTATATCGCAGCCTTGTTGCCACAGAACATAGGTAGAGTATGGTTATAAACCTCTCCCAAATCAAGCATGAGAGCCCGTAGCCATTTTAACTCACAAGTGGTCGATGTCATACTTTGATACTCTGCTTCAGCACTGGACTTGGAAACAACAGACTGTTTCTTGCTCTTCCAGCTTACCAGATTTCCCCCAACAAAGGTGCAGAAATCGAAGGTAGACTTGTGATCCCCTTTGTCATCAGCGTAACTCGCATCTGAGTATGCTTCAACCTTCAGATGGTCATTCTTCTGAAATAGTAATCCTTTCCCAGGGGCTGCTTTGACATACTCCATGATCCGCAAGGCGGACTGTAGATGGCACTCCCTGGGTGATTTCATGAATTGACTTACCTTGCCCACAGCATAGGAAATGTCGGGCCTGGTCACTGTGAGATATATGAGCTTACCAACTTGACGCCTGTACCGCGTAGTATCTAAAAGAAGAGGCGAATCATCTGTCAAGGTTTTGTCTTCTCCAATAGCCATAGGACATCGGGCAGGTTTGGCCCCAATCAATCCTGCTTCTTTTAGAAGATCAAGGGCATACTTATGCTGGGAGAGGACCAAGGAGTTGGGCTTCCGAGAGATCTCGATCCCCAAAAAGTACTTCGGAGAGCCCATATCTTGCATGACCAGATGTTGATGAAGATGCCGCTTTGTCAGGGCTACCCCTTCCTGGTCATCACCAGTGAGAAGAATATCATCAACATACACAGCAAGAACCACCAGTCCCGAGGGGGTTTTACAAATAAATAGAGAGTGATCGGCAGAGCTGCGCGCAAAACCAACGGCCGCCACGATGCCGCTAAACTTGTCAAACCAAGCTCGAGGGCTCTGCTTGAGGCCATAGATTGCCTTTTGTAGTCGGCATACTCATGTCTCCCCCTGAGCAACATACCCAAGAGGTTGCTCCATGTAGACGGCCTCCTGAAGATCACCATAAAGGAAGGCATTCTTTACATCTAGCTGAGAAATTGGCCAATCTTTATTGACTGCCACAGAGAGAAGGACCCGTATAGTGCTGAGACGAGCCACGGGAGAGAAGGTGTCAAAATAATCAACCCCATAAGTCTGAGTAAAGCCCTTAGCAATAAGACGAGCCTTATAATGGTCCACAGTGCCATCCGGGCCAAATTTTACCACAAAGACCCAGCGACAGCCAACAACATCAGTACCGAAGGGAGGAGGAACAAGAGTCCAGGTACCCCGCTCTGTTAGGGTCTCCATTTCCTCATCCATGGCCATCTTCTAGTGAGGAATAGCAAGGGACTCCTGGTAGGAACGAGGTGTGGCAGTGGCAGAGATAGCTAGTGCAAAGGCTTTGCAAGAATAGGTAAGACGATCATATGAAACAACAGCAGCAAGAGGGTGTAGGGTACATGTTCGCACCCCTTTGCGAAGAGCTATAGGAAGATCCAGGTCAGCGGGTTCCTCGGCATCCAGAGAATCCGTGGCAGAGAGAGCTGGCTCGGGAGAAGAGAGCGACGGCAGCAGAGATGAGGGAGACAGAGGTGGAGACGGAGTAGGGGTGGATATCGCAGTAGGAGGCGAGGGAACGAAGGGAATAACAGGAGAATCAGAGGTTGTGGGAAGAGAAGAGGAAGATTGGGGAAGATAAGAGGAGTCGTCCGAGAAGTAAGAGGCATTCTCAAAGAAGGTAACGTCAGCGGAGACGAACTGCTTACAAAGAACTGGGTCAAAGCAACAGTATCCTTTCTGAGTGGTAGAGTACCCCATAAAGACACATTTGGTGGAGCGAGGGGAGAGTTTATCGCGGGTAACGTAGGGAGCATGTACGAAGGCCGTACATCTAAATATGCATAGAGGAAGGGGGAAGGGTTCCTTGCCAGGATGGAGAATGGAGAATGGGGAATGGGGTTTGACCCTAGAGAACGGTGGATGGAATGTGATTGATGAGGAAACAGGAGATGAGAACGGCATAGCCCCAATAGGCACGAGGAACCTGCATTTGTGTCATCAGAGTGCGAGCGACATCAAGGAGGTGACAGTTTTTGCGTTCCGCCACACCATTTTGCTGTGAAGTTTAGACAGAGCTAGTTTGATGAATAATCCCATGTTGTATACAGAAGGACGAAAAAGCATGACTGAGATATTCTTGGGCGTTATCAGATCGAAAAACTTTTATAGAAATGTCAAACTGAGTTTTGATCATGAGATAGAAAGATGTCCATACAGAGAATAATTCGGAGCGATCTTTTAAAAGATACACCCACGTAAAACGAGAGAAATCATCAATAAACGTGACAAAATATGAACTTCCCCGACCAACGATAAGGGTAGGAGAAGGACCCCAAACATCAGAGTGGATGAGATCAAACGGTCGGGAAGATCCACGAACTTGGTTTGGTGGGAAGGAGGAGCGGTGATGCTTGCCAAGCTGACATGCCTCACAATTGAGGGGAGGACTTTGTGAAGGAAGATGGGGTAGAAGCTGACGAAGAAGACGCGGAGGAGCATGACCAAGGCGAAGATGCCATTGGAGTAGATCTGTGGAGGTGGTGGAGAAGGCGGATAGAGTGAAAATGTTGTCGAGGAAGAATAAGCCGCCACTCTCAGTCCCAGTAGCAATCGTCCGCTGGGAGTCCGGATCCTGAAAAGAACAAGAAGTAGAAGTAAATGTGACGGAACACCGTAATTGCTTGCATAGAGAGGAAACAGATATTAAGTTGCACGAGAATTTGGACACGTAGAGAGTATTCTCCAATTGAAGAGATGGAGTGACTTGAACCACTCCCGTCCCATGGACCGGGGATGGAGAGCCATCAGCGAGAATAACCGGGGGAAACCGATCATGTGTTTCTAGGAGAGAAAAATACTGGGAAGAGCCGGTCATATGATTGGTAGCACCAGAGTCGATCGGCCATTTTCCTTGAGTAACGAAGTGGGCACTACCAAAATACGTGACCACCGAGGCAGAAGGCTTCGAAGAAGAGGAGAAAGTAGAGATATCAAAGAGAGCCATAGGAGCAGAAATAGGTCGCGCGAACAGAGAGACAGGTCGCGCGAACTAATAAAGGAAGAGCGAGAGAACAAGAAATAGGCCGCGCGAACAGATAATCAGCGAACACAGCACGAACACAAGTAAGTTCGTGAGAACCAGAACACCTCAGCGGACACAAAAAAGGAAACCGCAAAGGACACAACCAAGAAGCAGACCAATGCAGGGAGAAGGCCGTGCAGTTAGAGAGAAGGCCGCACGAACAGAGAAGGAGCCGCACGAATCAAGGAGATCGCGGGAAAAACAGAGGCAGAAAAACCGCGAAAACAGGTCGCGGATAGAACTAGAGGCCGCGCGGTTAGGAAACAAGCCGTGCGGATAGGAAGAAGAAGATCTGCAGCGGTCACGATGTCAGACACCAGCGGCCAGGAAAGCCACGACCAAACCGCAGAACCAAGCAGAGGGAAAGAAGTCGGGCGGCTAGAAGACAGACCGCACGAACAGAAGTGGGGTTTACTGGATGGAGAAGGCCAAAATAGGTCGCGTTGACAGGGCGCGGCGACTAAAACAAGTCGCGAGAAAGAAGCAAGCAAACCGGGCGCGAAAACAGGTCGCGGGAACATGGCATAAGCAAAAGAACCAAGCCGCACGAACAGGGCACAAGCAAACAAACAGGCCGCACAAACAGGGCGCAAGCAACCAGGCGGAAGGAACAGGCCGTGAAAATAGGTCGCGAGAAGAAGAAACAAGTCGCGCGGACAGGTCGCGCGGTCAGAGAGGGGCACAGAATTAGGAGGATAAATTCGAGTCCTCTGATACCATGTGAGAATTGAACTAAAACAAGCCATAAATGGTTTAAACTGAAACTTTATTATCAGAAAAAGGTATCTATTACAAAGGTATGGCCTCCCTTATATAGAATAGAGGAGAAAAAAGAGAATACAAATAAGAGAAGTGGGACTAAAAAATTACATGACACAAGCGGACTGTAATGACACAAACCGCACAAGCCGCGCGGTTAGACAGAGGGGCTAACCGCTCGACAACTGCCAGAGAGAGAGAAAGAGACCGCCATGTGAGACCGCTAGACTGCCCGGTCTCCAAGTCGCCAGTGACAAGTTGCTAGACCGCTTGGACCTCAGACAGCAGCACATAACAATCAACCTGCTGAAGGGAAACCGCCAGACCGCCCGGTCAACAACTCGCCAAGCCAGACCGTCAGACCGCCCGGTCACCACTTCAACAACGATATAACCAAGGAACTCTACCGACGGTACATGGGAAATACATTTTTTAATATTAACGAATAATTTTTTTGATCGCAATGTGGAAAGGATAATCTTTAAATGTGACTCGTGATCGATCGTAGATGTACTAAAAACTAGAATATCATCAAAGTATACCACAATGAATTTTCCCATATACGGTTGGAAAACATGAGTCATCATTCTAGAAAATTTACTCGGGGCATTGGAAAGTCCAAATGGCATTACTAACCACTCATAAATCCCATCCTTAGATTTAAAAGCGGTCTTCCATTCGTCACCCTTCCTAATTCGGATCTGATGGTAGCCACTCCTAAGATCCAATTTCAAAAATTTTTTGGCTCCAGCTAACATGTCCGATAAATCATCCAAGCGAGGGATGGGAAATCGATATTTAACAGTAATTTTATTAATGGCTCGACTATCCACACACATCCTTCAAGAGCCGTCCTTCTTGGGAGCAAGTAAAGCGGGTATGGCACACGAGCTCGTGCTATGACGGATGAACCCCTTATGTAATAAATCGGAAATTTGGGATTGCAACTCTAAGTGTGCAGTAGGGTTTAACCAGTAATGGGGAAGGTTAGGCAACAAGTACCCCGGGATGAAGTCTATGGCATGCTGGATGTCCCGCATGGGGGGCAATTCGGACGGTAGCTCGTCCGGATACTGTTGGGTACATTGGAAAATGTGTACCTGATTTGGAGAAGCCTCACTTTGCTCAATGATATACATCAAGGTGTATTTGATGTTATTTTGAGTTTATATGTGCAGGTTAAGAATGTGCTAGAATGCAGGAAAAATATTCTAAGTCCATATGTCGACACCTGAGGAAGCTGTGTCGACACTCCAATAAGATTGTGTCGACACTTGGAAATGGCTGTGTCGACACCTCAGTGAATTTGTGTCTACACCGGGAGGCAGTGTCGACACACAGGAATAGTCAGTCGACATCAACTGTGTCGACACCGGGAGGCTATGTCGACACACAGAAGCAGAGTCGACATCAATTGTGTCGACACATGGAGGTAGTGTCAACACACAAATTCTGTGTCTACAACAACTGTGTCGACACACAGGACTTGTGTCGACATACAGCTAAGTCTAGACCAAGTTGATTGTTGATGAATGGTGAAGTGTTTGTGCCGACACAAATTATCAGTGTCGACACATTCTCAAGTTGCAGAATCAAGAAGCTGTGTCGACATCAAGGCAGCTATGTTGACACCACTAAAGTCCGTGTCGACACTTAAGTCACTTGTGTCGACACAAACAGACTCGACTGACTCGACGCTTTATGACATACAGATAATCTCGACACTTTATGACATACAGACTCGACGCTTTGCTGATAAAGACAAAGGCTAAAGATCTGTTTGATGACTTGACAGCTGTGAGTTACAACGGGTTTACTGAAGCTGTCAGACTTGTCAGAAGTTAGTTATAAACCGGATCAGCCAGTTACCATGGATGAAGTCTATATATAGATTGATTCAGAAGAAGGAAAAGATAGTTAATGAATGATTCATTATTGACACAAAAACACAACTATTGTGACAAAGATCTCTGATCAAGAAAGTGCAAGGCACAAAAGAAGATCTTCGTGTGAAGATCTAAGAAGACATACTTAAGTGATCATTCACTCAGTTTCAGTCTAAGTTGAATTCAATCAAGAATTCAGAAGTATCTTCAAGAGGTTTGGATAGAGAGAGATCCAGCTATTTGAAATCAAGAAGGAGACATTCACAGGTCTCTCAAGAAGCAGATACTGAACTAATCTGTCAAGAAGATTCAGATCTATTTCTGAAGTCTAAGAAGGAAGCTGCCAGTCAGTTATATTCAAAGGAAATCAACCCAACTAAGTTCAGATTCAAGAAGCTTTGAAGAAAGCTAAGATCAAGTTGATTTCAGCCATCAGCCTCTTCAAGAAGCTGATCAAGAAAGTTCTTATCCCTTCGCTCTCAACAGGGGTAAGAGATTACAAAATTCCTTATCTAATTCTGTAGGATCTATTCATAGATCTGAGTTGTAAGCCTATTTTATAAAGGCTGAGTGTAGGAGATTTATTCTCTGAGTGGTAGGGTTGTTTATGCCTGAGTTGTAGGAGAAGGTATTCTATGAGTTGTAGGCCTTGTGGCAAGGCTGAGGTAGGGCTGTTTATGCCTGAGTTGTAGGAGAAGGTATTCTCTGAGTTGTGGGCCTTGTGGCAAGGTTGAGGTAGGGCTTGTTAGCCTGAGTTGTAGGAATGTGGAGACATTCTGAGTTGTAGGAATCCTTCTGGATTCTGAGCTAAAGGAAGAAGTTAGGCCGACTCTAGCATACTGCTAGATAGGTGAAGGGGGAAAGTGGATGTACCTAGACCTTGGGGAACCACTATAAATCTGTGTTCAATCTGTGATGTGTGTATGATTGTGATTGATGTGTTGTGTTATCTATAGAAATATGTGATTTATTCAAAGAACTGTAGTTATATTCTGCCTTAAGTTAAATTAAGGAAAAGTACCTATTCACCCCCCCCCCCCCTCTAGGTGTTTAGGTAGTCTTGAAAGTAAAACTATCAAGTGGTATCAGAGGGAGGTTGCTCAAAGAAGGACTTAACAGTCTTAGTTAGATCCCTAAGGCAGAATCAAGAATCAAGAAAATGGGTTCTGGAGAGAATCACAAGGAACTAGGATCAATGAAATTACCCATCTGCAGGAAAGAGATTTTTGGAATCTGGAAAGAAAGGGTTAGATTGTTTATAGAGGCCTCTGACCCAAGGATATATATTACAGTAAAAGAAGGTCCATATATCCCAATGAATGTGTCTGTTCTAGATGCAAATCAAAGAACTTCTAAAGATTTTTCTGAAATGACCAAGGATGAGATTATATTGGCAACTATGGATAAAAGATCTCAGAATATCATAGTGAGTTACATAGATGATTCTACTTTCCAAAATTTGATTCACTGCAAAACCTCCAAGGAAATGTGGGACACTTTGATTGTCTACATGGAGGGTTCTGAAGAAGTTAGGCAAGACAGAAAGTTTATGCTCAATCAAGAATATGAGAGTTTCAGACAAGGGAAGTCTGATAGCATATCTGAATGCTACAAGAAATTCTACAGGATAGTGAATGAACTGATGTCCTATGGAAGGGTCTTCAGTACTTATGAGTTGAATGACAAATTCCTAAGATCCTTGACAAAAGATTGGGATACCAAGATTTGTGCCATTAGAGAAGTGGCCAAACTAGCAGACATTTCTCCTCCAACCTTATTTGGAAAGTTGTTATCATATGAAATGCAACTAATGGCTAGGAAGGAGGAAGAAAGAAATTCAAAAGGAGAGCATAGAGAAAAGTCAGTGGCCTTCAAGGTTTAAGCCACTAGAAAGATCAGGAGGATGTCTCCATCACCTCCTAAGGAAGTTGTTGAAGTTATCTCAGAGAATTCAGACAATCAGAACTCAGATAGCAGTGATTCAGATGCATATTTTGCTGTCTTTACAAGGCAGTTTTAGAGGTTCTTGAAGAAGAAGCAGTGGAATTCAAGGCCCTCCACATCACAGCCAGTTGATGACTACTATCAAAAGAGAAAATCATCAAGAAAGGAAAGGAGCAGGTCTAAGCCCAGCAAAGCTACAACATCAAAAATTGTTTGTTATTGCTGCAATAGGCCTGGGCATGTGGTGGCTGAGTGTCCAGAAAAGAGGAAGGAGTCAGCAGACAAAAAGAAGACTCAACAAAAGGGCAAGAAGGAGAAATCCTTTGTTGCTAAGAAGGAGAAGAGTCTTACAGATCAATCCTCCTCAGAGTCAGAATATGAAGCTGAAGTATACATTGGACTGTATGCAGCTAGTGAAGAAGAGGAGTTTATGCAATTACTGGACTCCATTAATGAACAAGAAGACCATTAGTGCATGGGACTGATGGCTGAATAAGAAGACAACAAGTGCCAGGATCAGCCTGGTCCTAGTAAGGTACAAAGTAATTCTAGAATTTCTGATTAAAGTACTGGTTCAGAGTCAGATTCATCTTCATCAAGTGATGAGGATGGATCAGAATCTGAAGGAGATATTCATCAGTTGATAAATGAATATGGGGACTTATTGCAGGCACTTAAGAAAAGCAAAAAATTGGCCAAAAATTAGGCTAAAGAAATTGCAGATCTTAAGATGACTGCATCTAGTTTAGAGAAAGAATTGGATCAACAAATGAATGAGGTTGCCAAGCTGAAAACTATTACTGTTATTTAGATGGGTACAATCACATATAAAAATGATCTAATTAAAAGTATGGAAGTCAGACTTCAAGTAGAGAAAGATTTGGTGGCTAGTTACTCTAAGCCAAAATCAGTCTTACCCTTAATAGATGAGTTTGTGACTCAAAAGGGTAAGGCTGGAATAGGCTATAAAGGTAACACCAGGGCTGCCCATTTCAAGAGAAAGAGCAAATCCTCTGTTCAGCCATTGAACTTTAAAGTCCCTGTAGTTTTTAGAAAGGTGCATGAGCCTTCTAACAAGTATGATCTTGAAAACATTCATGGTCATAATAAGACTGATGTTCTGAATAACAAGGGTATTAATGCCAATAAGTCAGCCCATGTTCATAAACCCCATGGTTATAAGAAATCAGTGGGTGTAGCTACAGCAGCACCAGCACAGAACATAAATTTTTCTATCAAAAATGTATCTAGACCTAGATACAACAAGTATGAATGCTGGTGCTGTAGCAAGACATGCTATTTTGCCTTAGAATGCTGGCATAACATAAGTGTCAGGAAGAACAACAGTCTACCAATTAGAAGAGTTGCTGGTAGTTTTGATATGATTGGTGCTAACTTGAACCAAGGACCCAAGACTTACTTGGGTTCTAAGGGAAAGTAATTCTGTATTGCAGGAAAGTCCAAGTTTCCATGCCCCTATATGGTACTTGGACAGTGGATGTTCCAGGCACATGAATGGAACAAAGGGGCTGCTGAAGGAGTACACATCTATCAAGGATGGGCCTAAAGTAATCTTTGGTGGATCTGAAAGAGGAATCATCAAAGGATTTGGTAACATCTCTTCCAACCAAATTACCATCACTCAAGTGGCTTATGTAAAAGGTTTGAAACATAACCTGATAAGCATAAGTCAACTGAGTGATCTAGGATATGACATTTCATTTGTTAAGAATGGATGTCATATCAAAAGGTCAAGTGATCAAAAGATCATTTTGATAGGATACAGAAAGAGAAATGTTTATTGTCTTGATTTATAGTGTGAGAACAAAGGTTCTCCTATTTGTCTTGTAGCTGATGAGAAAGTATCTCATTGTGTCAAATGACACAAGAGGCTGGCTCATCTTAACTATAAAACAATTGGCCAACTCTTTAGCAAAGAGTTAGGAATGGTCCTCAAGTTAAGTGTATAAAGGAAGGGATATGTTCAGCTTGTCAAAAAGGGAAGCAGACAAAATCCTCCTTTCATAGCCTTGAAAACAAGGATTCAGTGAGGTGTCTATACCTCTTACATATGGATCTTTTTGGTCCTATGCAAGTTCATAGTCTAGGTAGGAAGGTCTACACTTTTGTGGTTATAGATGACTATTCTAGATATTCCTGGGTGTTCTTTCTAAGACAGAAATCTGAAACCCCAAGTGTTTTACACAGTTTTGTCAGACAAATTCAGAATGAACTGGACAGTACAGTGGTCAAAATCAGAAGTGACCATGGCACTGAATTTCAATCTGAAAGTATGACAAGATTGTGTGAAGAGTTTGGGATTTTTCAAGAATTCTCCTCACCTAGAACACCTAAGCAAAATGGTATTGCTGAAAAAAGAATAGGACATTGATTGAAGCTGGTAGAACTCTATTGAGTGACACTTCTCTCCCAGAATATTTCTGGGCTGAGGCAGTAAATACTGCATGTCATGTACTCAACAGGGCTTCTATCACTAAGTGCCATAAAAAGACTCCCTATGAGATTATGAAAGATAGAAAACCAAATTTATCCTATTTTAGGATCTTTGGTTGCAAATGTTATATCCTTAACAATGACAAGTCTTATTTAACTAAGTTTGCTGCCAAATCCCAAGATGGGATATTTGTTGGGTACAGCAACAATAATAAGGCTTATAGAGTCTACAACTTGATTACTCAGGTAGTAGAAGAATCTCTACATGTTATATTTGATGAAACAAGATTAATAAACAGTGAGTTGTCTTGTAGTTCATGCTGTCCAACAGGTATAAGCAATAGAATGGACAAGCTTTCCATTGCAGAAGGCTCAACTGCAGATGAAGGATTGGAAAATGATGGCTACTGTCCAGGGAGAGTACACGACTCTCTAAAAGCTGATGACAACCAAGAGGTGTAACATAATGATGAAATTGGAGGTGTCCAGCTAGAAGAAATTTTACCTCCAGCTGTAAGACATCTAAAGGATCATCCAGCAAATCAGATAATTGGTGATCCAAGACATGGAGTGCAAACAAGAAGTAGAAATCTGAATACAGTCCTGCACTCAAGTTTTCAATCTCAACTGGAGCCAAAGAAATTTGAAGAAGCTATCCAAGACCAACACTGGATTAATGTTATGCAAGAGGAGCTTAATCAGTTTTGATGATGCAAGGTCTGGGAGTTGGTTCCTAAACCAAAAGATCACAACATCATTGGTACAAAGTGGATTTTTAGGAACAAGTTGAATGAGAATGGAGTTATTGTGAAGAATAAAGCAAGATTGGTTGCAAAAGGATACAGACAGGAAGAGGGAATAGACTTTGATCAAACATTTGCCCTAGTAGCAAGACTGGAAGCAATCAGAATGTTCTTTGCCTATCCAGCATATCAAGGCTTCAAGGTATATCAAATGGATGTGAAATCAGCATTCTTGAATACTGATCTAAAAGAAGAAGTCTATGTAGAGCAGCCATCAGGTTTTGTAGATTCTCTTAAACCTGGTTATGTCTATAGACTTAGGAAAGCATTGTATGGGTTAAAGCAAGCTCCAAGGGCTTGGTATGAAACCATGTCTACTTTTCTTATTGAGAACAAATTCTCAAGAGGTAAAATAGACAAAACTCTATTCCTAAGGGAATCTAAAGGGAAGATAATCTTAGTTCAGATCTATGTAGATGACATAATTTTTGGGTCTACAGAGAACAACCTTTACAAGAAGTTTGCCAAACTTAAGCAAGAGAAGTTTGAAATGAGCAGTATGGTGGAACTTAAGTTCTTCTTGGGACTCCAAGTAAGACAGACTGATGATGGATTATCCATATCCCAGTCTAAGTTCACCAAAGAGTTAATTAATAAGTATGGTATGGAATCATCCTGCACCATGAGAACTCCTATGGGACCAAGTATGCCTATATGCAAAGATGATGCAGGTAAACCTGTAGATGAGTCTTTGTATAGAGGAATAATTGGCTCTCTATTATATCTCACTGCTAGTAGACCAGACATTATGTATGCAACATGTGTCTGTGCTGGGTACTAAGCATGCCCTAAATAATCACATTATACTACAGTCAAGAGGATTTTGATATATCTAAAGGGCACACCTAATCTAGGCCTTTGGTACCCTAGGAATGGAGATTTTCTACTAACAGGTTATTCAGATGCAGATTTTGCAGGCTGTAGAGAAGATAGAAAAAGTACTACAGGTACATGCCAATTCCTGGGAGGAAGATTGATATCTTAGAGCAGTAAGAAGCAGACTAGTGTGGCAATATCCACAGCTGAGTCTGAATATGTGGCAGCAGGAAGTTGATGTGCACAGCTGTTGTGGATTCAACATCAGCTAAGGGACTATGGTATTCAAGTAAGTAGAACACCTTTATTGTGTGATTCTAAAAGTGCCATTTATATTGCAAATAATCTTGTTTCACATAGTAGGACTAAGCATATAGAGATAAAATACCATTTTCTTAGAGAACATGTAGAAAAAGAAGACATCTCATTAGAATTTGTTAAAACTGATTATCAAATTGCAGATGTATTTACTAAGCCTCTGGATGAAACTAAATTCAATTGATTTAAAATTGAATTAGGAATGCTGACCATAGGTTAGTTTACCAAAAATTGGCTAAGTAAAATGGTGTCGACACATTCAGTGATAAGGTGTCGACACAGAAAAGTTATGTCGACAATTCAGGGAAATTGTGTCGACACAGAGAAAATGTATCGACACCTAAGGGACAAAGAGTCGACACATCCAGAAATGTAGTGTCGACACAACCAGAGTAATGGTGTCGACACTTACAGATTTTGTGTCGACACTTGTAATAAGAGTCGACACAGAATTTCTGATGAACTACTAAGTATCTCCTGTGTCGACATATCATCAATTGGTGTCGACACATAGTAGTCAGCGCCGTGGTCGAGACAATAGAAGTTTGTGTCGACACATTCCAACAGTGTCGACACTTTTAGACAGTTTTTGCCCGCCTTTTGATCTTCTTTGATTAGAAGGGTATAAATAGGTCAAGAACTTATTCTGTCGACACGCTCACCAAGGTTTCGAGACAAAAACCTTGTGTCGACAATTTCTCTTCTCTCCAACCAAGCTTTCTCTCCATTCCAATGGCGCCCAAGGTTGAAGAAAACGTCAATGAAGGATATGAGTTGGTTAGGCATGCATTCGACGATGCCAACTCAGAGATCAAACATGTCATTTCACTTCTTGCAGAAAACAGATTAGAATATCTTGTCTCTGAACCTAGTAAGATATGTAAGAAGGAAGTATTCGAGTTCTATACTGCTGCATCAATGAACTCAACTGGCTTGAAGATCAAATCCACTGTTCATGGAGAAAAAGTCAAGCTATCTCAGAAAAGGTTGAGCAAGATTCTCCATCTTCCTAAAATACAAGATGAGGAAGAGGTGCCAGCCTCAAGGACCAGGGAGGCGCTTAAATGGTGTGGATTGGATCCAACCATAAAGATAGGATCTGCAATCAATAGAAAGGGCATGAATCATCAAGGGAAATTCCTATCTAAAATAGTAGGAAAGGTGATCTTATGTAAACCAGGTGGCCATGATAGGATATTAGCCTATATGTTCCGCCTGATGATAAGGGTAATCTTCAAGATTCAAACCAATTGGTCAGCTGTACTGTTTGATAAGATAAAAGAAGGGATAAAGAAGCAAAACTTGGCTAGGATCATGAGTCTGTACCTGGCTGGAATAATTCCAGAGGTGATGCAACAGATTCCTGGATCAAAGATAAACCACATGAGGAGAATGGACATAAGGTTATTCTCAAGATGGGATAGAGTTCTTTCTAAAGAAATGCCTGATGTGTATAGGCAAGAGCATGGTCCTGAAGATGCACAAGTCCAGGAATATACTATATCTGCACAGGTGTAGGGGGAGCCAGTTATTGCACAAGTGCAGGGGGAGCTGGAAAGTATACAAGTCCAGGACAATGCTGAGAATGCACATTTGCAGGGGGAGCCAGAGTCTAAACAGGTACAAGAGGAAGCGAGAATCAATTTATCAGAGGACATTGTTTCTCAAACTGATCTAGATATTTCTGGAGTTGCTGCTGCTGTTGAGAAAGTACAATCTCCTGCTCTCACACAACAAGAATTCATACTTGAAGAGTCGTTTCCTGATCTTGGAGGAGAAGCAGATAAAATGGAGACCCTAAGATTTGAGGGGGAGCAAGTAAGGGTTGAGGGGGAGCAGGTTGATATAGAGGAAGAGCAACATGGAGCTGAAAAAGAAATTTCTTCCACTCCTCAAGAGAGAGTTTATATTGAAAGTTCTTCAGAGTCTGAGCATGAAGAAGTCAGGGAGGCCAAGAAAAGAAAACTTATGGTCTTTAAGAGAAGAAGTCAAAGCTATAAGAAGGCTCTCCAAACAACTACTTCACATTCTACTCCTGAGCTTGATTACAGCAAGTACTTGGTTGACTTATAAGTAAAATTTGATGAGCAGAGATTGCTTCTAGAAAAATATGTGGATGAAAGCCAAAAGGCTCTTCAAATTGATCTGGCACAAGATATAAAATCTATAAGATTTGAAGTTAATCAGAATAAAAGAGAGATGACAGATTGCTTCCACAGGGGGAGGCAATGCTGTGGTATTTCTTGCCAAGCAACAAGAAGAAATAAAGAAGCAAGTTGATGAGATTGCAGTCAAACAAGGCTATGTCCTTGAAAATCAAATAAGAATGAATGACAATCTGACTGAATCTCACAATGAGATAGTCACTGAGTTAACACATGATGTTACTGGAATGACTGCTGCAAGGGCTAAAGAAATAGAAGAATATGATAAGAAGCTACAGGCTGCCCTAGAATCAGTTAAAACTGTCATCACTTCATCTCAAAAGTTAATTAGTGACAAGCTTCAAAAGCTAAAGCCATTCTTTAAAGATGGAATCAATTACTTGGATGGGCAAATAAGATTTCAGAAAGAGGACTTAAGAGATCATATGACCAGATAAGTCATAAAGAGGGAGAGGGTATTAGTCTATACTAGATCTGATCATGTCAAATGGGTAACCAACATCATAAGAGCCACTCTGGGATATCCACCCTTGTGTGATGATGATAATATGGCTGAGTCAGGGGTGCAACCAATTCTACTTGAAGGTGATCAACCTGAGGTTTCCCAAGTCATTTACCCTCCTGCAGATATTGAAATGGTACATCAACAAGTTGAGTCTATATATAACCCTCCTCTACCAGTTACAAATGTTATTATTGAAAAGTTTGATATGCCAGAAGCTGGTCTGAAAGCTCAGCAAGATGCTCTATTATCAAAGAAAAGATTTAGAGAACAAGTAGAATTAAAGCCAGACTTTGAGAAGTGGAGCCCCACTTTAAGGAATATCATTTTAACTGCCTTGAAAGCTGTAAAAGATCAATTACATGAAAGGGGAAAATGGTACAATGAGCAAGAATGGCAAAAGTATGAAGCCAGGCTTGAGGCCATAGTTCAACACAGGAGAAAGGCTAAGATGGGGAAGCTACCTCCTGAAACTCAGGAACCTAGCAAATATTTCCCCAAGCCCTTTCATTATTTTGAAAGACAATGGATCAAGGCTGAAGCACAAAAGAAAGCTGAGTTGAAAGGCAAGAAGCCTATTGAAGATACAGAACCTATTGTACAGGCTCAGATTAAATCTGGCAAAGGGATTGTCATCAAGGAGCCAGTCCAGCCTTAGTCTAAGTTTTACTAGTTTTTGTTCATGAACTATGTAATTGTTAGTTTGTTAAAGAAATCAATGTAAACAACTTGTAACAAACATTTTTGAGTTATTATACAAAACATTATTCTGTGATCATTCTTTTTTACATCTTTTATTCTGTGATGTAACAATGATATGTGTTTTGTTTATATAGTACCCTGTAATATAATGCTTATATACATCATCATGTTTATTTTCTAAGTGGTGTATATCATTGGCTAAATGGTTATGACTTCTCCAAATAGGGGGAGATTGTTGGGTACATTGGAAAATATGTACCTGATTTAGAGAAGCCTCACTTAGCTCAATGATATACATCAAGGTGTATTTGATATTATTTTGAGTTTATATATGGAGGTTAAGAATGTGCTAGAATGCAGGAAAAAGATTCTAAGTCCATATGTCGACACCTGAGGAAGCTGTGTTGACACTCCAGTAAGATTGTGTCGACACTTGGAAATGGCTGTGTCGACACCTCAGTGAATTTGTGTCGACACCGGGAGGCAGTGTCGATACACAGGAATAGTCAGTCGACATCAACTGTGTCGACACCGTGAGGTTGTGTCGACACACAGAAGCAGAGTCAATATCAATTGTGTCGACACATAGAGGCAGTGTCGACACACAAATTCTGTGTCTACAACAACTGTGTCGACACACAGGACTTGTGTCGACACACAGCTAAGTCTAGACCAAGTTGATTGCTGATGAATGGTGAAGTGTTTGTGTCGACACAAATAATCAGTGTCGACACATTCTCAAGTTGCAGAATCAAGAAGCTGTGTCGACATCAAGGTAGCTATGTTGACACCACCAAAGTCTATGTCGACACTTAAGTCACTTGTGTCGACACATATTGACAGATGGTCTCGACACTTTATGACAGACATACTCGACGCTTTGCTGACAAAGACAAAGGCTCAAGATTTGTTTGATGACTTGACAGCTGTGAGTTACAACGGGTTTACTGAATCTGTCAAACTTGTCAGAAGTTAGTTATAAACCAGATATGCTGGTTACCATGGATGAAGTCTATGTATAGATGGATTCAGAAGAAGGAAAAGACAGTTAATGAATGATTCATCATTGACACAAAAACATAACTATTGTGACAAAGATCTCTGATCAAGAAAGTGCAAGGCACAGAAGAAGATCTTCGTGTGAAGATCTAAGAAGACATTCTGAAGTGATCATTCACTCAGTTTCAGTCTAAGTTGAATTCAATCAAGAATTCAGAAGTATCTTCAAGAGGTTTGGATAGAGAGAGATCCAGCTATTTGAAATCAAGAAGGAGACATTCACAGGTCTCTCAAGAAGCAGATACTGAACTAATCTGTCAAGAAAATTCAGATCTATTTCTGAAGTCTAAGAAGGAAGATGTCAGTGAGTTATATTCAAAGGAAATCAACCCAACTAAGTTCAGATTTAAGAAGCCTTGAAGAAAGCTAAGATCAAGTTGATTTCAGCCATCAGCCTCTTAAAGAAGCTGATCAAGAAAGTTCTTATCCCTTCTCTCTCAACAGGGGTAAGAGATTACAAAATTCCTTATCAAATTTTGTAGGATCTATTCATAGATCTGAGTTGTAAGCCTATTTTATAAATGCTGAGTGTAGGAGATTTAATCTCTGAGTGGTAGGGCTGTTTATGCCTGAGTTGTAGGAGAAGGTATTCTCTGAGTTGCAGGCCTTGTGGCAAGGCTGAGGTAGTGTTGTTTATGCCTGAGTTGTAGGAGAAGGTATTCTCTAAGTTGTAGGCCTTATGGCAAGGCTGAGGTAGGGCTTGTTAGCCTGAGTTGTATGAATGTGGAGACATTCTGAGTTGTAGGAATCCTTCTGGATTCTGAGCTAAAGGAAGAAGTTAGGCTGACTCTAGCATACTGCTAGATAGGTGAAGGGGGAAAGTGGATGTACCCAGACCTTGGGGAACCACTATAAATCTGTGTGCAATCTGTGATGTGTGTATGATTGTGATTGCTGTGCTGTGTTAGCTATAGAAATATCTGATTTATTCAAAGAACTGTAGTTATATTCTGCCTTAAGTTAAATCAAGGAAAAGTACATATTCACCCCCCCCCCCACTCTAGGTGTTTAGGTAGTCTTGAAAGTAAAACTATCAGATACACATCCTTAAACTCTTCTAGGAGCTTCCGCAATGAAGGTGGTAAACAATCGAATGACGAGGCACCTTCCTTAACTTGCAGACAAACTAACGCATACACGATACCATCTATAAATGTGTTACGCTCAAATTCCTTCTTTCCTAATAACTTAACGCCTTCCTTTCGACCGGGACAATCGTGTCCTTAGGGGGAACCGTTGGATCCTTTGGCGGAGTGGGTTTTAAAGTAATGGTCTTACCATTAAATTTAAACTCATATGTGTTAGCTCACCCAAAGTGGGTAACATCATGATCAAATAACCATGGGCGACCCAACAACGCATGGCAGGCATCCATAGTGATAACATCGCACTAGATCTTTTCAGAATAAGCCTTGATGGTAAGTGGTACCAAGCAACGCTTCGAGACCGGAAGGGAGGTCTTATTTACCCAAGCAACCTTATAAGGATGAGGGTGTGGCTCGGTGGTCAATAACATCCGTGACACCGCACTCTCGGACACTACGTTCATACAACTTTCACTATCGATTATCAGTTTACACCATTTTTCCCCACTCTTAAAGTTTACCGAAAATATATTTGCCCGGTTCCAAGCATCTACCGTACGAGGAGTATTTAGGATACACCTCATCACCATAATATTAGCATCGTCGTCTAAATCACTCGACACTCCTTCTGACTCAGAATCTTCCTCGGCCTCATACACAAACTCAGTGGGCTCAGATGCAACGTCTAAAAGTGCTACGGGCTTGGGTTTGGTCGGACACTCACTAGCGTAATGACCCTGAATACCAGAAGCATAACAAGTAGCATTTGTCTTACTAATCTTTCCTACAGGCACTCTCTCACCCGTGGTATTCCTAATGTTCCTAGCGGTGATGACCACAGAGTTCGAATCGACAGTACGTAATTTGCCCTTATCCTTAAGTGTGAATGGAGGGGGTTGTCCTAAGATGGACTTGCCCTTATCCTTCAGATAAGTTCGACTCTTGGACTTGAAAGCATTGTGTTTTTCAATATCCAACGCGGCATTATACGTGGTGCTCAAATCAGTGTGATCATAACTCAGAAGTTTACCCTGGATGTCAGGGTTGAGCCCCTTACGGAATCTAGATAAGGTGATCTCCGGCATCTCCCTAACGTCACACCTAACCATCATGTCCTTGAGAAGACTCATGTATTCAGAGACCGTTCTATTCCCTTGCTTAAGGGTTGCTAACTCATCAAACATCTATGTCTGATGATAGGCGGGGACGTACTGATCCGTCAACATGGCTTTCATGACTGCCCAACCAATTGGTGGTAAGCCACCATTCACCGCACCTAAACGACGCTCCTCATTATGCCAGAAAACCTTAGCCCTACCTAGAAGCTTCATTCTCGCAACTCTCACCTTATTCTCGTCAGTCAGACTATACCACTCAAAATAACATTCCATCTCAATGACCCAGTCTAAGAAGACTTGGGGCTCTCCTAACCCATCGTACGCAGGGGGTTTGACTCGTACTGCCCTAGTGAGATCAAACTCAAAGGGTTCACGGTTGTTGTGCAAAAGTGCACGTGGGACATGATCATTTTGACGATTATTATTCCTATAGTCACGTGGGGGAATGGCTTGATTTCGGAGAGCGGCTATGTTTAAGTTCACTTGGTGAAACATTTCCCTCATCTTCATCATTTGGTCATTGAACTCCGGGCGGAGATCAGCGATCGTTGTGGAACTGTGCCCCACATCCCGCTCGTCTGCCATTTGGGAGGTGGATGGGGTATACTCCGTGTCTAGCCTAGTGCGCATGCAAATCACTTATTTTGACAACAGAATTTATGAAAGTAGGAATTGTTCTTGCCTAATAACTAGGATAAAATATAAATTTTTTTTGTTTTCTTGCTGAAAATAAATAAGAGAGCAGAAAAAAAATTGATTTTTTTGCAGAAAAAACAAAATTTTAGGCCGCTATTGTCAGACCACAAAAAAAAATTACTTTTTTTTGTTTGAAAAAAATTTTGCGTGTGCGCGTCGGCGTACTAAAATTAATTAGGATGGTGCCAATTAAGAAATCGACACAACCTCCCTCTGATACCTAATTGATGTAGCGATATACGTGCGACACGAATACTAGCGCAGCTACGGGTCTTTCTCGGTGTCCACGAAATTCGCGACTCGCACAAAGAAAATTATTCCAACCACACGTTTGTAATTTATCATTCCAATGCTATCGTACGGGTAGCAAATCCGTTAGAGACTGAACAACGGCTATAGGCCGAGATCCGATCAAGCTAAAAGGACGAATAGTGCGTCCGAATGAGCGGTGTTGTACCAAAAGAGATCTCCCCAAAAAAAATACGATTCGCAAGAAATGGGTAGATCTCTCACAACAAAAAGAAACGAGGCCCGCCAAGCCTTCTCGAGTTTAAAAAAATCAAGATATACACAAAATTCGTCGAGAAAACCACGATTAATTCAAAGCTATCAAGATTGCACGCCAACGTTTTCCACTACAAGAAATTGTCAAGAGGGAAATAATCACAAGAAAAGTAGAAGGTTTCGTTACCCTGCACGGAGATAGATCTAGACGTTGATCTATGCCAAAGGCTAGTCGCCCTTCAACGGTTCCACCGGAAGCACGCCCGATGGAGAGAAACTTTCTGCCTTCCTCTCATCACGCCGGAACCAAGATCCTTGAGCCCAACCTTCTTGTATTGGTCGGCCACTAAGTGGAGAGAGAAAAGGTGGTGGAGTTGGGAGGTGGCCGAATTTATGAGAGGGGTGGCCTTGTTTTGTGAGGGGGCGGCTGTTCTTGAGGGTGATGGTGGAGAGGAGGGTTGCCGAAGTAGGAGGAGGGGAGGTTGGCCGGTGGCCAAGAGGGAGAGAGAAAGGAGGGGGCGGCTATTGCTTTGGCCGAACCCTAAGAAATGGAGGGAGAGAATATGAGAGAGGGAAAATTAAGAGGGGGGGAAGGTTTCTTAAAATGAGGAGATCTCCAAATTATTTCATCCAATTCTATTCCATTAGTACAACCAATGCCTATATATAGGCTTTCAATACAACTTTGGCTACATGAAGCCCATTGTTATAAAAATAATAATAGTCCCAAAATTTTGCTACATGCAGCCCACAATCATGAAAATAATAAAAGTCCAAATAACCAAACAATTAATAAATAAGGAAATAACTTAATAATTAATTAATACTTATAATAGCATAATTATATGTATTAATTAATTATTTAAATGCCGCGGGCGGAGATTGTAGCGGCGATGGCGCTTATCCAAATTTTTGTCACGGTGACGCGCGTTTTTGGTTGGAGGGGCGCAATCATCCGTAAGCGTGACGGTACTATCATCCTGTTGAGGTCCGTCGTCGTCATCACTTGTTTAAGATCTAGATGTCCCTGTGGACAATGCTATGGTTGAGGGGGAGATTCACACTCAACTCCCTGCTCAAGGAATAGTTTATAATATAGACTCTTCTGAATTATATATGGGGAATGTTGTTGCTGATAACAATGGAAATCAATATTCTTCAGAATTTGAAATGGCTGACTCAGATGTAAGAGAAGAACTCAGTATAGTGCAACAACCAGTCTGTAATGAAGGTACATCAAATCAAGCTGATCATATATCACCATTCTTTTTGGCCCAACTGAAAGGGTTGTTGGATGAACAAAGGAGGAAACTAGAGAACTTTATGGATGACTCTATCAAGAACCTCAGGAATAATTTGTCAACAAAGATTAAGTCTATCAGGTTTGAGATTAATCTGCTGAGAACAAACACAGTTTCATTCTTCAAAAGGGCTGCTCCTGCAATTACTTTCACTGAAAGTAAGCTGATTGAAATCAATAATATTCAGAATGGCATCATGGAGAATCGGAATATCACTTCTGGAAACATGCTAGTTGTTCACAATGCACAAAAGGAAGTGTTGGAAAAACACAAGGTTATTCTTGAAAGAAGAATGGATGCTTGCACCCAAGTCTTAGATGATCACCTGCTCAAGATTAAAGACGATGTAACACCTAGATGTGCAGTTGATAAAGTCCATCACCTCCCTGACTAAAGATGTCTCTGAAGAAGTCAAAAAGGGGGAGAAGGAAGTGATAAGGACCTACACTGAAAATGTTGTATAGACTACAAATGTGATCAGAGGATCCCTTGGTTTTGAACAGTTAACATATAATAACATCCCTGCTTTTCCTAACCAGATTAATCAAGTACTGCAAGATGGGAATCAGTATGGTACCCAATACTATGATCAGTATGCAGAGCATTATGATACTCAGCAGTATGATATTCAAGATAGTGTATAGTGGGCTGAACCTTCTATATCATCTGAATTTCCTACATTCATCCCTACTGTTGACCAAATGATAAGAGCTAGAGGAAAGTATCTTACTGAGGAAGAGGAAGATGTCAGGTTGAGCAAGAAGAGGTACAGGGAAGAAATGGAAACCAGTCCAGATTTTGAATAATGGAGTCCTCAATCCAGGACTATCATTCTGTCTGCCTGGGATCTAGTCAAGAACAAGAACATTGAAAGGGGGAAGCTCTATAACTCCCTAGAATGGGCCAAACATGAGAAGAATGAAGAGGACAGAAGGAAGTTTAGAAGGGACAAGAGGTTAGGTAAACTGCTGCCAGATGCTGTAGAGCCCGGCAAATACTTCCCAAAGCCATATAACTATTTTGAGAGGCAAAAGGAAGAGAAAGAAGACAACGCAAAAGCTGCCAAGAAGCCTAGCAGGGGCATAGTCATAAGAAAACCTGAAACTTAGAAATGTTTCTTGTTTTACTTAAGGGCTGTAGGAAATGTGTTTTGTTTTATGCACACTACCAAAACATTAATCTTTCTTTTAATGAAAATCATATTTCTAGTTGTGTATAATTTATCTCACCTTTATACTGAAATGTTATATCTGCTGCATATGTGTTAGTGTATATCATTGTCTAAGGTTTTGACTTCTTTAAATAGAAGGAGATTGTTGGGTTCATTGATCACAATATCCCAGATTTGAAGAAGGTCTACAGGACAATGGTATACACATGTTTGTATCTGATGCATGTTATAAGTTCTATGTATGTAGGGGACTCTTTGTTTATTTGATTAGACAGGTTATTTGTAAGACCCCATTTTTTGCTACGCTACCGGGTCTTACGCCCAGAATCGCCGTTTTGCGGTGACACCAACACTCGGGATAGTCGTCACTACAAAACATCGATCCTGCCGGCATTAATGATCATCAAAGAAGTAGAAGTACAATAGTGAAGACAATCAAGTCAAGTCCACAAAGATCACCACATATATATAAAAATGAGCATGAGTCCATAATGAGTACAAAGTATGAAAGAGAGTAGAAAAGAAAAGGTCTTAAACCCGGTACATGTCTAATACAAATGATCTCTCTCTCACAACTCACAACACCTAAGCTGAAGCAAACTGAAATCCATCCTCGACCCATCGCCGTGTAGTAGTTGTAGTACGCAGCAACTGCTCCTCATGTCCTGCCTCCTTGTCCTGCCGATGCTGATGCTCCTGCTGCTCGGTCCCCTAAAATGATGTGGTCCACTGACCGTTAGTCAAAAGACTAAGCCATTATCGTCCTCGCCTCACCCCCGCGACTCTTAGGAACCGTGTGGGGAGGATGAAAATGGAGGACAACAAATCAAAGTGGAACAAGCAAGTGACACTACCCTGGCAGGTGTATGTATAAAAGAAATATAACAAATGAGCAGTAATGTAAACAAGTAAAATAGAGCAGTAAGTACATATAAAGCAAACTGTGGAATAAGTAACCTTAACTTATAAGAATGCTCATACAAACTTATAAGTTAAGGTGTCTTTTGCAAGGCTCCCATCGTATAACCTATCCCATACTAGTTTATACGATAGGGTGTCAGGTTATATGCAAGTATGTGTGTATGATATGTTATGTCATGATTCATGCAAGTGCAACACACAGACATGACTCTATGCGCACAGACTTTTAGTTCCCCTATTTTGGAAGCTAGATTCACTCCTAGGAGCCTCCATAGTGGCCAACGGAGACAGTGGGTCGGGCCACCCACTCTTAGGCGGTTAACCGCACTACCGGGCCTAGCCCATACGTATGCCTCTGAAGGACACACCAAAGTCACCACGTACTATGCTGACCAACCACCAGTCTTTTCCTTGGCTAAGTGAGAACCACACTGGCTGAGTTAATGTATTGACATCGGTGTGATCGACCATCTAATACCGAAGACCCACCATTTATGCACATGCAACCATGAATTTCCGAGCCATCGTCTCCCCGGACTAACCCGTCTGTTATAACTACCTTCTGGCCTTCGGCTCGCTGGGCTAACTTGCTCATTTTCACAACCACCGAGCCTACCGCTCGGATAACCCAATCAAGATAACCTCCCGAGTCATCGGGGTGAGTGAAATTGAAGTCCTAGTATTTCTAATTGCTCTTTAACATTTAAATCTTACGGTTTAAGGTTAACCTTGGACTTCCCAAGACATTCCCTATGAAAGGCTCTCGAGGGCACTAGGAACTACGATGGGTTGAAGCCCAAAGCTCCCTTCAGCAAGGTACTTAATAATATTTGTATCTACCCATGTCCCAACTCTACTGATCTTACACTTGAACTATTCTTAAGTGTATTTAGATTTTCTCCAAGGGAAAGACGATCCATCGTCGATCTCGGGCACGACCTTGCCCCTAGTCAACCCGGCTCTCACAACCTGACTCCCATTGATGACTTTATGCATACTCAACAAAATTAGGTACACCAACTACCCTTTATCCCATTCCAAGGTTCACATGATTCCTTAATTCTACAATTTTACTATGTGCAGACCTAATGAGCTATATGGTGTGCATGAATGGTACCCTTCAAATGTTAGTCCAAATAACTTAAGATTATTACTGGGGTTCTAATATGATATTTTACAGATAAATCAAAAATATAATATTTTTCCTAATTTATTTAGTATTTAATTAATTTTCTGTAAAATAAGGTCGGTCGTGTTTTTGAACATCAAGTATACTTTCTGACCTGGTTTGGCCTCAACAAAATTATGGAAAGTATATATCATCCAAAAAACAGTAAATACTGAGAACCATAATTTTCCAAAAAGTGGTTGACCTCCAACTAAGATATTGATTAAATAATCACCAAGACAAGGTAAAGAAGCAAATTTTACAAATAATCATCCAAATATTATAAGAAAGTTACTAGATAACAATTATATGCAGGAAAGATCGTTGACCAAGAATTACTAATTTAAAAGCTTATTTGGTCACATAATTAAATAATTTAAAATAAATTAGTATTAGGCACCTTGTGAACAAGCCCATATAAATAGTCCTGCAATAATTCTATAAAAATTCACAGAGCTTAATGATAAACCTAAAGGTTCTCTGCCAAAATTTCATAAGTTTTCAATGAGTAAATATCTCTTAATAAATTTTTTAATAAATAGGGCAACTACAAAAGTTGTGAATGAAGTACCTCAAATACTGATCTAAAATTCACACTAAAATTTCCAGAGCTTTATAGCAATAATATATGACAACATCCTAAATTTCAAGATCATTCAAGGTCATATAATTAGGTAATAAAATCATTATCAAAAATGCACTATTTGGTCCTAAGATATTTCATATGAGATGTAAGTTCCTAAAAATCCTAATTTCATTTCTTAGTGCTTATATCCACCCTAGAAACTCAACCACAAAGTTTCAAGACATTCCAAGGACATATGGTCCCATGTCCTTCAATTGGCTCAATATCCAACCCTAGAGTTAACACTAGGGTTCTAGGGCATCTCAATCCCCAAACCACCCATAATCTCTTGTGAATGTGTTTTATGTGACAATAAATCAGTGGACAACGTTTCACCAAGTTTGGATGAATATTGGTCACTCAACCCACCAAGCACACATTTTCCCTGATCTACCCTTAAGGGACCAAACTTTGGACACACCAATACTTATTCAAATTAGTCCCAAATGGGCTGAGAATTTTACCAGTGTCATATAATGACCATAAGGACTATCCACCAAAATTTTGGGGAATTATGAGGTCATTAGACCATAAAATCAAATCATACATGATTTATTAAATTCTTACAAAAACTATAGAACAATATTCTCCAAAAATTCACATTTTTGGATATGATGAGGGGATCGGTATAATTAGTATATGGTTCAAATTTCAAAGCATTTGCCTAACTGGTTTAGTAAGAGCACTCAATTTAGTCTCTAGTCAAGCCTATATATGGCTGCACCATTTTGAGTGTTGCGGTCAAACCACTGACCCAAGTGAGTCGAAACAAATTTTAAAATAAATCAGACTTCAAGACCTATAATTTTCATGTTGACTACTTTTCCTGAAAAGGCCTATAAGGACCTCATTTGACAACACCAAAAGATACATGTTTAAAGGTAATAAATCAATATGCTTTATATATAAATATATTAATAATTTTATAAGATAACACTATTCATCTTCTTCATAGCCCGAACAGCAGCCCGTAAAAAAATGCTCAACCTGTAGCTTTTGTGTGTGCCACCTCCGGCCATTCGGCCACCTCCCTGGCCAGCCCCCGCCACCACCACCTCCGTTGAGGTGGTGGCTATCGCCCGACGATGGTTTGGCCGCCGGAGGTGGTGGTTTCCGGCGAACCCGTCACCATGAAATTTCAGAAAATCTCCATTTTTACTCACTTGGATCGGCTCGTTTGAGCCCGATTTCTCAGCCTAATTTGAACTAGGATACTAGCACAAGGGGAGAGGAGGAGAAGTGGACCTTGATTGGAGTTCGACGACGGCGGTGGCGGCAGTTGGCCGTTACTTTTTTCCTCTCTAGCGAGCTTGCCCGATTCCTTGATCCTCCACCAAAATCTTTGATCCAATATACCATTTCGACTGCCAAGGACATTGTGAAGGTGATGGGTTAGTCAAAATTAGGAATAAGGGGATGTATAGGGGGATTTTATATTTTTTCCATGGAGGGGAGGTGAAGGGGTGTGGTCGGCCATGGTGGTTGGGCTTCCCCATAATGCTTGGCCGGTTGGATTCATTGGGAATTCATTCCCCATGCACTAGGGAGATGAATGGAGCCATTGAGATTGAAGAGAGGAAGCCCTTGGCCTTCCAAGCCATGAATAACCTTCTTTCTCTCTCTTTCTCTCTCCTCCATTAAAGGGAAAATGAGCTTTCTCACTGCTAGTCACCATTTCCAGAAAATGAATGACATTCCAAGTAAATATCATCCTCCTAAAGTTAATGGGCCACTCAAGTTGGGCTTAGCCCAAGTGGCTTGAGCTTGGTTAGGTCATTTAGGCTAGTTTGACCTATTTTAGGGTTGAGTTGACTTTGGTCAATTTGACCTTATGGGTTGACCCCAATGAGTCCTTAATGACTCATTGGCCTCTCCTAAGGTCTAGGTAGACTTGGGTAGGGTTGGTTTGACACCTTGTAGGCCACTTGATCCTTAATTAGGGCACTTTGACCACTTTAGGGTTAGGGTTGACTTTTGGTCAACTTGACCTTTTGGGTTGACCCCAATGAGTCCTTTGTGACCCAATGAACCTTCTAAAGGGCTAGGGATGTTATGGTGGGGTCAAAGAGTCAAGGTGAGGCCATAAGGTCAAACCCTTGGTTAGTTAATTGGAAAGTGTTATTTGCAGACTATGACGATCTTCACCTTCAAGCCTAAGTTCACATGGCCTCTTTGAGCTTCCTAGGTTTTATCATGACCTAGTCATAACAAAATCATCTTAGGGGTCTAGTTGGAAATAGGATGTTACATTATTCAACTGACAATGACAGGACATAGGACAGGATGCTGACAAGGCTGAAATGTGTTTAAGTCTAAATGCACTGAGTGAAGGGAGTTCACTCAACGCCAGATGGCCTTAAGTGTTGAGTAAATACTAGACAGTCAAAGACTCAGCATTGACAAGACAGAAATCTAGTTAAGTCTAGAAGCGTTGAGTGAAGACAGTTTACTCAACGCTCAGAGCCAGAAGCGTTGAGTAAATCTCAAGTAGTCAAAGCCGCAGAGAATCTGCCAACATATCTTGCTAAGTACAGAAGCATTGAGTGAAGGAAGTTCACTCAACGCGATGCATAGAAAGCATCGACAGAACATAGTTCAGTCAGAGTTGCAGTATTGGTTGTTACAGAATTCGGTCTAAGGACGAAAGCATTGAGTGATGTCAACTCACTCAACGTCTTTTCAACAGAAAATCTGTCGAAGGACAGAAGCGTTGAGTGAAGGCAGTTCACTCAACGCCTCTTCAATAAAACAGGCAAAGACAGAAAGCGTTGAGTGAAGACAACTCGCTCAATGCATTTATACAGAGATAATCGACTAGGTCTAGATACGTTGAATGATGAATGCTCGCTCAATGCCTATTTGGTTAGACTGCAAATGTCTATATTCGTTGAGTGATGACTGATCACTCAACGTCTAAAGTTGCAAAAATGTGCCCAAGTGTTTTGGCTTTGAGTGATAAGGCTTCACTCAACGCCTATACAGAATTGTTATTTTGGCTAAGTCAACAAGTGCGGTGTCATGATGACGTCAGTAGAAATTCAAACGTTGCGGGAACTGAACAGTAGACGACAAATGGCGTTGCTTGGCTGTTGTACAACATTTAATGCAAAAGACAAGTTGCAGCTACCAACTCCTGGTGGTCCCACTGCTCAAAGAGTCGTTGGACGGTAAAATAGAAAAGAATTAGGTCACGGAAGAAGACACAGACTTTTTGGAATAATAGAGCTTCATCTTCTTCCTCTCAACCTAGTTGTTGAGTTGAAGAACTTGCTCCTTCTATTCAAACAAGAAGTTCAAGAAAGTTAGCTGTTGACATTCTCATATTTAATAACAAGTTCAGAGAGTTCTCTCTGTGAGGTAGAAGAAGAAACAAAGCAATCCATTGCTGTAGTGACTGCACAGCTCAAGCAGAACTCATCTTGAAGATCTATTCCTAAAGCTGTGAAGAAGAAAAGACTGAATCATTTCACTTCAAGAAAAGGCAGATTCAGAGATTGTTTCTCTGCAGTCATTAATCAACACCAACCAACCTTTCATTTGTAGGATCATTACTGATCTGAGTGTAAGCCTGATCTATAAAGGTTGAGGTAGGATCTTTCTGTAGATCTGAGCTGTAAGGCCTTCGAGCCTGAGTTGTAGTATTCCAGTTGAGAATCTGAGTGGTAGGATCTTTGTGTGGATCTAAGGTAGGGCTAAGTGCTTGAGTTGTAGGAGATTTATCCTCTAAGGTAAGATCTAGTGTTGGATCTGAGCGTAGGGATTTCCTCCAAGCCCGAGTGTAGGACTTTGCCTAAAGTCTGAGGTAGGTAGTCTGGTGCAGATTACTTAGTTGTAGGAGATTATATCTCAAACTATAGGGCCTTGGGCCTGAGGTAGGACTTGGAGGAGTCAGAGAGATCCTGAGAGATCTGTGTTATAAGCTCTTGGAGCCGAGTTTGAAGGAGTTGGTCTTGTCTAACAAACTATTAGAAAGGTGAGAGAGACAGTGGATGTACCCATACTCTGGGGAACCACTATAAACCATTTGTGTGCTGATTGTGTGTTCTTGAAAGCAAACCTAACCTAATCACAACTCACCAAAGTCAAAAGAAATCACAAAAAGGAAGAAAAATCTATTCACCCCCTCTAGGTGTTTAGCTACTCTTGAATCTAAAGACTTTCACACATTTATGGTGCTTATAGCAATTTCCTAGGTTCAAGCTAGCCTAAGTCATCTCATGACCTCTACTCACAACTCAAGTGTTAACCCTAACCAAAGGGGGTCTAGAAGTAAGGGGGTGTTACACCGACGGACACGTCGGTGGTCTCCGGCCAAGACATCAGCGACACCGTCCCTAATCCCGGCGGTAAATAATCCTGGCGGCTCCGTCGCTACAGTATCCCGACGTGCTGAAATCATGCTTTGTTTGGTTTATAAATAATATCCTCACGCCTGCTATTTCGAATTACAGAAATCAAATGGGTTAAAGTAAGCTCGGTCTTGAGTGCTTGCTTTAATCGCTGCTATGTGAGCTTGTCGTTGTCCGCAGCTATGTGGGCTTCCCATTGCCCGCAGCTCGCCCCTCCTGCAGGTTGTTGTTTCCCATTGCTATATTGGAATATGGGCCGGTTGCTTGCCCGATGCATGCTTCTCTCAAACGTATACATTTTTTTGTAAAATAATATCATATAAAATAAAATAGTAACATATATATATACTATATACAAAGATATATCGCGGTGTAACGCCGATCACCACTAAAATAATCTAAACCGCCCGATCTAATCAAATCATAGGATCTCAGTCGTTTGATCGCATAAACGAATTATGACTGTCCATATTTTTTCTTAGGTCTCCTAAACTTATCATGATAAGGTGTTCTAAACCTATAAATTTTATAGGATTTCTACCATACAAAGTGAATTTACTATTTTCCTCTATATTTTTGAAAAAATTATTGGGCAAGATAGAAACATTGTCTACCTACATGAACAGCCACAAAGTTTTGCCCCAACATGACCCGACCCATTTCACGATCAAAAAAGCCCTGTAGTTTTGGCCAGTAGCATTTCAACTGCACCTAATCTATATATATTTTTGGGCCAGTAACATTTCAACTGCACCTAATTTATTTAATATTTAATATTTAATATATATTAAATATTATATATAATAATATTATATAATAATTTTTTAAAATTTAGTGGGGGCCAGTGGGATATAAGTTGCGGGTACTGTCGCGGGAGGCACGGAGGGCCTCGTGCACTGTCACTCGTGTGTGTACACACACATACATTTTTTGTAAAATAATATCATATAAAATATATTTATAATAGTAAAATATTATAGTTTAGCAATGCAATCATTGCTTTTATATTAGTACGAGCTTCTTCGCACGGACATCTTTGCTTTTATATTAGTACGAGCTTCTTCGCACGGCCTACGCACGTGCTCGAAGCTCTTGGACGACCTTCGTCCGCATCGAGGCGGGCTTCACCCGTGCGAAATGCTTTGTGCGGCCTCCGGCCACATAGAAGCGGGTTTCGCTCGCTTCCACACAATTCACTAGCTCGGCACCGCAACCGCCACTCGCGACCCCCAGGAGCCTTGTGATTGTTGTTTGATTTTGCTCTGTGGGGCCGTGAGTGGCGATTGTGGAGTTGAGCTAGTGAATTGTGTGGAAGTGGGCGAAGCCCGTGCGGAAGCAGACGAACCCCGCTTATAACTACAAAAAATCACGGATTTCATCCGCGCCGCGGGAACCACAGTCATGATCTCGTGGCACGAATGAAATCGGCCCCTCCGAACCACCCCACTGAGGCCTAAAACTAGAGTAAAAATTGTCCGCGACTTGGACCTAAAACACAGTCCGAACAAATGAAATACATGAGAAGCCTTTCCCTATTTTGTGGGACCCGTGGTGCACAATAAGGCTCTGTTTGAGAACCCCAGCTGGTCGCAAGTCAAGCAGAGAGAAAACGTCAGTCTGCAACGACAGGCTAGTGCTCGGCAGGCCAACAACAAACTCCAGGTTTGCCCCCGTTTTTTCGCAGGCCGCCCTCAGCTGGAGCTCCCACTAGCTTCCCAAACAGCATCCCGCCGGTTCAGCCCCGCCAGAACGACGTCCCATATAAGGGAAATTTTTTTGTCTGGGCACCGGACGAAGATCATCATCCGGGGCCCTACTGATTGTGACGCGTGACACTTTAAAAATTCATTAAAAAACAGAATCGTTTTGCGCGAGAATAAGGTTTTTTAGTAGTCACTTTTTTCTTTTTAGTACTTACTTTGGTAATTACTTTAGTAGTTACTTTTTTTTCATTAAAAAACAGAATCGTTCTGAGATACAACTATTACCATTACAGATACAATTAAATTTTCTAAAACAAAACTATAATAGCTTATGATACAACTAGTATAATCTCGGATAAAAAAAAAACTCTCTAAGATACAACAAAGTTCTCTCACTCGTAATTACAACTACAAATATCTTATCTCCGAAACAAAATAACATAACAAACAATATCATGAGAGAATATCAAAATAGTGAAGATTTAGGGTTCCTTCAATGTCTGAAAATGTACCTTCAATGCTATTATACTAATAAAATACTGATCTGAGATACAACTATTATCATCTCATATATAATTAAATTTTCTAAGACAAAATTATAATAGCTCAGGATACAACTAGTATAATCTCGGATAAAAAAACGTTTTAGGATACAACAAAGTTCTCTCACTCGCAATTACAACTACAAATATCTTATATTCGAAACAAAATAACATAACAAATAATATTATGAGAAAAAATCAAAAGAGTGAAGATTTAGGGTTCCTTCAATGTTTGAAAATGTACCTTCAATGTTTGTTGATGTTGAGGATGTGAAGCTTCAATGATTGGGGGAGAAAATGATGGGCAAGGAGAAGAGAGCGAAGTCGGGGGGGGAGAAGTTTCGCTGTCGCCTGGGAGAAAAAACGCGAGGCGGGAGAGAAAAAATTTCGTCGCCTGAGAGACAAAAAATTGTCTCTGAAGGCAAACATATTCTGTTTTTTTAATGAATTTCTAATGTGCCACGCGTCACAATCAGGTGGGCCCGAGACGTTGATCTTCGTCCGGAGCCGGACCAAAAAATTCCGCCCCACATAAGCCTAGAGCTGTCACGGTTCCGGTTCGGTTCCGGTTCTACAAAAACCATGAACCGAACTACTAAGATAACAGTTCTTCAAATTAGAACCAAAACCTTATTTGATTTGACCGGTTCCGGTTCCGGTTCCAACTTAATTTTTGGAAGCGTTGTGTCAACGGTTCCGGTTACGGTTCAACAAGAACCAAAATCAAACCGGCCACTATCGGTTTGGTCCGGTTGGATGCGGTTCGGTCCGGTTCCAATCAGTTCAAACTAAAACCAAGATCAAACTTGGCGGAATGAAATAAAAGCGCGCTGCAAATAGTAAAACTCAAAATAACATCGAAATAGAAATAATTATGTTGCGCACTTCTCGACGATCTTTTCCACAATCAGTGAGATAGTATCAATTGCCTTCTTACACGTGTAGACTTGCTACGAATTCTAGTTGGTTTGCGCACGTCTCGTCGACATGCTCAACCGTAACAACCGCCTATAATTAGTTGTCTTTCATGATTACTATCTATATTTTTTTAATAAAATATTTTCAAAAAAATATGTAAGTAAAATTGAAAATATATTATATAACTGTATAAAAATAAAAAATGCACTGCAAAAATTGACTTCAAACCGTAACAATGTCAAATCATACCATACGGTTTTTATGCGGTGAAGTTTTGTTCGGTCCAAAATCGACTCCCTTTAGTGCGATTGCGGTTTGAGTTTAAACTGCACCAGCTTCACTCGTGATAGTAAGTATAAATATTATAGATAAATTATAAAATTATAACAATATAATAATAATAATAATAATAAACGAGTTGCGGTTCGGTTCTACTTCGCTCCGGTTCGGATCGGTTCTAAAAATCTTGAAACCGCTTGAGACTTGTATGTTGCGGTTCCGGTTCCGGTCCGGATAATAATATGTAAGAACCACACCCGGACCAATGTTGTTCATGGTTCCAAAATTTAAACCGGAACACGAATAATTTGCGAACGATTCGATCTAATTCTTTGCGGCTTCTGTTCGATTTGCGGTTTTAGGTGACACCTCTACATAAGCCCCACTATTTTCCTCATTGGTTTTCCTAACCGTTCTTTTTCCTAAAACTATGTTCACGAACTGCTGATGATTTTGATTTATTTTTTAATTAAATTTATAGAGGACTGGAAAGGTGGCCATAAACTTTCACCCCCAACAGCACTTCTTCCTTGCCTCCTCCCTCCGTCTCTCCCATGCCGCCTTCTTCCACACTCATGACCCCCTCCCCACTCCACCTCCACCCTCTCAAATCCGCCACCATCTCCATGAAGCAGCTCAGATCTTACCCGCCGGAAATCTCCGGCTCCACCCGCCCCAGAACCACCCACGCCCTCCTCCGCCCTCACCATCGAACCAACCCCCTCATCTGGTTCTCCGCCTTCCTCTGCGTCATCCTCATTGTCCTCCTCATCGCCGCCGGCGTTCTAATCCTCATCGTCTTCCTCGTCATCAAGCCCCGCATCCCTAATTTCGACACCGCCACCGCGTCGCTCAACACCATCTACCTCGATTCCCCAACATACCTCAACTCCGACCTCACCTTCCTCGCCAATTTCTCAAACCCAAACACCAAGATCGACGTCGCCTTCCAGTACGCCCGCATCGAGCTTTATTTCCTCAACCGCCTCATCGCCGCGCAGGCGCTCCGGCCCTTCGCGCAGCGAAGGGGCGAGGCGAGGCTCCAGGCGATTCACATGATTTCCAGCCAGGTTTACCTCCCGCCGGAGATCGCCGCCGAGCTCGTCCGGCAGGTGCGGAGCAATAGGGTTTCGTACAGCGTGAGGGCGACGTTTAGGGTTAGGGCAAGCCTCGGCATCGGCCACTTTTCGTATTGGATGTACGGCCGCTGCCAGATCGAGCTCACGAGTCCGCCCGGTGGAGTTCTGGTGGCGAGGAGTTGCCGGACGAAGAGATGATGATGAATCGGTCATCAGTCCATTAGTTAGGGTTTCGTTTGCTCTCTCTTTTCCTTCTTTAGATGTATGGATTCTTCCAACAGAGCGGGATTACAGGGCGTTTATTTCCTGTGATCGATTGAGCCATTCAGGAAATCGGGATAAATTAATTTTATATTTATATTTTTTCTCATAATTAGATTTCTGAAAATCCGATAATTCAAAATCCTTGTATTTTGGCCCCGGCTTGCTTTTCGGATGCTTAACCATGAAGTTTCTGATTTGGTAAAGTTGTTTTTTTATATAATTATGAATGTATGTTTAAATACCTGAGTGGTTATGCAATTTCATACGCAAAAACCTTCGCCGCTACTTTCAGTAAGCTTAAGGCACTGTTTGACAACCCGCTGGCGGGTGCGATCCGGACTCGCAGCGTTCGGGAAGAAAAGATGGCCGCCAGCTCACGATGCCCGTTTTGAACGGGCTGGAGATGCGGTGTTTGAAAGAAATGGCAACCACCGGCTGACAACGGCCGGAGGGATCAAGCCGGAGAAAAGGTGTTTGGGACACCGGTACGCCTTTTTCACGCTGGTCCTGGGAGCACAAGTTGATGTCATCGTCAGACGTTTGGGACAACAACGCCCTGATTTCTCACTCCTCCCCGACGTGCCAGTTCTCAACCGGAAAAATTGTGAGCACTATTTCACCATTCAGGACGGCCAGTTCTCTCTCTGGGCTCGTTCCCACAATCCCACCGGACGGGTGCCCTGCGGGCTGCTGGGTTATCAAACAAAGCCTATGTTTTGATGACACGTGGCATGTGAGTCATTCATTGTATATTGTAATGTCCTCTCAATTTGGAACTAATAGTGAATGTAATTGTTATGAACTTCCTAAGGAATTTCATCCACTTTTAGGTTCAAATCTAATTTTGATTTCTAGCTGTTGTCTCAAACATATATTTTATAATGGTGATGTTTTGTCTACACTTCTCAGAGCAAAAACTTAACATCAAATGGAGCTAGGTCTATTTTACTATCCAGATCAATTATCATCTGCAAAATATTGTGTTTATTAAAATTTTAAAATAGATAATTCACTATAAGAAATAACAACAATTGGTCACGGACTTCTCTCTTTCAAAGCTTTTGTGCGGCCTTAGTTTCTCTTTGTCATACCGCATAGTCAAGCTAAAGTGTTTCTGATTGAAAGAACTCTAATGATCTCTATTGCTTCTTTAAAGCTTGGATTCTAACTTGAATTTCTGATTGATTGATACAAATGAACAACCACCTCCTTTTTATAGTCTCCAAGGGATTTTCCCTTCAACAAAGAGAGCACTCTAGAAACTTTTTATTTTAGGCTCTTCAAAACTATTCTACACTCCTCTTATGGCTATGCACAAGCCTCCACACTAATCTACAACATTCAAGAGTATTCTAGACAATTCTAGATTACTCTCAACATCTACAACATTTCATATCATACTAGAAAGTTCGACACATCTATAGTTATCTAGAAGTTTTCACATCCTTCTAGAATATTCTAGATTATTTAACTCTTTCTAGAATATTCTAGAAATCTCTACACTATTTCATAATATTCAAGATTCTTCTACACCGCTATAGAATCTTTTGTAAGACTCTACATTTTTCTAGAATCTTCTCTTATCCTAAAGGCTCTGTTTGGAAGAGCTGTTGAGGATTGAAATTCTGTTGATTGTGTAGAGCTCATTGTACAAAGCTCTTTGAGAAACTATTTTGAAAAGTTGTGAGCTGTTTGGAAGAACAAAAATTTGGAACGAAAATGGGGAGAATGAAGAGCAGCGATCGGCTGGGAGAACGAAAATGGGGAAGAAAACGAAGAGCAGCGATCGACAGGAAGAAATCGAGGAGCAGTGATCAGAAAAAAAAAATCAAAGAGCAGTGATAAAAAAAAATCGAAGAGCAGTGATCGGAAAAATGGAAGTGAAGCAATCAACGAGAAGAAGACCTATCGGCTTCTCCTTCGCAGATCGACGAGAAAAAGACCTATCAAGGAAGAAGACCGAACGAGGGTTGAGGGCTCGATGTCGGCGGATCTAGGATGACGGTGGTTCCTGGTTGACGACGAGGAGAGGCAAAAATCCTGCTCGACGACGACTCCTGGACGACCTTTGGACGACGACTTCTGCTCGACGCTGGTGGATCCAGGACGGCAACTCCTGTCGGGATCGGGATTCAAGGTGTCGGGCGAAATTTAGGGGGCGGGAAGTGATTTTTAGAGCGCTAAAGCAGGGGGTCCCCGGCTTCGTAAAAATAAGCTCTGGAGTGATTTTCACGGAAGCGATTTTGAGAGAGTTGTCAAACAACCAAAAATCAGCTCTTGCGGTTGGAATAGAACTTTTCCAGCTGCCAGAGCTGCGCCAAATACAGCCAAAGACCTCTCTCCAATGTTTTGGAGACTTCCACATCCTCTTGCGTCATAGGATGTCATGTCTTTGCTTGGGCATGCTCCGCTTATGCATGAACAACTTGAGTATGAAGTCATGCTTATACCAAGGGCTCCCACACCAAAGTCCGTGACCTTTTCGAAGCTTTGTCGCATCAATATGTGACCTATTGTACCATCCGTATATGCATACATGGTCTCGGTTGTGTCTTTAGCTACAGGACCATGACATACCATCACGTTTATTAAGACCTTTTGTGGCGTTTTTGAAGCGTTGACATTGATTCAGCATCGTTTTGCAAAACGTCGCAATAGCGTCCGGGACGCAAGCGTCGGCGAAGACTATTGTAGTGCTTTATATTAAAAACATTGTTGTAGACGCAAAGACTACCTCGACGCTTCTAATAAAAATGTTGTGGTGTGTCCCCATCTATTCCGGCTATTTCCTCTTGAACGGTGCAATTGACTGCATTTATAAATATAAAAAATTACCAATGTCCATGCTTTTTTTAGACAATGTTATAGACCAAAATCTATGCTTTGCTATACAAATGTTTTAAAATATGAAAAAAATGTTCACTTTAACACGCTTTTTAACAAACGCCGCAAACTAAGGGTCTGTTTGGCTCAGCTGAAGCGACTGGAGAAGTAGCTGATTTGCAGAGTGGTGGAAAAATCTGCTGATTTGCAGCGACTGGAGAATCAGTGAAACTGTTTGGATGATCTGCTTTTTCAGTGTTGTTTGAACAGAAAATTTGTCAAAACTGTTTGGCAAAGTAGCTGTTTGGTGGCTTATTCAAAACAATAGTAATTGCAAGCAGAATATGAGTTTTAAATGTTTTGTCAAATCTTATTATTACATAATCAGATTGTCTAAATATCATAAAAAAAAACTTCAACATATTTTGTAGTTGCTTCATTGGATCCACTCGTTTCGGCACCGATGATGTTTATCTACACAATGAAGGAATATAATATCAATAATTTTGAGGTTAAATTTTCTTTTTGACTACTAAAAAATATTGTACTTATGATCATGTTGTAACTGGTCGGCTATAAAATCTCGTAATGCAGATATTTCTTTAGCACCAATTCCTTCAATTGTTACTGGATCGATGTTTGGATTTGCATTTGTGGCTATTCGGTTACGAGTAACTCGCACCTCATATGCCTGTCGATGCACAAAGTTAGCATCCATATCACATGCATTAAACTCTCGATCTATGCGTGAGGGGTGCCTCCGAATATAATTATGTATTGTCATTGTCGCCACCACAATGACACACTGTTTTGAAACTGTGTATTGTGGCATCTTTCTCAGTATGCCCCACTTCTTCTTCCAGACACCAAATGTTCTCTCAATCACACTACGAAGTGATGAGTGTGCCTTATTGAAAATTTCACGTCGTCCTGTAATTGGTCGATTACCCCTCGCAAAATCAGGTAAGTGATAGCGAGTCTCTGGACATGGTTTCAAAATTCCTCGCTGAAGCGGATATCCAGCGTCTACCAAATAATATTTACCTACATAAGAAATTTATTAATTTTAAAATGAAGTGGAATTGTATTATATTTTGAATACTAATAAATTTACGTACCAGGAGGCGGGTGGGGAAATTCACAACTTGGATCATTAACTGCACGTTGAAAGATCCGACTATCATGAGCTGAACCTTCCCATACTGGAACCACATAAGTAAAACACATATCGAAGTCGCATATGACCATTATATTTTGAGTTGGTGTACCGTGACGTCCTATATTTCGCACTTGATCATCCACCGGAACACATGCATCTACATGAGTTCCATCAATAGCTCCAATACAATCTTTAAAGTACGGCATGTATCGGTCATCATTTAAGATTTTTGCAGGTATATTCATAAATTGCGGATCTAGTGGTTTTATCATTTCAGCAGCAAGGAGGGTCAATGCTTCCAGACCTATCACAAAAAACCTACTTATAGTTTCGGTGGAATGCTGAAAAACTCACTTGTAAACCTCATTGACCCTTTATGCGTTAAAGTATATATGGTAATAGCCAATACCTCTCTCGCAGTTGTTCTTTGCAAGCTTTGTAATCCGTTAGATGTTTGAAGTAGATATAACAAATCTGTGAATATTTGAGGTGACATTCTGAACGCAATGTGGAACCTCGTTGGATGACCAACTAACAGCTCACCAACCCACTTATCTCCCGTCTGTGTAGATGTCATGCATGGTATTTTGTCATTGTATGCCAACATGTATTCATAAATTACAATCACTGACGAGGTAACTATATTATTGAACAATACAAAACGACGTGGTCGATCAAAATCAACAGCTGAAATTTGCTTGTTATCATCAAGGGTAAATTCTTCGTTATCACCCGTCATTGTAAACTACCTATAATCACAACAAACATACTACATTTTTATAATCCAAAGAGGTAAATAGCTTATAAGATAGTAAAACATGCAATTAGTTAAAAAGAGTCACAAAATGTCAGGCTCTATTACATATAAACTGCATAGAAACTGTATAGGAGTTTGCAAAACATATAAGATAGTGCATATAAGAGAATACCATAACTGAAACATAGAAAATGCATATAGGTTTGCAAAACATATAAGATAGTGCACATGCTATTCAAGAGCTGCTGTGCATGTAGCAATTTTTCAGCCACTCAAGCCTTTTATCACTTGGAATGCCCATAAATGTAGCTCTGTTGATCAATGTCATTAGGAAAAGTGTAGCCCAATCATAGAACATTTTGTCTTCATAAATCTCTGGATATTTCTCAAGCTCGTCCAGTGCTTCATTCAACAAATATACATTTGGTGGTTTTGCAGGCAGAAAGAAAGAACTAGCAACACTTTTGGAAGACTTCACTAGCTTCTCAATATGTGATTCCATTATTTGTTCTTTACCCTTGTATTTGAAGCTCCTCCCATTGCGTGATCTCTTAGAACCTTGAGAACTTGTACTACTATTCAGATCCTTCGGCCCACTGGAACAGATATTGTTGGGTATTGTATCCACAATATACCTGATTTGAAGAAGCCCCTTGACCAGCTAAGGTGAATTTACATTGTATTTGATCATTTGTCTTCAAGTTGTACTTGCAGTTATTCCACGCTAAGTACACACCAATGTCAGGGTGCAGTGGGTCAATATACACGAGTCTGCGCAACGTAATCCCTCGTTGAGTAGATCAGTGTGTTGGCCTACGTGTACTCTCTCTATTGGAGTGTACTTACTTTCAAGTACAGGGCTGAGAAAGATCAAGAGCAGACAAGGAGCAAGGATGGGTCAAAGAAACTCGCGGGAAGAAAGACGAAAATCGTCTAAGTAGAAATCGTCGAGAATCACTAAGTGATTCTCGTCGATTCGACGAGAATCACTAGTGATTCTCGCCGAATCGTCGAGAATCACTCGCTGATTCTTGCCGATTGCAGCCGGCTATCTCAACGCCGTCTTGATTTCTGCTTAAGGCAGAATCGTCGAGAATCACTAGTTGATTCTCTCCGAATCGTCGAGAATGACTTTGCATTCTCGCCGATTCATCAAGAATGAATTATGATTCTCGCTGATTCTCTCCGGATGGAAAGATCTTCAGCCAGAATTCTGCCAAGTAGAATTCGGCGAGAATCATAAGTGATTCTCGCCGATTCGTCGAGAATCACCAATGATTCTCGCCGAATTTGCCTTAGGCGAATTTCTTCTGCTCGCTGGACCGGTCTAAATATTCAGGCGCTGTTTTGAACCGGACTTAGGGTTTCTACTGGTGGGGCCCACAACGGTCATAATGTATGACCTACAGTATAAACACTGTTGTATTTCGATCATTACAGATACCGAATACCGAGAATAAGAAACGAGCCGCCATCATGACCTAAAGCATCGCGGATTTCCTTCCGCCGCCGTCGCCGCTCGGATCACCATCGCCGCTCGTGCATGTTGTCGCCGTTGCTGATCGTGGTTTCTTCTCGATCTCCCGGCGACAGAAGCTCAGCCAAGCAACGCGTCTCACGTGTCTACCTAGAGATCCTTTGTCTCTTGATTTGTTGATCGGGAATACCTTCCCTTTCTGAATCGAGCGAGACGATCGATCCTAGCAAGACCATTGGTAGACCTTGCTAGCTTTGCTATGAAGGTTGGATCTCCAAAGCTCAGCCGCCGCACTTCGTTGCCGCCGCCGATCCTGACAGCTACGCCGCCGCACTTCTTGCCCCCGTTGGTTTCAGGTAGATTCTCTCTAAGAGAGCACTTAGGTCGTGGACTCTTCGACTTATTCAAGAACGCAACGTCGAACGAAGAGGGATACCAAGGGCTCCAAAAGTAGTTTGTATTTTATACATTCAAGTTTTTCTTTTGTTGTAAAGGAACGTTGGTTCCTCTGTGTAAGGGTTGGGTGCAACCCGTGGTGGAGGAGTGGTGACTCCTCGTGTGGAAGAGTTACTTCCTTAGTGTGAGGATTGGTTTTCAATCCTGTTGGTGAAGTGACCAAGTCGTCCCTTGTTGGGAGATAGGTCGAAGGGGGAGAGTGGACGTACCCAAATCGGGGAACCACTATAAATTGCCTGTGTTTTTTTGTGCTGTGTTGTTTTGTTTGTTTGTGCAGGTATAGCTTAATTCTGCAAAAACGTTGCAAGACACCTATTCCCCCCCCCCATAGGTGAAGGTAGTTGGCACTAGGTGGACTTTCAGATATCATCAGAGGCGGGTGGTGGCATAGTTAAATCCTCTACAACATGCTCATCGCTTGACCCATATTATTAGAAATATGGTCATGTTGATTAAATGCAGGTGGCATGGCTCCCGTAGATGGGATCCATACATTCTCACCATTAGCAACAACCTGGCTAAACATCCGATCAAGTTTCTCCTCAAGATCTGGAGCAATTCCTACGAATCAAAATTTTTTGGCGGCGGGCAACATCTTAAAGAAAATATATAAGTTAATTTAAAAAAACATTAACAACATTAATATTATTTAACAAGTAGTTCTTCTAACCTCTATTATTTCTTTCCACCATTCATCTGAGGCATCAATGGTCTTTTTATTTGGATTCCACCCTAACCCAGTCTCCCCTCTTTTTAGATCACGCTATAGCTTCCAATCCCTCTTGAGTTGGTCCCATTTATTTTTTAACTGTGCCCGATCATATGTTAATCCCGTGCGTGCTTTGAAATTATCTATTACGTTTTTCCAACCCTCTTTGCTGAAGTGAGTGGTTGGACGATTTCCCAAATCAATTTCTCGGATATATATCACAAAATACGTGAACTTGGGCATTCTCCCATGAGGCTGAAACACCGACTGTTTTTTGCTTACCCATCTAGCAAGAACTAGCAATAGCACGATCACTGCAAACATTGCAAATTTATAAAAATAAACATGAAAATACAGGAGCTGGGGCAAGCAAGTCTTTTCAAATTTTATATCAATCCAAATTGAAATTTTTTTGGCCTAGGACAACCTTGTCCCTTCACATAAAATTAGTGTAATTCATTCAATTTTAAAAAATTAAACATTAACGCATATATTCACTAATATATCACAAATGCATTTTACATATCTTTGATTTTAGAAATATTGTTTTGGGTATAAATGCTCTTTGATTTCTCAAGCTCGTCCAATGCCTTATGAGGCAATGATTTTTTTGGTAAAAAGAATTGCATTACAAAACATATGATTAGATATATCATAATCTAATATCCATATAGCAGGAGAATCTACACTGTGAATTGAATGTGGTAAGCAAAAGACTATACACTGTGAAGGGTGGCTTTCACGTCCTTTGTAAATTGATATTGATGCCTTGTGAGGTCAGTTAAGAGAGAAATCAACATTTAAAAATCTATCCTCAACTTTCCAATGAAACTCCTTGCTGAAATTAGCTATAACACGCCTTGACAATTCTCAATACTACTACAATCACTTCATGCCTTAGAGCACCCACCATATAATACCTGAACTTGGGGGATATTCATCCCAAAACAAGTGAGCAAATGACACTGCTAGGATTTTCAAATAGAAAAAAATTGTTATCAAGCAATCAATGTCAATACACATTCATACCCTATTTCTCCAATAACTATCAAGTCCTTGTGAATAAAAGGGTGATTACACTCCAAAATAGTTAAAAAACAGCTCCAGGAAAATCTCAAACTCCAAACGAGGTCATTGAAAAACTTCATGAAAGTATTAAAAGTGTCCCAAATTGACAATAAAAAAATATCAAAAATCCGCCACTGCATATAACAGGGGAGCTAAAATGAAAAACAATGTTTATATGGATACCAGAACAGGATACCTTCTAAGAAGAATATGGATGTTTCCGGACCACTGGAAAGAACTCCTATTTGCGTCGTCGAAGCCTGGACGGAAGCTCGATGAGAAGAGGAGAAACCCTAGTTGCGCGATATACGACGTTGTGGGGGAAAATCGCAAGGGAACCCCGGAAAGAAGATGGATGTTGCCGGACCACTGGAAAGAACTCCTATTTGCGTCGTCAAAGCCTGGACAGGAGCCCGATGAGAAGAGGAGAAACCCTAGTTGCGCGAGTAGGGATGACGACATTGTGGGGGGGAAATCGCAAGGAGCAGCGATGAGAAATGCGGTGGTGAAAATAAAATAAAATAGGGCTTTTAGAAAAGCTGTAGTGGGAGTAGAGGGGGCATGATTTATGTTTGGCGTGGATTTTAGAAAAGCTGCAGTGTGCAGCTCTCAATAATACGTGCCAAACAGGCCCTCAATAAATCGCTACATGCACAACAGCTCTTGAATAACATGTGCACTATCTTATATGTTTTGCAAACCTATATGCATATTCTATGTTTCAGTTATTGTATTCTCTTATATGCACTATCTTATATGTTTTGCAAACTCCTATGCAGTTTATATGTAATGAATGAAACTATCCCGTCCACGACTTCGAGTTGGCGGCGGTGATTTTTGCACTTAAATTGTGGCGTCACTATTTATATGACGTGAAAGTGGATATATTCACGGACCATAAGAGCCTAAAGTATCTTTTGGATCAAAAGGATCTCAATATGCGATAACGAAGGTGGATGAAGTTCCTTGGGAACTATACCTTTGATATTCATTATACTCCCCTGAAGGGAAACATTATCACAGATGCCTTGAGTCATAGGACTCCGACAAGAGCAAATTGGTTGTAGATGTATGATGAGCGTCTGATCCAGGAGTTGGAAGCTTTAGAGATTTCTTGTGTTGACAAGAATTCCACAACAAATGCGTGCTTGAACTGGACAGAGGTACAATAAAACCTTGCGGACAGAGTTCGACGAGCAACGGAACTTGATGTAAGTTTGCAACGCTATGCAGTGGATGGGTCAAATGACCAATTCTCCTAGGATGATGGCCTTTTGCGAAAGGATGGTCGTTTGTGTGTCCCGAATATGGATAAGCTAAGAGATGAATTGATGTATGAAGCGCACTTCACGAAATTTTCAATTCACCCAGGGAGTACAAAAAAATGTACAAAGACATGAAAAGCTGTTCTGGTGTCCGGGTTTAAAGAAAGACATCACACACTTTGTGGATAAATGTCAGACCTGTGCTTTAGTGTGAAGGATCAAGCGCATACCAAACTGCACCAAAAGCCCGGACTGTTGGAGAGGGCGCTACTTAATTTCTTAAATAAGTAGCAAAACACCACAGGTCAAGTGAAGGAACGCCGGACCCAACAATCCCCCCGGCATCCAGAACAACCCGTCGGCTCAGAGGTGGGGTTACCATATGGCCCACATGGCTCATAGGTTGGGTTACCACATGTCCACGGTATTCCTGACCCGCCGGACCCACACAAGTAGAAGGGAAAAATCAGGATTTAATAGTGCCCCCCCGGTCTTGAACCCGTGACCTCTCTGATACCAATTGAAGGATCAAGCGCATACCCAACTGCACCAAAAGCCCGGACTGTTGGAGAGGGCGCTACTTAATTTCTTAAATAAGTAGCAAAGCGCCACGGGTCAAGTGAAGGAAAGCCGGACCCAACATAGTGAAAGCAGAATGCCAGAATCCTGGAGGTTTCCTGAAGTCACTACCGATTCCGGAATGGAAGTTTGTTGATATTTCAATAGATTTCGTGCACAGTTTACCGAGATCTCAATGCAGTAACGATTGGATTCTATTGATCGTAGACCGGTTTACTAAAGTGGCTCACTTCATTCCGAATAAGAGGGATGATGCAGTGGACGTCTTGGCTAAACTTTATGTTGAGCAAATCGTACGATTACACGGTGTTCCACGTAGCATCGTAAGCTCTTGATAGTTTCGTTATTGTATTCTCTTATATGTCACTTATATTATATGATCAGCAGATACTTGTAAAATAAACTTCACAAGCAATCCATAGAACATGGCACAAGCAATCCACAGTACACAAAAATTTTATAGTGATTCCCCTATCTAGGGTATATCCACTTTCCCTCTTCTTCCTCACTAGCAATGTGCTAGATAAGGTTATATCTCCTGATCTTCAACTTAGATCAAAATATCTTACAGGCTCAGTTTTTGTTAAGAAACCTACACTCAGACCAACAGGTCCTACCTCAGAGATTCACCCAATCTCCTACCTTAGGTCCCTCAAGAACCCTACCTCACTCTTTATAACACAGGCTTACACCTCAGTGATCCCACACAAATCACCTATCTCAGGTCCCTCAAGAACCCTACCTCAGCCTTTATAAATCAGGCTTATAACTCAGAGATTAAATCTCCTACCCACTCAGACCTTAAAGAGATCTTACAAAATTAAGAGATAAATAACTTCAAAAAATAGCATTTCTGTAATCTAACTTATCTAAGAATTCAGATTCTTTAATTCAGCATCAAATAATTAATTCTTGATGAACAGAATTTCTGAAAAGATACTTCTCTGGATCTGCAATCTTCTTGATGATGATCAGCTTGAGTCCTTGAAGAACTTGAAGAACATATCCACCTTAATCCTCTGATCAATTTGTTGAAAAGATCAGAAGAATTTCTTGAAGACCTTCGTCTTCCTTCTTCTTCCTGGAGTTGTTGTCCTCCCCTGACTTGGAATAAATTAGAATGAGAGAATTGATTTGTTGAATTACTGATTGTTCTCATTCTTGTGTTCTGTGTAGACGACCCCTCTATTTATAGTCTTCTCGGGTTGTTGGCTTCTGATTGATGACGTCATCATTACTCCATCGTACTTCAAGTTCTTCTTCAAACTATTTCTGATGAGATATCACATTACTGTAGCTGATGTGACATTTCTGACTTGACTCGACACTTCTGTGTTGACTCTGTTCAACTTCAGGATCAAAAGTGTCGAGAAGTCCAAAGTGTCTCGACACTACGTTACTTAGTAGAATTTTCAGTCTGAACTTGAAAGTGCCGAGACTGTTGACCTGTCTTGACATAACTGTCGACTGTGTCGACATCTTTAAATCTGCACTGTGTCGAGACAGTTGAATTTTCTCGACACAATTGTATGCCGGGTGTCGACACTTTTATACTTGCTTTAAATCTTCACTATGTCGAGACAATTGAATTGTCTCGACATATCAGTCTGCAGGGTGTCGATACTTTAAGTCTCCACTTCAGTCTTCATTGTGTCGAGACTGTTATATTGTCTTGACACTTCTGTCTTAAGGTGTCGAGATATCTGACTTGTCTCGACACAACTGTCTTGATCTTCAAAGTGTCGAGATAACTGACTTGTCTCGACACAGCTGTCTTGATCTTCAAAGTGTCAAGATAACTAATTTGTCTCGACACAGCTGACTTGAACTTCAAAGTGTCGAGAAAACTGAATTGTCTCGACACAGTTGACTTGAACTTCAAAGTGTCGAGAAAACTGACTTGTCTCGACACTGCTCCTGCAAAGGTGTCGACATAGTTGAAGTGTGTCGACACTTTTGTACTTAGCTATTTATCTGCACTGTAACTTGCTAGGCGTTGACTATCCTGACTTCACTCAGCACTTTTAGCTATATGGCGTTGAGTAAACTGGCTTCACTCGATGCTTTTAGAATTAGACAATTTTCTGTCTTTTTCAGTCAGCTTCTTTGAATCCACCTGTCAATGTCACTTGGACCACCTGTCAAATCAATATGACATAGACTAACTTGCATGCATAAACTAAAACACACATCAAATACATTCTTGTGTATATCATTGAGTTGAAAGGGATTCTTCAAATCAAGTACATTGTTTCCAATGTACCCAATAATAACTCGGCACGATACTCGCCCAGCCGTGCGAGCTCGCCCAAGAAGTCGCCTAGTCGCCAAGGGGTGGGCTATAAATATGACCCACCCCTCCCCCAGGATTTTCCTATAAATAGGATCCTAGGGGTATGAGGAGAGGGACTTTTGGAATCTGGTCGAGATCTCAAACTCTTTTCTTGGGTGCTAGCTTAGCCTATGAATTCCCTTTCTCAGAGACCAAGTCGCGACCTAGCGAATATCCTCCTTTAGTCACCGCGATTTAGTTATCAGCTAGTCACCCTCATACCCTGCTCGACCACCCTTGGTTGTGGAGGGGTTGCTTCTTCTAAGCATCATGGTACGTGGTGGGACCTCCCTACCACAACATCTAGGGTTTTGTTTGTTCGGTGACTTCCATTCTTTAGTCCACTAGCCGTCGAGCCCATCCGTTGAGCCGGTAATCTTAGGCTGCCTTGATCCGATTTTTGGAGTAGGGAATTTTCCTTCTTCAACACTTGGTGAGGTGAGAGTGGATCGCAGCCAAGGAAGTTAAGCTTCGCTGGTAGGCGAGATGGTAAGTGCAGGCGAGCAAGGAGATTTAGTCGGCAACTCGGCAAGAGTTAGTAACTCGGCGCGAGGTGGCGAGTTCGTGATGGTAGCTGCGTTCGAGGAGTATACGAGGCTGATTGAAAGGACCATTCTCTTAGGGCTTCCTCGTCGCCCCGATTTCACGGCGACCTCGCCCCATCGCGTGACACCGTCGGACGAGAAAACGCCACTGAGGCAACCTGGGGAGGAGCAAGCATGGGAGAGAAAGGAGTGACCGATGCAGCCGCGACACTATCTAGCGAGTAACTAGGGGATCAGGTTTCGAGATCCCGAGCCGCTGGCATGGTATCATGATGCTCGCCCGTGGAGCGAGTATGTGGATGATACTAGCAAGGATGAAACCCGTCACTTCCAGGGAGGGAGGCGCCCCTTCTGTGATGAGATCCTCGCATCCCCAGTTCCCTATGGGCTCCGAGAGCATGTCCTCACCTACTACTATAACAGAGATGACCCGGTCAGACATCTTCAGTGGTTTAAGGATGTGGTGTCCATCCGCAATATGTCAGATGCCTTCAAGTGCAGGTTCTTCTCGATCACCTTCAAGGGGAATGCAAGAGACTGGTTCCACCAGTTGCCAGCTGGTTCCGTCTACTACTTCGCAGATCTGCATCGGGGCCTTATGGCAAGGTTCACGACATCCAAGAAGAGGAAGGAGGCAACTACTCTCTTCAATATTGCTTAGGGATAGCACGAGAGTCTTGGACACTACATCGATCGTTTCCAGGAGGGGATCTTAGAGGTGGAGGAGGTGGACAGCTTCACTCTGATGCTGGACCTGAAGTTTGGTCTGAAGCAGGGCCACTTTAGCATAGAGATGGGGTCCAAACCCCCGAGGTCCTTTGAGGAGATGGTGGAGGGGAGAATACGTTTGTCCAGGGAGAGGAGAAGAACAAGGAATTCTTGGCGCGTCTGGATAGAGACAAACCTTTAGGAAGGGGAAGAGGAGGGCCTTCAGAGGGGAGAGCCATAAGGCTGCCAGAGAGTCAGGTGGAGAGAAGAAGGGAGGAGCCGGGGAGGATAGAGGAGCAGAGGAAGAGAGAAGAGCCCAGGAGGGAAGAAGAGCGGAGGAGGCAAGAGAGGCCTCGAAGGAAGGAAGAGAGGAGGCCTGTGTAGGCTCAGGAGAGGAGAGGAGAAGAGATGCAATTCCAGTGCCCTGCAAATCAGCCTTAGTGGAGGCAGCCTGCTAGGCCGAGTTTCCAGCTGCAGGAGAGGAAAAATCATCGACAGGGAGGAGGCCGGAGAGGGGCTGGAGGAGAGTCGATGGCCATTGTCTGGTAGGGAAATAAGCGTTGTAGGCAGGAGGCGCGAAGGGGGAGGCCCCAGGAGGCAGAGATTCCCCTCTACTGCGACATATATCGGGTAGAGGGGAATGGGATGATGGCCTTCCCGGAATTTTGGGAGGCGAGGAGGAGGCTGGAAGCTGGAGCAGCAGAGAGGGAGCAGCCCAGGCAGGAAGCGCCCGCGGGACCGGTAACATTCCATGCTCTGGTGAGGAGGAGGAATGAAGACCGGGTCGACCTAGGAGGTTGTGGAGAGGTGATCCACGAACCAAGAGGTGGGTAAGTTAGAGTGATCAACGACAGGGCTGGAATTGGAGCTTCTCACAAGGGAAGCCTCCATCAGATCTACTGAAAGAGCGTCGCCTCTACCTCTCAGAGCATCTCTTCGACCTCTAAGATTCTGTCGCCGTTGGATGAGATCACCTTCTCCAAAGAGGACATATTAGGGAATGAGAGACCCTTCCATGATGCCCTAGTCCTCCAAGAAGCCATCGAGGACTTCTCCGTCGACCAAATCCTTGTGGACAATGGGAGTTCGATGAACGTGATCTTCAAGAGGACCTTTGTCGGGCTTTAGGTGGAAGCGTACAGAGTCCAATTTGCGGATGGACCCTTCTTTGGCTTTTTAGGAGAGAAGAAAGAGGTTGAAGGAGGAGTGGACCTTCTGGTCACCCTTGGTGGGACTTCAATCCGATGCCGCTTTGTCATCGTCGACGCGCCGAGCTTCTATAACGCCATCTTTGGTCGTCCCCTCATCAACTACTTCAAGGCCGTCCCTTCTTCATATCATCAGTGCCTGAAGTACTGTTGGGGAGATGTCTAAGTGAGGATCAAAGGTAATCCAAGAGCTTCCAGGGAGTGCTACCTGAATGCCGTCAATACCATCAGCTGGATGGATGATGTAGAGAGATTAGAGAAGCTACTGGAGAGGGAGGAAGGCCTGAGGGCCACTAAGGAGCTGGAGGAGCTTGGAATGGTCTCCCGGAGGGGAGAGCCGGGGCTGCTAAAGGTCGGAGGATCTCTGACGATGGGAGGGAAGCTGTAGATGCCTGCGTGTTTTTAAGAGAACATGGACATCTTTGCCTGGAGCGCTGCAGAGATGTCAGGGATTGATGCCGATGTTGCCTGCCATCGCCTCAACCTGGATCCAAATATTGCCCCGGTCCATCAAAAGCAAAGGAAGAGCGCAACCGTACTAGCCGGTCCGATCAGAGAGGAGATGGAGAAGCTGTTGGAGGCAGGGTTTGTTTCAAAGATCTAGTATCCAGGCTGGGTCTCTAATATTGTAATGATGAAGAAGTCCGGAGGGGGCTATCATTTATGTATTGAATTTTCTATGTTAAATAAAGCCTGCCCGAAGGATTGATACCCCTTGCCTCAAATCGATGCGCTGATTGATTCAGCCGTCGGGTTTCCTATAATGAGTTTCCTAGATGCCTTTTTAGGTTATCACCAAATCCGGATTCATCCCTCCGACTATCGCGACGTCTCCTTAATCACCAGCGATGGCTGCTATAGCTATAAAATGATGCCCTTCAGGCTCAAGAATATGGGCACGACGTACCAGTGGATGATAGACCAAGTATTCAAGGAGCAGAAGGGGCGGAACCTCGAAGTGTATGTGGATGATCTCCTTGTCAAGAGCAGGAGCGTCGTGGAGGACATAAAGGATCTGGTGGAGACTTTCACCACCCTGAGAAAGTACAAGATGCGGCTCAACCCGGCCAAGTGCGTCTTCGGAGCTGGAAAGGGAAAGTTCTTAGGTCACCTCCTTAATCTAAAGGGGTGGAGCCTAACTCGGACAAGGTGAAGGCCATTCTGGAGATGGCATCCCCAAAGGATCCCAAGGAAGTTCAGAGGTTAACTGGAAGGCTGACAAGCCTTAGCTGTTTCCACTCTAAGACAGGAGAGAAGTGTTCTCTATTCTTCAAGACTCTTCGAGGAAACCAGAAATATGAAAGGACTGCGGAGTGTGAGGAGGATTTTGGGAAGCTCAAGCAGCAACTAACATAAGCTCCTCTCCTCCAAGTACCAAAAAGAAGCGAAGATCTCCTCCTCTTTCTAGGAGTGTGAGCGGAAGAAGTTAGTTCCGTGTTGGTCAGAGAGGAAGGCAAGAAACAGCTCCCCATCTACTATGTGAGTAGTGTGTTGCGGCAGGAAGAGAGGAGGTATCCTATCCTGAAGAAGTTGGTTTTTGCATTGGTTATTTCATCTCTTAGACTCTGCCCATATTTCCAGGCTCACTCCGTCAAGGCCATCTCATATCATCTGCTCCATAGCATCTTGGATGGAGTGGAGCATTCTGGCAGGTTGGCCAAGTGGGCAGTGGAGCTCAGTTAGTTCAACATTTCCTACTCTCTGAGGGTAGCAATCAATGCCCAAGCAGTGGCGGACTTCCTAACTGACTTCTCGGTCGAGGTAGGAGGAGATAATGGCTCTTCCAGCCTAGTCTCTCAGAAGATGTTCGTGGAAGGGGCTTCAGGCAAGTATTCTATGGGATCCGGAGTAGTGCTAGTGATCCCATAGGGAAGTAGGATCGAGCAAGCAGTCGAGATCCTCTTCCCCGTCATGAACAACTAGGCAGAGTACAAGGCCGTGGTGGCAGGCTTGTGTCTCTCCAAGGAGTTGGGAATCTAGGATCTCAGTGCCTTCATCAACTCAATGGTGGTTACGTCGCAGATCAGAGGAGAGTTCAGGGTGCGCGATCCCATCCAGCAGAAATACCTTGTCAGGGTCAAATAGTTGATCGGGGGCTTTCAGTCCTTATTCGTCGAGTATGTGCCCTGGGAGGGAAATTCAGAGGCAGACTATCTCGCCAAGTATGGCCCCCGTGCTAAGGGGATAGTGACCGAGTTGTTTCGACCATCCATCGAGGAAGGGGAGATGATGGAGATCGAGCAGAGAGTTTCTTAGAAGGACCCGTTTGTTACGTTCTTAACAACAAGTTGGCTTCCTGCCAGAGAAGGGGATCAGAGGAAATTCCAGTTCAAGGCTGCCTATTACCTGCTGTAGGAAGGGGAGCTTTATCGAAAGACTATTTTAGGCCCCCTGGCCAGATGCCTGTCAGAGGCTAAAATTTCTCGAGTTTTGGAAGAAATCCATTCAGGAGAGTGTGGCAGCCACTCAGGGACTCAAACTCTAGAGCATAGAATTCTAAGGCACGACTACTTCTAGCCGACCATCCGGAGGGATGCCGATACTTTGTCGGAAAAGTGTCCAAAGTGTCAGCTCTTTACGCCTCTTTAGTTGCATCCAACTCAGCACTTTCGTTCAATCACCGCTCCCTGACCTTTCACCATCTGGGGAATGGATTTGATCGGCCCTTTCTCCCAAGCCAGCAGTTAGAAGAAGTTCATTCTAGTAATGATCGGCTACTTTTCCAAGTGGATCGAGGAGAAGGCCCTAGCCAAGACCACTTTTAAGATCGTGAAGAACTTCATTTGGGGAGAGATTGCCTATACATTCGGGATTCCTCTCGCCATCGTCACCGACAATGGTCCACAGTTTGCCAGCTTGGAGCTAGAGGACTTCTGCAAGCAGTTAGGGACGGATCTTTGATTCGCCTCTGTGCATCATCCTCGAAGCAATGGACAGGTGGAATCCACCAACAAGTTGATCATCAACCTCCTAAAGAAGAAGGTCACTAATATGAAGGGAAATTGGGCAGAACAACTCCCTTTGGTCCTATGGGCTCTGAGAACAACTCCTAACTCGGCCACGCAGGAAACATCTTTAAGTTATCCCACAGGTCTGAGGCACTCATCCTAGTAGAGTTCGAGGTTCGGAGTCCAAGAGTCATAGTAGTAGGAGAAGGAAGCAAAGAGTGGCGCTTGGAAAATGAAGATGCTTAGAGGCTTTCGTTGGACCACATCGAGGAACTCCGTGACTTAGCCTCCGTCCGCCAAGAGGAAATCAAGAGAAAAATGACAAGATTTTGACAAGAATGTCCGCCTCAAACATTTCCTCCTAGGATATCTGGTTATGAAGAAGGTGGATGCCATAGGTAGAGGAGCTGCCGTCAGCAAGTTACATCCTAACTGGGAAGGACCTTTGATCGTCGAGGAGGCTCTAGCCTCTGGTTGCTATCGCCTGCAAGACTAAGAAGGAGAGAAACTATGAAGTACTTGGAGCGGGGATGACCTGAAAAGGTTTTACCCTTAGCGGTAACTTGTAATCATTCTTGTAAATCACCTTTCAACATATAATTCCTCACCCCCGGAGCCACGAGAGGTTGCAAGTTGTCTTCTTTGTAGTGTGATTCATTTCAAGATAGCTAAGAGCAATAAAGTCTAACTCCACAATCGATTTAGAAAACCTGCACTCAACCTGTTTCTCCTATTTAGCCTAGGGCGGATGATGGGACTGTTGGTACCCTAGTTTGGATTTGAGTTCAGTTCTTCTCTTTTAGTCTCTTGACCCAAGATTTATCTATGGTCAAAGGTTAGTTGTTTAGTTAGTTTGCTCTAGTTTTAGAGTTGTCACTTATCCAGATGAAAATTTGGTTAAGTTGTTTTTTGTTCGACTATGGTCGAACGCCGCTCGACTATCGTCTATCGACTGTTCGACGATCGTCTATCAGTTGGTCGACGTTTGTCTGTCAGCAAATCATCCTTCTCTGAGTTAGTTCAACTCTTGTTAGCTCGACGTTCTGTGGAATCTGCCTCGCCAATCGTCGAACCTCGCTCGACTTCTTTTGACCAGACAGATTTCTTGATAGTTCGACTATCTGCTTGGATAGTTCAACTATCTGATATTTCGACTATCTGTTTGATAGGTCGACTATCTGTGTTGCTTGATAGTTCGACTATCTGTCTTGATAGGTTGACTATCTGTTGTGTTTGATAGTTCGACTATCTGCTTGGATAGTTCAACTATCTGATAGTTCGACTATCTGTTTGATAGGTCGACTATCTGTTTTCTTTGATAGTTTGACTATCTGTTTGATGGGTCGACTATCTGTTTTCTTTGATAATTCGACTATCTGTTTGATAGGTCGACTATCTGTTTTCTTTGATAGTTCGACTATCTGTTTGATAGGTCGACTATCTGTTTTGTTTGATAGTTCGACTATCTGTTTGATAGGTCGACTATCTGTTTTGTTTGATAGTTCGACTATCTGTTTGATAGGTCGACTATCTGTTTTGTTTGATAGTTCGACTATCTGTTTGATATGTCGACTATCTGTGTTGTTTGATAGTTCGACTATCTGTTTGATAGGTCGACTATCTGTTTTGCTTGATAGTTCGACTATCTGTCTTGATAGGTCGACTATCTGATAGCTCGACTATCTGTTCTGATAGGTCGACTATCTGCTGTGGTAGTTCGACTATCTGCTTTGGTAGTTCGACTATCTGTATCGTTCGACTATCTGTTTGATAGGTCGACGATCTCTGTGCTTCGGTCGACGATCTCCGAGGGTCGTTCGACGTTCTGCTGTATGTCTTTAGTAATTTTGTCCTCTTCTATTCTATGATTTATTTCATATTTATTTGGCATATTTTATAAAAGATTATTTTAGTAAACTTATGCTATTATTTCCAGGCAATCTCTGCTCCATTCCTTATGCATGAGCCAATCTTTATCTAACAAAGTGTTTTGCCTTATTAGTTGAAATATATTTTCTGCTTTATCTGCCAGGCTGTCCTTTATAGCCGTTAGACTCAGAAAGTCTTCTCTGGCCGTAAAGAGTTCTTTCTGATGTGACCTTTTTCTTGCACCCTTTTATCAGATTGGATATGCAGCTTCTTAGAAAGCTTTATCCCCTTATAACATGTCTGTCTGCAGGATTTGTTTTTGCTTTATGCTATTTGCAACCCAGTTTGCAGATTTCAGAAGAAGACAAGATTCAAACTCAAATTAGAGCCGTTGAAAAGGCCCATATATAAAGAGTTTCTTTTGAAAGGAGAACAATAAGATATACACAAGAACTTACAGATATACATAACATCATAGAGAAAGAGAGAAAGCAAGAAAGTTCTACAGCTCTCAGAAATTCACATTCAACTGAGAAGATCAAATCTCTTCAGCATTCTTCTTCATCCTGAGTTCATCCTTTTCACAGGAAGACATTCACTCAGAGGCCTTTAGAAGAAGAAGAAGAAGAAAGGAAGTTGTTTGAAGAAGAACACCTTTTCCAAATCAACAGTCTTCTTTAGAGCTATCTAGCTTTGTGCAATCCACTAGCTTCTCTAATCTGTTTTAACAATAGAGAAGAAACCTTAACTCTCTCAACCTCCTGTACAAAGGGTTATTACTCCCTTCAAAAGTGGACCCTTGGTGGCAAGGCACCTGATCAAAAACCTGTGTTGGATTTTGAGCTCCTGATCAAAAGCTCAAAGGGTCTACTTGATCTACCTGAAGCAGATCAGTTGGTGGCAGGGAACCTGAACAAAAACCTGTAGTGGATTCCTACCAGGGTGGTAGAAGAGTGGACGTACCTATTTAGAGGGAACCACTATAAAATTTCTTGTGTCATCTGCGCTGCTTATTTAATATATTGCACTGTGGCTGTGAGTAGAAATAACTAGGATTGCTAGTTGCTGTGATAGGATCCCAAGCTTAACTGTAATTACAGTTAGCTCTCTCTTGTGCACTACACTTTGTGTTAGGCTCTAGGGTTTCAAATATCTATAAACTAATTCCGCAAATTAACTCTAAGGGAGTTGAGTAGGGTGTCATAATTTTTGAATACTCTATTCACCCCCCTCTAGAGTTGTATCTATCCTCACTTTCAATTGGTATCAGAGGGAGGTTGTCTGACTGTACATGCTAACACCTGAGTCACAAGATCCTGATAGATACCAAGCTTATAGATATTCACTTCATGGCCCAGTCCAAGGATTACTCAAGCACCAGACCTCTAGCATGCAACTTAGCTAAGTTTAGCATCTGGAAGGCAAGAATAAGATTATATATGAACTCTATTGATGAAGACATCTTCTCCTCTAATTTGACAGGACCTCCAGCACCTCCTGCTGCAACCACTGCTACAACATCCACAAATCTAAGTGCAGTGCCTCCTCCAGATTATAATGATGCCTACAAGAAGGCAAAGATAGCTGATGCCAAAGCTATGAACATTCTGGCTCAGACTATGTCTGATGAAATTTTCCAGAAAGTGGCTGATTGCACCTCTGCAAAAGCCATGTGGGACTCACTGAACCAGATTGTAGCTGGTTCAGATGATGAAAGGAAGGACAGAAGGTCCAACCTTATATCCCAGTATGAAAACTTCAAGAAAACTGAAACTGAATCAGTTGAAGCCATGTACACCAGACTCAGCTCAATCATCAATGAGCTGAGAACTCTTGATAAGGAAATTACATTGACAGAGGTCAATGATAAGATACTCATGTGCTTCCCCAGCACATGGGATCTTAGGATCTGGCCTATCAAGGAGGCCAGAAGTACAAATGAAATCTCAACAGAAGCTCTCCTTGGCAAACTCAAGTCTTTTGAGCAAGTGCTGAAGACCAGGGAAGCTGAGGCTGAAGCAAAGACTCCAACTCCAGCAAGAAAAGAGCAAACTCTTGCTCTCAAAGCTGCTGATGCTCCTGCAGGAAGCCAATCTAATGAGGAGCTGATGGCACTCTTTGCCAAAAGGTTTCTCAAGATGGGAAGAAAAGACTTCAGAAAGAAATCTTCAAGATATGAAGATAAACCGAGGTATGATAGATCTCCTGCTAAAGAAATCATTTGTTATGGTTGCAGGAAACCTGGACACATTCTACCAGAGTGTCCAGAGGAAAAGAGCAAAGAAAAGAGAAAGGAAAAAGAATATCACAGGAAACACTCCAAGTCCTCCTCCTACAAAAACAAGAAAAAGGAGAAGGGATTTGTTACTGAGACCTGGAGTGATTCAGATGAGGAATCTTCCTCCTCGAGCTCCAGTGAGGATGAGGAAGAGAAGAAGGCAAAGGAAATCTGCCTTATGGCAATTGATGCCTGCAGCAATCACTCAGCTGCAGAGAGCTCTGATGATGATGAAGAAATGCCTATAGAAGATCAGGTATTGTCTTCATATGACTTTTCTTCTTCTGAATTTAAAACTGAGTTTAAATCCATTTGCTTAGATTTAATTAGTTGAGAAAAGGAGATTAAAGAACTTAGAAATAAGTTAGTAGAATCAGAATCTATTTCCATTGAAAATGCTAGGTTAGAAGCAGAACTCACTAAATCTAGTGAAGAAATAAAGTTTCTTAAAAATGAACTAGCAAAGTCCAAGAGATTAGAAGAATCATTAAATGGTAGAAGCCTTAAGCTGCTAGAAATCACTAGCATGACAAACACTAGGTCAAGCAATAATAAGCTAGGCTTAGGAGCTTCATCTTATGAACCCCCAATTATTCTTAAAAATCATCTTTCAACTCCAGTGAACTTTATTTCAGCTGATGGGATAAAGAACACTGAGCAAGTAAGACAAGTTAATCAAGCCATAAATAAAGCTAAGAGAAAGAAAAGAAAACAAAAGTTTGAGGAAATACAAAAAGTGTCGAACGCTGCTCGACGACTGCAGGCTCAGTGGTCGAATGAAGCTCGACGATCTGAGCATCCATCGTCGAACGCTGATCGACATTTTCAATTTGATTTTCAAAAGTATAATCAGAACCTTAGAAACCTTAATATGAATAGAAACCCTAGGTTTGTGGACCCATTAACTGCATGGAGCATCCCACCTAGGAGATCTTACCCCTTAGGTTATAAACCCCAACCTGCTTATTCTTTCATTTCAAGTTTTCATTATGTAAAAAATAATGGACCCAAGGTTACCTGGGTCCACAATGTCTAATTGTCTATTCTGCAGGTGAAGACCTATCCATATACTAAAGACAAGTGGTATTTGGATAGTGGTTGCTCCAAACATATGAAAGGGAATAAAGAAAATCTATCAAAGTTCAAGGCCAAGCTTGGACCAAAGGTGATCTTTGGGGATTCTAGCTGTGGTCAAACTGAAGGATATGGTAGTATTACCATTGGAGCAGTAACTTTCAAGAGGGTTGCATATGTAACTGGACTGAAGCATAATCTTATCTCAGTAAGTCAGTTATGTGATGCAGGATATCAGGTATCGTTCACTAACACTCTTTGTAATATTACTTTAAATAGTAATGTTGTGTTAGTAGGTATTAGACAAGGTAATATTTATTTAATAGATTTTAATTCAACCCATTCTGAAATCTGCTTATTTAATGAAGTAACAAATAACAACATCTTATGACATAAAAGGCTTAGCCATGTTAACCTCAAGAACATATCTAGGTTATCTAAATACAACCTTGTTAGAGGTTTACCTTCTTGCCCCTACAAGAAGGAGAGCCTATGCAAGGCTTGTCAATTAGGCAAGCAAACCAAAAATTCCTTTAAATCTGTAAATAAAAGTGATTCACCTAGAATCATGTATTTATTACATTTGGACCTCTTTGGCCCAATAAATGTACAGAGTCTAGGAGGGAAGTATTACACTTTAGTAATTGTAGACGACTTCTCTAGGTTCACTTGGGTGTTCTTCTTGAGATCTAAGGCTGATAACTTCAAAGTTCTTACAGATTTTCTACTGTGTGTGCAGACTGAGAATTCTACTCATGTCGCCTTGATCAGAAGTGATCATGGTACTGAGTTTGAGTCTCTTCTCATGCAAGAATTCTGTGAGAAAGAAGGTATCAAACATAGCTTCTCTGCTCCTAGAACTCCCCCAAAAAATGGGGTAGTGGAAAGGAAGAATAGAACCCTGATTGAAGCTGCTGGTATATTATTGGCAGATGCTAACATGCCTCTTTCCTATTGGGCAGAAGCTGTTAGCACAGCTAATTATGTCTTGAACAGAAGTCTTATACACAAGCTTAAGTGTAAAACTCCTTATGAGTTGCTTAAAGGAAAGAAACCTAAAATAAATTATTTTAGAGTATTTGGTTGTGTAGTATACATTCATAACAATAATAAAGAATACCTTAGAAAGTTTGAAGCAAAAGCTTCAATGGGAATTTTTCTTGGATATTCCCAAATAAGCAAAGCTTATAGGGTATTTAATAAATCAACTTCTAAAATTGAGGAATCTGTGCATGTGTCCTTTGATGAATCTCAGATGTTTTACAAGGAGAAGGAAACTTCCCCTTCCTCAAGTTCATTGCAGGTACCAGAATCTAGTAAAGATGTCACTCAAGAGATTCTCCATCTATCAACTCTTCATATCACTGATTCAGACAGTGATGAAGACTTTGTAGAAGCTGTTGCTGTACCACCAATAGTAGATCCAATTCCTCCTGAGGAATTAATCCCAACTGTTACTGAAGATCACATCCCACCTGCTGATGTTGTCACACTTAGAGATCATCCTACATCTCAAGTGATTGGAGACATATCAGCTGGTGTTCAAACAAGACATCAATTAAGACAGGATGTGATGCATGCTTGTTTCCTTTCATAGATTGAGCCCCTCACCATTAAAGATGCTGAGCTAGATCCCCACTGGATCATTGCTATGCAAGAGGAATTCAATCAGTTTGAAAGATGTAAAGTATGGACTTTGGTTCCAAGACCTAAAGGCCAACTAATCATAGGCACCAAGTGGGTGTTTAGAAACAAGTTGGATGCAAATGGAATTATTATAAGGAACAAAGCTAGGCTTATAGCTCAGGGCTACATACAGGAGGAAGGTATAGATTATGACCAAACCTTTGCTCCTGTTGCAAGGCTAGAGGCAATAAGGATCTTTCTAGCCTATGCAGCCTATATGGAGTTTAAGGTCTTTCAGATGGATGTCAAAAGTGCATTTCTAAATGGCGAGCTAAAGGAAGAGGTATTTGTTGAACAACCTCCTGGGTTTGTCTCTTCAACTCAGCCCTCTCATGTTTTCAAGTTGCAAAAAGCTCTTTATGGACTTAAACAAGCACCCAAAGCCTGGTATGAGACTCTAGCTAGTTTCCTGTTAGAGCACAACTTTGTTAGGGGAGTAGTTGATAGAACCTTTTTCGTCAAGCACCACAAGGACACAATCTTGTTAGTTCAAGTGTATATAGATGATATTATTTTTGGTTCTACTGATCCCAAACTGTGCAAAAAGTTCTCTGACTTGATGCATTCTAAGTTTGAGATGAGTAGTATGGGTGAGCTGTCTTACTTTCTTGGTCTCCAAGTAAAGCAAGATGTTGATGGCATCTTCATCTCCCAATCCAAATATGCCAAGGAATTGGTAAAGAAGTTCGGGATGGCTGATGCTTCAGCATTGCATACACCTATGGCTACTAATGTAGTTATAGATTCTGATGATCAGGGCAAGCCAGTTGATCAAAAGAATTATAGGGCCATTGTTGGTTCCCTATTGTATTTAACTGCAAGTAGACCAGATATAATGTTTGCTATATGCCTATGTGCTAGATTCTAGGTCAACCCCAAGGAATCTCATTTGATTCTTCTCAAGAGAATTTTGAGATACCTGAAGGGATGTCCAAATCTAGGACTATGGTACCCAACAGAATCAGAATTTGAGTTAATTGGATACTATGATTCTGACTATGCTGGTTGTAGAGTTGACAGGAAAAGTACCTCAGGAACTTGTCAGTTCTTGGGAGAGAGATTGGTCTCTTGGTTCTGTAAGAAGCAGGCTTCTGTCTCAACTTCAACTACAGAGGCTGAATATATAGCAGCTGCTAGTTATTGTTCACAGATCCTGTGGATTCAAAACCAGCTTTTGGATTATGGGTACACACACAAGAACACAAAAATCATGTGTGACAGTACCAGTGCTATCTCCACTGCACAAAATCCTGTGCACCACTCTAGAACCAAGCACATTGAGATTAGACACCATTTCCTGAGAGATTGTGTGGAAAAGAACAAGATCAGCCTTGAGTTCATATCCACTGACCTTCAGAGAGGTGATATTTTTACCAAGCCCTTAGATGAACAGAAGCATCTGTTCTTTTTGGTTCAACTAGGCATGATTAATGGAAAAGACTAAGTGTGACGTCTGCCTTTGTTGAAACCTATTTGAAGATCGTCGAACGATGTTTGAAGATAGTCGATCGGATCAAGCCTATTGTCGACCTATGGTTTATGATGGCTTATCTGCTTGAAGATCGTCGACCGACGTTCGAAGATTGTCAAACAGGTCGAGCCTATCGTCGATCTATGGTTGACGACAGCTTATTGTTTGTGAAGACAGAAATAGTCGAACGATTGATCGACTACTCTGCTTCAGGAACGATCGTCGAACGACCGTTTGACCATCGTCTCCAGTATCTTTTAAAATAGATCGACGATTACTGGTTTAATATAAAACCGATGGTCGACCTAGGTTAAGAGATCGTTCTTTTTATCGTCGACGTAGAGCGTCTTCTCGCATTCTGTCTTTCTGCTTGCTCCCTGTCTCGCGATTTCTGCCATTTCTCCTTCGCCGTCTCTCTCGCCTTCTCCAAGCCCTTTGATGGCGATTGCTCCAGCCCTCCTGTCCGTGGTGAAGTTCGATGCTGGTTTCAGCGTGGACTTTGATTCTTTCAGCTGCTGTGAGTCTGCGATAGTGGAAATCCTCAACCTCTGCAAAGATCAAGGATTGGAAAAGTTCATGTCCACAAGAATAAAGATAAACGTCCAGGAGATTAAATAATGGGCGTTCACTTCGTCCTCCAATGACGACTCTATGACCAGAACGATAGGCGGAGAAGAGGTAATTTTGACTCCCTCCGTTTTAACTGAAATTTTTGGATTATTGAATGGGGAAGAGGATTATGAGCAAGATACCCCAGAATTTGGGAGAATGTTGACTGAACTAGGACATGCCGACGACATTCCTTCTAAGCTGCTAAAGGTGAACTTTTCGTTGAAGATAAAGTTCCTTGCTGAACTAGTCGGAAAAGTGCTTCTGGGAAAGCACTCTGCCCATGATAATATAACCAGGCAACAGTTTGCCCTGATGTGTGCCATCGTGAACAAGAAGCAGATTAACTGGGCAGGAGTTTTGTTTGATTTGATAAGGAAAAAGAATAGCAAGAAGGAAGTCACCCTGGGTAGGGTGCTTGGGATATTTGTAAAAGAGAAATATCCCCATCTGTTGGTCTCAGTTTCTACATCCATCAATGCCAGCAAAAAGATGGACCCAACCCTGTTTGTCAAATGGAAAAGGAGCTTTCTGAAGCCCGCTCCAGCAGGGGTTGCTCCAGTTGCATCTGATAGCACAAGGACTGCTTCAGTCACTCCCCTCCTTCAAGAAGCAGGCTCAGCCAATCTCTCCTTTCCATCCACTTCATCTGTATTACCATCCACTTCAGTTCCATCTACTTCAATTGAAGTACCATCTTCTGCCTCTCCTCTTCTTGATTCTTCCACAATTCTCCATGCATCACCACCAGCATCTCCACTCCCTTCTCATCTTGCTAGGATATCTTATCCTAGTTTTGATTTATTGGTTTCTGAGCTATCCACTCCTCCTCAATCACCAATTCTTCATTCAGATCATATTGATCTTCTTGCATCCACCCATCATTCTCCAGTTCACTCTCCATCTCATCAAGAATACACCATCCCTGCTGTTCATCCATCTACTATGATTCCCCCACCTTCATTTGAGATCACCCCAGCCTTCATCTCAAGCATATTGGAGTTAATTACTCCTTCAATCAAAATCATGATTGAAGAAACAATTGCTCCCCTTGTATCCTCCATCTCTTCCCTGACTACCTCCATCCAAGCCCTCTCCAAATCTGCTGAGCCCTCTTCATCTAGGGGCCTAGTTTCAGTCTCCACTGAAATCAGGCAGGGGGAGATGCTCTATGAAGATGCCTCTGAACTGCCCCTGGCCTCTCTTCCAGCAGATCCTCCAGCAGATACAGAAAAAGAGATAGAAGAAACAGTACCTCCACTGTCTGAAAAAGATATTTCTGATGCTATAATGAAAAATGAATTTGTTGTCAAAGTCTGCCTAGAAGAATTCTCCACTCCCTTAGTTGCCCTCTACCTAGGAGTCATTACCTCCTTTCTAGATGAATTATGGGAGTTAGGACATTCTAAAGAAAATCCTGAAGGTAATTCTTTTACTCATTTTCTAGACTTGATAACTGACATGTTAGTATGGGAATACCTAGAAGGAATGATACAATTTCCTTTAGCAAATTTGTGTTCATGATACTACAGATTTAGTGAAAGAAGTTTCAGCTATCCAAGAACTTGTTCATCAACCTGCTCTAGAAGTTCAACCTGATCCAGGACCACTTGTTCAAAATCCTGAGTCTGCTCTACCAGCTCAGTTAGCTGTGCAAGAAGAACTGGTCTCCATGACAGTTACAGTTGAACAAAAGAATGTTTCAGAAATTCAAGTGGAAAAGTCTACAGTCTGGGATGACACCCCTGGACTAGATCTAGACACTCTTCTGGCACAGGATGCCTTGGAAGAAGAGTTAGAAAAAGCTGCTTTAAAAGAGAAAGAAAAAGCTGTGCAAGAAGCGTTTGATCCTTATGATCATCCTCCTTCATCAAACTCTGAGAATGAGGATGATTCTAATGACTCTGAAGAATCCAAGAGAAAGAAATCTGCCAAAAAGAAAAGAAGAGCTGTGGCTCCTCCTCCTCCAAACCCTGACAATGATATTCCTTATTATATCTTAAAAGGAATAGATCCCAAGTCCAAAGAGTTTTAGCATTGGATGGGATTCTCAAAGAATCAGCAAAAGTTAAGAAAGAAATCAAAAAGGTATGACAGTCCAGCTCCAAAATGGACCCCTAGAGGTCCTCCTCCTCCACCTCCCAGTGCAGGAGCTTCTGGAAATTTGTCTGCAAACCCTTCTGCCCCGTCTGATAGGTTTACTCCATCCCAATCTTCTCAAAGGAAAAGCAATCAAGGATATCAAGGCAGATCACAATCTGGATACCAAAGGCATGATGCTGATGCAAGAGAACAAGTTAAGGAGGTAGTTTATCAGAAACCAACCTTTTCTCCTCCTCCTTCCAAAGAAACCAAGAGCATATCTTCTTCAAAGCTAGATCATGCAAAGAACACTGTTTCAAAAGGTAAAAGAGTTATTTTCTCTGAAAAATCGAGTAAGAAATTTGCTGAGTTTTCTCCTCCTCTTTCTCTAGTTATTCAGGAAAATAAAGAGCCAGCTGAAAGCCTGTTAGATCTTTCTATTAAATTTAAAGCTGTGAAACCTGTAGATCTAACTTGTGAAAATGTGTATGAAAGTCAAGAGCTTGATCCTAATTTCAGGATGGCTAGATTTCTTGAGCTAGTTGGATCAGCCCAGATTAGGAAAGCCAAAGCTGAAGGAAAAGATACTACAGGATTAACGACAATATCTAAATTCAGAAAGAAGGAGCTTGATAAATTCCAGGTTAGACCTGCGGTATTTGACCCTTCAAAATATATGGAAAAGCATCCTAAAGCAGTTGTTCCAAGGACATCAGAATCTAGAATTATTGGAGAGCAAGATCTAAAGCTATCAAAGAAAGAAGCTTTAGACCCTTTCAGGAAAATTTCTTTTCTTCCTAGTTCATCTGTATCTAAACCTGATTCTGATGCCTCTTAAATTTCATTGATTGACAGTTATTTATTTGTCTGTTTGATTGATGTTATCTGCTGCTTAGATATTTCCTTTCCTGTATTGTTTTTATTTCCAGTAGTTTGTTTTGTGTGTTTTTTGTTGTTGAGAGACTTAACTCAAATAGGGGGAGATTGTTGGTACCCTAGTTTTGATTTGAGTTTAGTTCTTCTCTTTTAGTCTCTTGACCCAAGATTTATCTATGGTCAAAGGTTAGTTGTTTAGTTAGTTTGCTCTAGTTTTAGAGTTGTCACTTATCCAGATGAAAATTTGGTTAAGTTGTTTTTTATTCGACTGTGGTCGAACGCCGCTCGACTATCGTCTATCGACTATTCGACGATCGTCTATCAGTTGGTCGACATTTGTCTGTCAGCAGATCGTCCTTCTCTGAGTTGGTTCAACTCTTGTTAGCTCGACGTTCTGTGGAATCTGCCTCGCCGATCGTCGAACCCCGCTCGACTTCTTTTGACCAGACAGATTTCTTGATAGTTCGACTATCTGCTTGGATAATTTAACTATTTGATAGTTCGACTATCAGTTTGATAGGCCGACTATCTGTGTTGCTTGATAGTTCGACTATTTGTCTTGATAGGTCGACTATCTGTTGTGTTTGATAGTTCGACTATCTGCTTGGATAGTTCAACTATCTGATAGTTCGACTATCTGTTTGATAGGTCGACTATCTGTTTTTTTTTATAGTTCGACTATCTGTTTGATAGGTCGACTATCTGTTTTCTTTGATAGTTCGACTATCTGTTTGATAGGTCGACTATCTATTTTCTTTGATAGTTCGACTATCTGTTTGATAGGTCGACTATCTGTTTTGTTTGATAGTTCGACTATCTGTTTGATAGGTCGACTATCTGTTTTGTTTGATAGTTCGACTATCTATTTGATAGGTCGACTATCTGTTTTGTTTGATAGTTCGACTATCTGTTTGATAGGTCGACTATCTGTTTGATAGGTCGACTATCTGTTTTACTTGATAGTTCGGCTATCTGTCTTGATAGGTCGACTATCTGATAGCTCGACTATCTGTTCTGATAGGTCGACTATCTGCTGTGGTAGTTCGACTATCTGCTTTGGTAGTTCGACTATCTGTATCGTTCGACTATCTGTTTGATAGGTCGACGATCTCTATGCTTCGGTCGACGATCTCCGAGGGTCGTTCGACGTTCTGCTGTATGTCTTTAGTAATTTTGTCCTCTTCTATTCTATGATTTATTTCATATTTATTTGGCATATTTTATAAAAGATTATTTCAGTAAACTTATGATATTATTTCCAGGCAATCTCTGCTCCATTCCTTATGCATGAGCCAATCTTTATCTGACAAAGTGTTTTGTCTTATTAGTTGAAATATATTTTCTGCTTTATCTGCCAGGCTGTCCTTTATAGCCGTTAAACTCAGAAAGTCTTCTCTGGCCGTAAAGAGTTCTTTCTGATATGACCTTTTTCTTACACCCTTTTATCAGATTGGATATGCAGCTTCTTAGAAAGCTTTATCCCCTTATAGCATGTCTGTCTGCAGGATTTGTTTTTGCTTTATGCTATTTGCAGCCGAGTTTGCAGATTTCAGGAGAAGACAAGATTCAAACTCAAATTAGAGCTGTTGAAAAGGCCCATATATAAAGAGTTTCTTTTGAAAGGAGAACAATAAGATATACACAAGAACTTACAGATATACATAGCAACATAGAGAAAGAGAGAAAGCAAGAAAGTTCTACAGCTCTCAGAAATTCACATTCAACTGAGAAGATCAAATCTCTTCAGCATTCTTCTTCATCCTGAGTTCATCCTGCTCACAGGAAGACATTCACTCAGAGGCCTTTAGAAGAAGAAGAAGAAGAAAGGAAGCTGTTTGAAGAAGAACACCTTTTCCAAATCAAGAGTCTTCTTCAAGCTTCTCCTTCAGAACCCCAAGACAGTTCTTTGTCTCAGTTCAGAAGAGTTCCTGCACCCTTAAGCAAGACTCCTTCCTGGATATTCTCTAAGCCAGGGGGAGCCTTGATTCTTTAGAGCTATCTAGCTCTGTGCAATCCACTAGCTTCTCTAATCTGTTTTAACAATAGAGAAGAAACCTTAACTCTCTCAACCTCCTGTACAAAGGGTTATTACTCCCTTCAAAAGTGAACCCTTGGTGGCAGGGCACCTGATCAAAAACCTGTGTTGGATTTTGAGCTCCTGATCAAAAGCTCAAAGGGTCTACTTGATCTACCTGAAGCAGATCAGTTGGTGGCAGGGCACCTGAACAAAAACCTGTAGTGGATTCCTACCAGGGTGGTAGAAGAGTGGACGTACCTATTTAGAGGGAACCACTATAAAATTTCTTGTGTCGTCTGAGAAAACTAAGTTGTCTACCTAAATCACCTAGAGGGGGGTGAATAGGTGAAGTGCGTGTCAAATGCGGAATAAAAATTAACACAGCAAAGATCAAGCAATCACACAGACGACAAGAGATTTATAGTGGTTCCCCAATCTTGGGTACGTCCACTTTCCTCACCGATCTAGCAAACCACTAGACTCGGCTACTCCACTATCTCGGATTGAAAACAATCCTACACCTCGGAACCACGTTCCTACAAAACTCGATCCAAATCAGATCTACACTCGGAAGATAAAGCCTTCCTACAAAACTCGGAGAAAAACTCCTACAAAGAAATTTGTTTGAAAAGAAAATACAAACATTGCACAGATCTGGATCTTTGATAGTCTTCTTCCTTAAGAACTTTGGCTTGATCAGAATATGTTGAAGATGACTTGAGAGAGATCCACAGATCTGAAAAACAGAATCACCTCGATCGAGAAAATAGATCAGAAATCTTTGAGGCTCGGCGAGATCGAGTGATTATCTTTCGTCTGGATCGCTGGAGAAACAAAGTTGAAAGTAGCGATCGGAGATCGTCGATCCAGACCTTCTTCCGTGAACGGCAATGGCGGCGGCGTGAGAAACTAGGGTTCACGGGAACTTTTCTCTTTCTTAAAAATAATAATCTCTGAAAACTTGTTATTAGTCAAATCTGAAAGGTCCTATTTATAGGTGGACTCCAACGGTCAAAAACTTAATTAGGGATGACACGTGGACCAATCAGAAATGATTAATTCGAAATACACAGCGAAATTGTACTTGGAGAATTTCAGGAATATTTGAACATATATACTCGAGACAGAGAAGAGACATACTCGAGTATAAGATGTTATATACTCGAGTGGATAGGAGGAGCATACTCGAGTATAAAAAGAGAAGCTACTCGAGTGATTCAGAGATCAACACTCAAGTGATTTAGAACTACTCGAGTATGAGAGTATATACTCGAGTAAAGACACTTAGAGAAAATTTCTCAGATAAAATAGGAAGAACTACTCGAGTAGAAGAGTTGGAGATACTCGAGTGAGGGGAAAGTGAACTACTCGAGTATCTGGGGAAGATTACTCGGGTAATCACTAAGCTACTCGAGTATGAAAAACTACTACTCGAGTACAGAGTCACTTACTCGAATATATAGGGAACTACTCGAGTAGGTAGACTTAGAAACTTTCTGAGATGAAAAGTGCAGATCTACTCGAGTATCAACAGAACACTTACTCGAGTAACTAACCAACTACTCGAGTACAAGCTATCACCTACTCGAGTACATTACAGTCTACTCGAGTATGTAATCAAACTTACTCGAGTACAGACTCACTTACTCGAGTGAACAAACGAGGTACTCGAGTATGTGGACTTAGAGAATATTTCGGATCTAAGGACAGAAGGATCTACTCGAGTATAAACAGTGACCTACTCGAGTGACTAACTATCTTACTCGAGTAAGCTTATCTATACGAGTATACAGAGTCTTCTCGAGTATGTCTAAGGATTTACTCGAGTAATAAGTCACTTACTCGAGTATATGAAGGAAGCTACTCGAGTATGTGGACTTAAAAAAAAAATTCTTCTGAAAAATTATAAACTTCAATACTTCAGTCCACCAATCCAAGTGCATGTAGGAAGTGTATTCCAATAGAGAGGCTATACATGGGCCAACACTTTGGATCACACAATGAGGGATTACATTGTATGGTCCTGTGTTTGGTGACCCATTATAGACTGACATTGGTCTACACTTGGCAATAAAAACCTGCACACATACAACTTAAACACAATATCAAATACACCTTAATTCATCTTAGTTCAAGGTCTGACCTCCTACAAATCTGAGGTATTGTGGAGACAAATCCCAACAATCTCCCCCTATTTGTAGATGTCAGCACCCTCTACACTAAGGTGAATTACTTAGAGTAAAAAGAACAACACACATATACTTTAAAAACAAATAAACTGAAGCAGGATAAATAATAAGATATCCATAATCAGAATCAAAAATATATATATATATATAGAAATGTTTTAAACAGATTAAACAGTCCATTTCCACATTCTCATTGACTCAAGAGGGGGCTCCTTTGTGCATTCTTTCTCTCTTCAGCTCTTGCCTCTCTAGATAACTGAATGGTTTAGGAAAATATGTTCTGGGCCTAGGAGGAGCAGCTGGGTTGTTGTATCCCCAATTCCTATCATGAAGTCTGATCTTGATCTGAGATGCTTCATAAGCTTTCCATTCTGAATAACTGTAATACTAATCTCTGTGCTCACCAAGATCTGTTACTAGCTTCAGGGTATCAAGGATCAGAGATTTGGAGGTTGGACTCCAAACTTCAGTATGAATAATTTCTGATTTACCTTCAGAAGCTTGGGCAGGCTCTTTTCTAGGTGCAGAACGGCTGGCAGAAGAGCCATCACCATATTTCCTTTTCTTCTTTGGGATACCTTGAGAACTAGGAGGAAGTTCATCTTGACAAATATCAGTATAAAAGAGAGGAGGCTCAGTCACATCACCAGCAGGTCTGGGTGAAAAGACTGGCACATCTCCTGGAATGTTTGCCTGAGCTGGAGCATCTGCTGGAGGATGTTCTTCAAGAGGGTCCAAGAACTTGGGAATGATGGTAGGGTTGAGTTGAGAATTTGGGAAGTTCTGATTATTTACCCATACAGCTGTATCATAAATGTAGAACTTGACAGATTGGAGTTGAGATAGAATAATTGCTTTCATATTCTTGACTAGATCATTCACAGTTGTTTGAGCTTGTTCAGACAGTTTTTCAACTACTTTTTCAACTTGTTCTTTGACAACTTTCTCCCCCTTGCTGATATCTACAGCTAGCATGGCAATTGCTTCATCTCTGAAAGTGCCAACCTCTTCACATACTTTCATCACATTTGCTTCAGCATTCTTGTCCAATATTATCTGATTATGAGCAACAGTTTCAGCTTGATTCCTTAGTTCACCTATACTTGTAATAGTGTGATCTAAAGCTTTTCCACCTAATTGAAACAATCTCTTGAGCTCATCAGTATTGGCTTGAATTTCAGCAAAGTCTCTACTCATCTCCTTTTCAAGAGTAGAGACTTTGTTATTTACTGAGGCTAGAGAGTCATCAAAGTACTTTCTTTGTTCACTGAGTAGCTGTTCAATCTTGCTTACCAGATCTGAAGAAGTAGAAGGAGTTGAAGTAGGGAGAGGGACTGAAGGAGCAGGAACAACCCATGGAGGGATTTCAGTAATTTCCACTGAGCTTTCAGCTCTTTTGAAATATTCTATCTGAGCAGATTCTTCTGTATTAATGAAGGAGGGAATAGAGAAGTCCAAAGTCCTCAGAGGAGCCTCCACTTGTTCTGGAGATACTTCCTCATCATCAGACAAAAGAATATTGTCAGGCTGGCTTTCCTCTGCAGCAGAGGACTGAGCAGGAGACTGGACAGGAGACTGTGCTAGAGTCTTAGCAGGAGACTGAGCAGGAATCTGAGCAGGAGACTGAGCAGGAATCTGAGCCTCTGGAGTCAGTACAACTGATTCATTTTGAAACAGGGGTGCATCTGAGCTGAGCTCATCAATCAATTTATTGATATCTTCTGCAGTAGATATAAGGATTGCTGGATCTGGAATCTCTGAGTGGGCATCTGCTGGAGGAGAAGAAACTGGAGGGAGAGAGTCCCTGACTTCTGCTTGCTGTGAGGGTTCTGATGAAGCTGGGTACAGAGAATGAGATGAGGCAGGCTCCCCCTCAACTGTTGCACCAGAGGTAGCAGCAGTTTGATGTGGAGGAGGAGATGGAATCCTGTCGTCAGGTACACTAGTTTCTTGGGAATCTACTGAAGGGACATCAGCTTTGGATGCTTGGGCAGAGTTCAGAATTTTAATTTCATATCGCTGGATGGAGGATATAGAAACTTTTTTCATGTGATGCAGTGGAGACCCTTTGGATAAGTTAAAAACTGAAGGATTGATTTCATGAAGAAGGAGGGAAATAATTCTTGCAAAATTAGGATGCTTGATGCTTTCTCTGATTTTATCTAGGATCAACAGTCCAAACTGGAATCGTTTGCGGCAGATAATGGCTTGCATTATATCAAACATTTCCATAGGAATGTCTCGAATGGAATAAGTTTTGCATAGCAGTATCTTAGCAATTACATCCACTAGAAATTTTCCTTCTAAGTTGAAATCAGCTCTGCTAAAGGAATGGGCTTGAGGGTTACCTCCATAGAATAAACTGGTTCTTACTGAGTCTTCAGCAGTCATTTCGTCATCATCCTCTACTACTGGTAGTTTTAACAGAGCAGCTAGTGAGTCTTTGTCCAGTCGGATTTTTATCCCTCTGACCTTGGATTTCAGGAGCTTTCCATTTCGTTTCACCTTCAGATTTTGATAGAACTCTTCAACAGCTGGGAAAATAACTTGGCACGGTGTCTGGAGAACGAACGATAGTCCGGCGGTCCTGAGCAAAATCAGTAGATTTCGAAAATCATCTGAAAGATCGGCTATGCCCGTGGGGGCAAGTTCTGAGCCTATGCCGATTTTAGAAGAGGGGGCCATCTGCGATTCTGGAGGATGGGAGAGGCGAAGACGACGATGCTCTGTGGTTTTCCGGAAGATGAAGAGACGGCGGCTACTCGAGTGAATAAGAAGTGGAAAGGGGTTTCCTGATTTTTTTCTATATATATATGATTCTAATTAGGTTAAAAGGAATAAATTCATACCTGAATGAAGCGGCAAATAGCTTGGTGCGAATAGAAAAAAATTGAGAAATCCAAAATGTGAAGTCCGTATACGCGAGTAGATTTGTCATACACGAGTATGAGACGGAGCATACTCGAGTAGGTCAAGTTCATACACGAGTATGAGACGGAGCATACTCGAGTAGGTCAAGTTCATACACGAGTATGAGACGGAGCATACTCGAGTAGGTCAAGTTCATACACGAGTATGTGGTCAACTACTCATGTATGTCAAACTTTTTACTCGAGTATTTTCCGTTTACTCGTGTATCTGTCTTGATATACTCGGGTATCTTACTTTGAAGGACAATTTTACTTGGGAGATATATGTTGCCACTGAAGTCTTTTACTCTGAGCAGCCAACACCACTGATCTCTTCTTGATTTGTGAGGCCATCACTAGTCTTCTTTGTTGAGCAGCCTGAGTTCCGTTTTGAAGAATGAAAACTTGGACTCGTCCAGCGGCTTGGTGAAAATATCTGCAACTTGCCTGTCTGTGGAGACATATTGTAGATCTATGTCTCCATTTTCCACATACTCCCGGATGAAATGATAACGAAGCTCTATGTGCTTGGTCCGGCTGTGGGAGACTGGGTTGTTGGCGATTGCTATAGCGCTGGATGAGTCGCAAAATAAAGGAATGTTCTGGAACTTCATGTTGTAGTCTTCAAACTGATTTTTGATACAGAGAAGCTGTGCATAACAGCTGCCTGCAGAGATGTACTCTGATTCAGCTGTTGAGATGACAACACAGTTCTGTTTCTTACTGCTCCAGGAAATAAGTCTCCTTCCGAGGAATTGGCAAGTCCCGGAAGTACTTTTCCTGTCGTCTTTGCTTCCTACAAAATCTGCATCTGAAAATCCAATTAGTTCACTATCATTACTTCTTGGGTACCATAAGCCAAGATTTGGTGTACCTTTGAGGTATCTCAAGGTTCGCTTTGCAGCAATGTAATGAGATTCCTTAGAATTCACCTGAAATCTAGCACATACACATGTTGAGAACATTATGTCTGGTCTACTTGCGGTAAGGTAGAGCAAGGACCCAATTATGCTTCTGTACTTGGTTTCATTAAAAGGTTTCCCTTTCTCATCCTTGTCTAGAGACATAGCTGAGGCCATTGGAGTCCTCATAGAGGCTGCATTCTCCATTCCGAATTTCTTGAGTAGCTCTTTGGTGAACTTGGTCTGTGAGATGAAAATTCCATCCTCAGATTGTTTCACCTGAAGCCCTAAGAAATACTTCAGCTCTCCCATACTGCTCATTTCAAACTTCCCTTGCATAAGTTTAGAAAACTTCTTGCAGAGGTTGTTATCTGTAGAGACAAAAATAATGTCATCGACATAGATTTGCACTAGCAAAATCTTGCCTTTTATTTCCCTAAGAAATAATGTCTTGTCTATCTTTCCTCTTGTGAACTTGTTATCAAGAAGAAAGGTGGACAACGTCTCATACCAAGCTCGAGGAGCTTGTTTAAGACCATATAAAGCTTTTTGTAATAAGTAAACATAATTAGGATAAGTTGAATCAACGAAACCTGGTGGTTGCTCTACATACACTTCTTCCTTTATGTCACCATTTAGGAAGGCGGACTTAACGTCCATCTGATAGACGGTAAATCCCTTAAGTGCAGCGTAGGCAAGAAATAACCTGATCGCTTCCAGTCTTGCCACTAGAGCATAAGTCTGGTCGAAGTCAATTCCTTCTTCTTGACGATATCCCTTTGCGACAAGTCTGGCTTTATTCTTTATAATGGTTCCATCTTCGTCCATCTTGTTCCGGTAGACCCATTTTGTCCCAATGACGTTCTTACCCTTGGGTCTGGGAACAAGTGTCCAAACTTTGCATCGTTTGAACTGATTCAGTTCTTCTTCCATGGCTAGGATCCAGGATGCGTCAGAGTTGGCTTCCTCAAATTTCTTTGGTTCAACCTGTGAAAGAAAGCTTAAGTGTAAATTCTCGTTAGTTGTACCTCGACGAGTTCTGACGCCATCCCGAGGATCTCCTATGATTTGATCAACGGGATGATCCTTCAAGTGTCTGAACTCTAAAGTCCTTGCATCTGGGATCTCTTCAGCCACTGGAGTTGCATCTTCAGCTAGGATGTGTTCTTCATCTTGATCATCTACCTCTCCAGTAGGGGTTGTAGAGGTGATCTTGATGAACGTTTCGTCTTTATCTTTAGTAGTTTCATCCAAGCTAAGTTCCTTCAATTTTGTACCTGCATCTACAATAGACACACTAGACGAGTTGCTATGCAGCAGACTCGTCTCATCAAATACAAGATGTATCGACTCTTCTACTACCAGAGTTTTTCTATTGAATACTCTATACGCCTTACTATGGCTACTATAACCTACAAAAATACCTTCAAAGCTTTTCTCGCTAAACTTGGTAGTGTGATACTTACCGTTGTTAAGTACGAAGCACTTACAACCAAAGATTCTAAAATACGAAATGGTTGGTTTCCTGCCTTTTAAAAGTTCGTAAGGAGTCTTATCATGGTTCTTGTTGATGAGTGCTCGATTTTGCACGTGACAAGCGGTGTTGACGGCTTCAGCCCAGAAGTACTCTGGAAGTGAAGCATCACTCAACATGGTCCGGCAAGCCTCTATGAGTGTTTTGCTCCTTCTCTCAGCTAATCCATTTTGCTATGGAGTGCGAGGAGAGGAAAACTCATGAAAGATACCTTGACTTTCACAGAATTCTGTCATGGCTCCAGACTTGAATTCCGTTCCATTATCACTTCTGATTTTGACTACGGAACAGTTGTATTCATTCTGGATTTGCCTAACAAAATTAGTGAAAATACTGAAGGTATCTGACTTGTGTTTCAGAAAGAACACCCACGCAAAGCGCGAGTAATCATCCACAATAACCAACGTATATTCCTTACCTCCCAAACTTCTAACTTACAGTGGACCAAACAAGTCCATATGGAGAAGCTGTAAGCTTCTATTGGAATCCTTGCCTATTATGCTTTTAAATGAACTCCTTGTTTGCTTGCCTTTGATACAGGCATGACAAGGGCTGTCCATAACGCACTTGACATTGGGGGCATCACGTACTAAGTTTTGAGAGAATAATATATTAATAGTTTTGAAATTAATATGTGCTAGTCTCTTGTGCCATTGGTCAGCAAGAGATGCACTACTTTTTGCTAAAAGACATACTGGTGTAGAAGTGTCAATACAAATGAAATTTAAACAGAAAATATTTCTGCTTCGAGTGCCTGATAAAATGGTTTCCATGTTGTTAACCGATTTTATCAAACACTTGTCAGCATGAAATTCAACTACGTATCCTTTATCGCATAGTTGGCTTATGCTGATGAGATTGTGTTCCAATCCTTCAACATAGGCTACATCCGAAAAGGAAACGCTACCGTTAGAAATCATACCATAGCCTTTAGTTATCCCTCGATCTGAACCTCCAAAGATGACCTTTGGTCCGTTGCAGACTGAGGTGAAATTTTGGAGTAGGCTTCTTGTCCCGGTCATATGCCGAGAACATCCGCTGTCCAAATACCAGATTGGCATTTTGGTGGCCTTTGTACATACCTGCAATTACAATCACTTAGCCTCAGGAACCCAAACACGTTTGGGTCCTTGGTCTCGAGTTAGAAAACTCCCCCTACGAGTATTAGCCTCATGAGTGGTCATTCTCACGTTGCTAACTTGAGGGGTTGTAGCATTACTAGGATTGAACCAACAATCGATGGCAAAGTGACCAATTCTGCCACAACACCAACAGTCGAACCTGTTGTATCTTTGCCTAGTGTATTCCTGCTTGATTTTCTGAAGTGATGGTTTAGCAGGAACCTTACTTTTGGAGGAGGAGGCTTCATGATGAAGACAGCTACATGAAGTCTTCTCCTTCATAGGCTTTTCCACAATAGGTTTTACCTTGGGTGTCTTCTTGATGTTATGACCATGAGCATAAGGTCCATAGCTTTGAAGTTGAATCTCTTCATAAGGCGCTTTGAAGACACTCTCGCCAAAGTTATGAGGACGAGTCCAACCTTGGTATCTTGACTTAGGCTTCTCAGGGATCGGCCTAGAAAAGTGTCCATAGGTAGACTCATAGTCGAGTTCATTCGTAGGAAAGATAACTTTTTTGAACAGAACGGGTTCCAAGGGAGCTTTCCCTTTTTCTTCAGCTAGAGCCTTCTGGGCAGCCTTATTCTTTCTCTTGGCTTTGTTTCTCCTAGAGGATTTACTAGAAGAACCAATGTGGCCTAAACCAGCTCCCTTGGCCTTAGCTGAGAATTCAGCAACGAGTGAAAGAATTGTCTTAGGCTTTGAGAAACTCTCAACATGTTTCTTCTCAGCCTCAAGTAGTTGTTCCAGTTCTTTGATGATTTCCTCTTTAAGGTCGAGGTGCTTGAGAGCTTGATTGTATTCATCCATAGCACTATTTAAGTTCTCTTGAAGAGAGTTAGTCTTAGCGACTTCTTCTCTCAAGCTGCTCTCACTAGCCTGTAGAGATTTTATCTCTTTGGCTTGAGTTTTCACTACTCTATGACATTTCTCGTAGGTCATGAGCAACTCTTTGTACTGGGCCATGAGTTCAGATTCATCTTTAGAGGAATAGCCCTCTTGCCCATTATCATCATCAGAATCAGAGAGAGGAGTGTGAGATTTTACCTCCCCAGTGAACTGGGGGACTTGTTCATCATCTGAGTGAGCCATGAGCCCAAAGTAAGCTTTCTCTTCTTCACTCGACTCAGATGAGTCGGAGTCGCTGAGAGTTTTGCTCTTCTTGGCTACAAGACTCTTCTCTCCTCTTCTTGTGGTATGAGGATTTCTTTTCCTCTCTTCTGCCGCCCTCTTTCTTCTTGTGCGGGCAGTCCGCGATAACGTGACCTGGCTTATTGCAACAATAACAAACGATGTCAGTCGAAATCTGTTTGTTCTGTTTAGAGTTATACCTGTCATGGATACTTGAGCCTTTCTTTCGCTGATCACCGTCACGTCGTGATCTTCTGAATGAGGCATCTTTGCCTCTCCATTGCTTATTCTTATTTAAGAATTTCTTGAATTGCCGGGAGAGCAATGAGAACTCTCCTTCAGATAGTTCTGAGCCAGATGAGCTTGGATCAGATGATTCTTCTTCATCAGCTTCAGGAACTGGGGCAGGAGGGCTAGCCTTTGTCTTCCTTGAGCTATCTGCCTTTAGAGCGACAGACTTCTCCTTGGATGCGGACCTGCTTATCTCTTCTTCAGCTTTTCTTGAGTTGATTTGCAGCTCGTAAGACATAAGCTTTCCGAACAGATTCTGCGGGTCTGTCTCAGCTAACCTTCCAAACTCCCGAATGGCACATACCTTATTGTCCCATTCCTTGGTTAGGGATCTTAAGAATTTGTCATTGAGTTCCCCATTGGTGAAGACACGTCCATAAACTCTGAGGCCATTTACTATCTTGAAGAAGTTCTCAAAAGTGTCAGCTATGGCTTCCTTATGACCCTGCTTGAAGGCTTCATATTTCTGGTTCAGTAGGGACCTTCGATCATCCCTCACTTCTTCTGTACCTTCCATTAGAGTCACTAGGGATTGCCACATCTCCTTGGCATATTGGCAATGAATCAGATTCTGCAGCATTGAGTCATCGACTGCACTTGCGATAATATTTTTAGCTTTCTTGTCCAACGAGACAAGTGCAATCTCGTCCTTATCGAGATCCATCAATTTCTTTGGAACTTGCTTAGATGAATCTATGGTGGAAGTGGTCATAGGAATGTGGGGACCTTCTTCAACAATCATGAAGATCCGGGGATCTACTGCTTCCATAAAGAGTTTGACTCTTTCCTTCCACATTGGAAAATTGTTCTTGGTGCAGTTTGGGAGCTTAGCAAAATCCTTGGTCTTACTCATGCTTGAAATTTCTCTTGAGACAACTTGGTAAGGATTAGATCAAGGTGTTAACCTTTTAACGATCAACCTGCCTCTGATACCAATTGAGAAAACTAAGTTGTCTACCTAAATAACCTAGAGGGGGGTGAATAGGTGAAGTGCGTGTCAAATGCGAAATAAAAATTAACACAGCAAAGATCAAGCAATCACACAGACGACAAGAGATTTATAGTGGTTCCCCAATCTTGGGTACGTCCACTTTCCTCACCGATCTAGCAAACCACTAGACTCGGCTACTCCACTATCTCGGATTGAAAACAATCCTACACCTCGGAACCACGTTCCTACAAAACTCGATCCAAATCGGATCTACACTCAGAAGATAAAGCCTTCCTACAAAACTCGGAGAAAAACTCCTACAAAGAAATTTGTTTGAAAAGAAAATACAAACAATATATTGCACAGATCTGGATCTTTGATAGTCTTCTTCCTTAAGAACTTTGGCTTGATCAGAATATGTTGAAGATGACTTGAGAGAGATCCACAGATCTGAAAAACGGAATCACCTCGATCGAGAAAATAGATCAGAAATCTTTGAGGCTCGGCGAGATCGAGTGATTATCTTTCGTCTGGATCGCTGGAGAAACAAAGTTGAAAGCAGCGATCGGAGATCGTCGATCCAGACCTTCTTCCGTGAACGGCAATGGCGGCGGTGTGAGAAACTAGGGTTCACGGGAACTTTTCTCTTTCTTAAAAATAATAATCTCTGAAAACTAGTTATTAGTCAAATCTGAAATGACCTATTTATAGGTGGACTCTAACGGTCAGAAACTTAATTAGGGATGACACGTGGACCAATCAGAAATGATTAATTCGAAATACACAGCGAAATTGTACTTGGAGAATTTTAGGAATATTTGAACAGATATACTCGAGACAGAGAAGAGACATACCCGAGTATAAGATGTTATATACTCGAGTGGATAGGAGGAGCATACTCGAGTATAAAAAGAGAAGCTACTCGAGTGATTCAGAGATCAACACTCGAGTGATTTAGAACTACTCGAGTATGAGAGTATATACTCGAGTAAAGACACTTAGAGAAAATTTCTCAGATAAAATAGGAAGAACTACTCGAGTAGAAGAGTTGGAGATACTCGAGTGAGGGGAAAGTGAACTACTCGAGTATCTGGGGAAGATTACTCGGGTAATCACTAAGCTACTCGAGTATGAAAAACTACTACTCGAGTACAGAGTCACTTACTCGAGTATATAGGGAACTACTCGAGTAGGTAGACTTAGAAACTTTCTGAGATGAAAAGTGCAGATCTACTCGAGTATCAACAGAACACTTACTCGAGTAACTAACCAACTACTCGAGTACAAGCTATCACCTACTCGAGTACATTACAGTCTACTCGAGTATGTATTCAAACTTACTCGAGTACAGACTCACTTACTTGAGTGAACAAACGAGGTACTCGAGTATGTGGACTTAGAGAATATTTCGGATCTAAGGACAGAAGGATCTACTCGAGTATAAACAGTGACCTACTCGAGTGACCAACTATCTTACTCGAGTAAGCTTATCTACACGAGTATACAGAGTCTTCTCGAGTATGTCTAAGGATTTACTCGAGTACTAAGTCACTTACTCGAGTATATGAAGGAAGCTACTCGAGTATGTGGACTTAGAAAAAAAAATTCTTCTGAAAAATTATAAACTTCAATACTTCAGTCCACCAATCCAAGTGCATGTAGGAAGTGTATTCCAATAGAGAGGCTATACATGGGCCAACACTTTGGATCACACAATGAGGGATTACATTGTATGGTCCTATGTTTGGTGACCCATTATAGACTGACATTGGTCTACACTTGGCAATAAAAACCTGCACACGTACAACTTAAACACAATATCAAATACACCTTAATTCATCTTAGTTCAAGGTCTGACCTCCTACAAATCTGAGGTATTGTGGAGACAAATCCCAACATCGTCTGTGCTGCTTATTTAATTTATTGCACTGTGGCTGTGAGTAGAAATAACTAGGATTGCTAGTTGCTGTGATAGGATCCCAAGCTTAACTGTAATTACAGTTAGCTCTCTCTTGTGCACTACACTTTGTGTTAGGCTCTAGGGTTTCAAATATCTATAAACTAATTCCGCAAATTAACTCTAAGGGAGTTAAGTAGGGTGTCATAATTTTTGAATACTCTATTCACCCCCCCTCTAGAGTTGTATCTATCCTCACTTTCAGGGACGATGCTTCAGGATTTAAGCATCCTTATAAGATCGATCCTCTGCATTGATGGTCGAGATCATCTCCCCCCTTGCATGTTAGCCTAGATACCCCCGATCGCATCTCTCCTTCGACTGGAGGAACTATCGGGAATAGTTCCGGACGCTAACCTCCTAAACTCGATGAAGGATCATACTCGTAAAGTGATGCCTTGTGCAAAGGCATCATCGGTCTTTGAGAAGACTAAACTACATGCTCTTAGTGACTGTTAGTCCTGCAAAGCAAGATACATCTCTGTTATCTCCAAAGCAGGATAACCCGCCAAGCTCTAAGAGATGCAAGTTCGCAAAAGGACCTAAGACTCGAGTGAGTATGTCATATAGGACCCCCCTGAGATCCATCTCCCTCTTTTGGTATACTTGCCTTCGTAGCCAGGCAACTGCGTTACACACTTGGGAAACGAGCCTTCGACCTGTTTCTCCAAATTATCCCAGAGCGGACGATGGGACGATGCTTTGGGATTTAAGAATCCTTGTAAGATCGAGTCCCTGCATTGACGGTCGAGATCAGCTCCCCCTTGCAAGTCGGCTTTGCTACCCCTGATCACATCTCTCCTCCGACTAGAGGAACTATTAGGAATAGGTCTGGACGCCGACCTCCCAACCCAATGAAAGAAGATCGTCGTCTCTTTAAAATTTCCTAAAGTTCTCATAAATATTGATACGTTTAATTCTTTTGGCTACCTCCTGAACAATAGGTCGAATTACTTTAGCGTTGGGGCAAGTCCTTGAGCGATGGAGTTACCGTAGTACAATTCCATGCATGAGCTCCTCTCCTGTAAGACGACTGCTTACCCCATAAGTTCGCCCTCCAACTTTTGGAGTGTGGTGCGAGCATTAATGTGCGAGCAAGCGACTATGGTCATATGTGCGAGCAAGCGACTATGGTCATATGTGCGAGCAAGCGGCTATGGCCATATGTGTGAGCAATAATGTACGAGTATGCGGTTGAGCGACTATGTATGTGCGAGCAACGATGGCTCGAGTATGAACGACGTCTACCTGCGAATAAGCGCATACCGAGCTCTCAATCTCTCAGCTCCTATGAGCCCAGCGAGCATCATCAAACAGAAGAATATACACAAAGAAATGAGTAACAAAATTCTTATATATTTCATGATGAGCATTATATAGATTTACAATTTTCTGTTTACAAAAATCTATACAAGTGGTGGTGCAGGAGGTCACCATCCGACTACGACTCGTCGTCGCCGGTGTCAGGCTTGTACTCCTCATCCCCGATGGTGACATCTTCATCATCCTCAGCATCGTCCTCGCCGCCATCCTCGTCATCACTACTGTCGATGCTCTCTTCGATGCCGCTATTGCTGCCGCTGGAGAAAAAAGACGAGGATAGGATGCGATCTGGCGAGTTCGACTCCTCGGCAAGATGGAACGAGATGAGGTCCAGAACCGTCAAGTGGTCAGCCTCTGCACCGAGGAAGCCGTCCATCCTCATCTTGGCGAGGACGACTTCCCTAGATGCTCACGCTATCCCGCGACTGATAGTGGGCAGCTCATCTCCGTGCATTCTGATCTTCTTGCCAATCCCATGCGGGGACGCTGCCTCTTGCAGCTCAGGTGGGTGAGCACCGAAAGGACCCAGGCGACCTTCAACGTCTTCCAGATGAGTTTCTAACTCGGTGGCCCGAACTTGAGAAGCCTCCAGCTCGGCCTTGGTGTTGGCGAGTTCTTGCTCAAGCTCGTTGAACTTCTTCGGCATCTCAACCTCAGAGGTCTGCGAGGATCGATCAACCAGCAGTCAGGAAAAATATAAGTACAGGAACAGCTAAGTCGCGCCGAGGAGCCGACTAACCTCATAATCCTTCCAGCGAACAGATTCCATCCCCAGCTGGATCGCCTTTTGGGTGACGACCTTCAATGCCTCCTGTGTTTCGACCAGCTTCCTCGCTGTGTAGTGCCCCAGCTCGGCAGTCCGCAGAATGAAGTGGGAATTCTAGTGGGCGAGCACTTCCGAGCTGAGCTCCAGAATGGACTCGACATTCGCCCTCCCATAGAGCGCAAAGCTGACATCGAATGCCTCCCCCTTGTCCTCCCAATCTTTTTACCAGGCGGGAATGTTCATGCTCAATGTTACTTTATGCTTGCTATTTGACTAGGAGACTAGCGAGCAGCCATAGACGTCCTTACCTTCTCGCCCGCGGTTATAGTTTAGGTGGAAGTAAGGCACCCCGGCATCGGCGGGCGAATCCCTCTCATCGAACAGCTGCCGGGAAACCTTCGCTCGCTTGCCTGCATGATCAGGATACTTGGCCTTGCCCTTCCCCTTGGCGAGCTTCCTCTTGCGTGTTCTACCTACGCCGCTGGCGAGTGGCTGGACTGTAGGAGGCGAGATCTCCTCGACCTCGGCAGGAAGGCTCGAGGTTTCCTAGCACGAGGATGTGACTTCCTTTGCCAAAGGAAGCGCCTTTTGCGGGAGCTCGCAAGCCTCTGCAGATTGAAGAAGTCAGTTCAAACAACTCAGATGTCGTGGAGAGCATATCAAAATCTCGCGAGTTCATACCTTCATAGGGAAGAACCTCGTCGAGCACATTAACGATGATTCGCTAGTGGATGACGTCAAATCGCTGCCTGCGGAAAGATTCGACTAGCTTCTTGTGTGCGCCTTCCAAAATCGGCGGAAGGAAGGCGATGTCGGCAGGCTAATTCGGCCTTCCCAACACGCCTTCGAAGTCGTCGATGACAACGACCAGGAACTCGCTCCACCGGTGGACCTTGCTCACCGTCCTGACCAGCATGCAGACATGGCTGTTGAAGAAGATGACCCCCTCAGAAGTTGTGGCGAATGCGAAGATATTCAGGAAGATAGAAATATTGAACGCGATCCTCTCTTCCCGAAGGATGCCCATGATGATCGCCACACCATTGGGATTGATCTGGGCGGGCGTAATACCGAAATATCACAATATCTGGCGATATTCGGGCCACATTGGATGTCGCAGGCCGACTTAAAAGTGGAGAAGGGACAGGACCATTCCACCTTAGATGTAGGTGTTTAGTCGCTCGTAGCGGATGGGGAGCCTGGCTGAGTATCCCTCTGGAAGAAGCCTTAGGCAGAAATATTCCAGATCTCTCTCCGTGGTGGCGGACTTCTTGAAGACCGTATTAGCAAAGTTCACCAAATGGGCCTATCGATGAGCATTGACATCGTCTCCAACCATCTTTGTGTGAGTTGTGAGTGCGAGAAAGGAGGAGCGAGTAGGGTGAGAACGAAAAGGAAGACGCGAGCAAGGGCAGTTACTCGCGAGCAAAAGTCAGAAATTGCAACAACGTACTAAAGTCTCACCTACCCATTCTATTTATAGGCAGAGGCCAGGGGGTGCATTTCGTGCTCGGGCGAGTATCCACCTAAGTCGTGTCCTAACCGTTAGATCTATCCTATTCATGAGCCCTATCTCGTGCAAGGTTGTTCAGATCCTCGCCAGCTTGCCAGAACCTGCACAGAAATCAAGACATCGCAGAAAGAATAGGCAAAAGCAATCATAAAGAACACAAACTCGACAGAATCAAAGCGAGATTCAAGCTCGCTTATTATAAACAAATAGTTCTTTACATAATCGTCAGATGGCGAGTTCAAAGGAAAATAAGAAATAAAATTCCTAAGTTCTAGGAGGCCCTCGCTCCGGAAGATGGGGATGCCGCCCAGCCCAGCCCATCTCGCGAGCTCGCCGGAAGTGTTCGGTGTCCACCGAATTCACATCGTCGCCTCTCCGCAGCTGCTCTTCCATCCACGCGAGCCGCCCGACAGACCCCATGCTCACGCGCCTGCCTACCAATTCCTCGCCGAAGAGCTGGACGCGATAGTTGGTCATCGCCTAGCGCCGCTCCACCTCTTGGATCATATGGACGCATGCCTTGTAGGCTGCCAGACTTTCACGCAGCTCTTCCATCTTAGCCATCCTCACCTCCAGTGCCGAGATTCAGTGATGAGGTTCGTAGATGGCAAGTCGGTCGAACTTGGCCTCCAGCTTGATGTAGGCGCGAGCAGCGGATCGATAGTCCTCATCTCCAGACATTCCCAAGGCTTCGATGAAAGCTCCTCCCGGAGTGGAAGGGCGACCTTTTGAAGCAGTGGACAATCACCAAAATAGTTAGTAGTCATCATCAACAATCAGACCATATCAGCAGTGGTGAAATCTATATTGCCGAGGAGAGCGTAATCGCGGAGGAGAATGGCTGCGGCGAGCTGGTTCTCGCGGGCCCAATGACGAGCATCCAGAATGCTCGGCGGGCTGCCCCTGTCCGCGACCTCCATGGTAGCGGCCTCCGGACCTCGATGGGAAGTATTCGGGGCGCCGTCTTTCAGGATCTCGCGCCGAGATCTCCGGCGTGTTTCGAGGAACCATGATTTTGGGGCAGAGTTGAGGTCGAGCTTCGGTGCTCGCCGCCAGTCGTTGCAAGCTCGCCAGAGTAGATAGTGGCAACGTGGGCACGATCTTCGGTTTTTGTGGCTTAACCTGAGGAGGTGGTGGCGGCGACAACAGAGTACTCGCCGCCGGCAGCGTTGTTTTGGAAGGAAGAGGCGGCGATAGTGGTGGGATGCTCGCTGCTGGCAGCGACAAAGTAACCGAAGAAGGAGGGACCTTGCATGTCCTGGGCCGTGGGGTCTTGGTCGCTGGAGGATCTTCCTTAGTCGCCGGAGAAACTTGTTTCTCTGACCCCTTGGAGCCAAGGTTGATCCGGACGTTGTGCGCAATCTAGAGTAGAGACCGAGTTCCATGTGCAGTCAGTGGAACTCCTCGCAGCAGGGCGACGTCTAGAATCTCGCCCAAAGTAGTCGCTGGAGGAGCTGTAGATATAAGGACGTGTTAGCATGGAAGCAGGATGATCAACGAACTACTATAAAGATCAGCAAGTTTTTGACCTTGTGAGGCAGCGAGATCTGCCTACACTTGGGATGATGACCCAGTGACTTTCAGAACGGAAGCGGTCGATGGGGAGATGATGCGTGGAAATCGGCAAGCGCACGTGTCGCACAAGTAATAAAATTTGGGAATAAATACCCGAGTGTTGGTCTCTTGAGGAATACAATTAGCATAGAGAGGCTATAGTTCAGAAAATATCGTTATGAGGGTTATACTTAGAAAAGATTAAAAAGGGAGCTTGTGAGATTGTGGTTTCTTGATCTAATAAACTAATTAAGACTATGCGGGTCAAAGGCACCGCTTCACAAGGTGAGGTGAGTGTATTGGTCGCGATGCCGAACTTCGGTTGGGCGAGTGGACGGAAAGCTAATGGATGGAAGTGTTCTTGTACGGAGTGCAATCGGGTGAAACAAGGGTATGGAGTGGATGTGGAATGGGCGAGGCGCATTCACAACACACAACTCAAAAGCAAATGAAAACTACAAACATCCAATTAGATATAGAGAAGAAAATGTAGTTCATTACAATATCAAATCATTCCATACAACAAAGAAAGGGGAAGAGGAGTAAACCACTACAGGGTGAAGGTCCACCACAGGTCGTGGACAGAATAGCGAGTTGTCAATCCGCTTTCGGGCTCAGTCCGAGGAGGCTTCTGGTACCGACGAGCTGTCACCTCAAAGGCCTTTGAGTCCGTTCTCTAGGTCATATTCTTCTCCAACTCCGGTGGAAAGCTTGGAGTTGAGGTCATCAATGGCCGGGAGCTTCGCCGGAGGGTTTTGAAAGCTTCAGAATCACAGTCTATGAACTCCCGATGGAAGGGATGAAGGTGGAGGTGGATGGAGCAGCTAGAAGGCGAAACGGCGGACTGGCGACAAGTCCCGATCGAGTCATTTGACATAATTCGTGGAATGATCCTTAAATACGGAGGCAGGCCAATTTCCGGACCGGTTCATGCAAAAACTCTGAATAAGCAGAGCGCACGATCAGTGGCACACGACCAGTGGTCGTGTGCACTTTTGGTCGATGATCGTGCACAATTTCCAATTAAACCTGTAACTTGGACAAAAAACATCACCAAATATGCACACAATCAGTGGAGCACGACCGGTGGTCGTGCACACTTAATCCACTGATCGTGCGATTACCCTGCCAACACAAGTTAGATGAAGAGGACAGATCACACGATCACTAGTGCACGACCTGGTCGTGCGCAATAGGTCCAGTGCTTGTGCGATCGTCGAGACAAGAAAGGGGAAAATGAGACTGTAATGCGCTCGATCAGTGGCGCATGACCAGTGGTCGTGCACAATGAGTCCAGTGATCATACACAGTGTCCCTGTATCGTCGGGGGTCTCCCGAGCAGTTCCGGAACATGCACACGACCCATGCACTAGTAGAAGAGGCAGAAAGAGCACTAAAAGTGCACACCACATTCTCAAGAAACAGCGAGAGAACAAGTAAAATGACAAAAACACAGAAACAACGAAAGCACACATAAAATGGGCCTAAAGTGCACTGGGCATGGAATAGTGTAGTGATCCAAAATGAGTGGTATTGGTACTAAAAGGAAGTACAATGGCATGAAAATGAGCCCAGATGAGTCCGGAATCCGGTATAAAATATGGACTCATCACACCCCCAGACTTACCAATTTGCGCGTCCCGCGCAAATCATTACTCCGTGGACTGTAAAACAGCTAGCTGGCTTAGAAACTTCAAAATAAAGTAGGACGAGAAATCCAATACATCATGCACATAGAAAATAGAATAGAAAAAACTTTTTAATTATACTACGGAGCTTTAATTATTCGACAGAGGTAAATAAATATTGTGTCTACTTAAAATTAGAATTCTGGAGAATCGTTCGGTCATGAGTACGGAGAAAGTAGACAGGCCACTAAGGCGAGCATTGCCTAAGACCGGGGCTCGTGATCACCTCCAAAGAAATCCATCAATGTAGAGAACCATAAGCTTGCCCTTTCACACTCTCTCCACGATGCTAAGTAGACTCAAATGTGAATCAGCAGGACTTGTAGGTATGAATGAGGCTAAGGCTAAGGTGTGGTAGTCAATGATAAACATGGAGGCTACACGCAACCAAAGCGAGCAAACAAGAGCTAAACCAAGCAGCCACAAAGAAATGCATGTGCGACACACCCCCAGACTTGGCTTGAAAACCGGGTATGCACACGACCTATCCCGACCAAAAACTAACACACAAGATGGGGATTGCAATACTTTTAAATTTTCCTTGTAATACTTTTAGATTTTCTTTTTCTCTCTTTTTTCATCCCTTTTTTCATTTTTCTTCTTTTTCATTCAGCAATCCCCAAATCTAATAATTAACAATTCATGAATTCATCTCCACAACACATGAATATCAAATATCACAACATATCAAATTTTTTAAATCGAACAAGCTCAAGGTTTTGGTTGCGACAAAAGGGTTGGCTTTTAGGCTTTGGTGAATTTAGGTGGAGGTGAAACAAAAGGAGGGTAGGCGCAAATTTGGCTTGCAAGGGTCACCTGCTAGGACTAGGTACAAAAAGGCTCAAACTAGCCAAAATGATGGCCTACCTCACGCACACACTCAACTAACCGGGCACCAATGCTTCGAGAGTAGCTTGGAGCAAGTTCTCAGTACCCGAAAAAGGCGATCCTTCCCCCCGACTCGAGAAATATGAGTCTAGTGATGGCTACACTCATCCCTACACTACCGTTCGATTACTCTAGATTCTATAATTTTAAGTAGCACAAATAGAATTTACTTTTGCAGAATAAATTTAAGTCTACGAGCATGAAGAAAAAGTAATCCTATACTATTTCTACGCAAATCATGAGTACTCGATTAGGAGAACTGCATGAGTTTCGAACTACTAGATCCCAAAATCCTAAGCCAGCACCACTTTTTAGAGTTTACACAAAAGTAATACATTTGACTTGAACCACACGCGTGGTTAAGTGCACACTCATGTGGGTGATTCAGTGTGTGCAGTAGTGATCATGAAATAAATAAATGCAGACGAGTATGCAATAAACTGTGCTGTGTAGTGATCACAGGCAACTCTACCCCCAGACTAGAATGTGACAATACGAAAAAGTAAAACATGCAAATAAAAATAAAGGGCTAGGGGAAGAAGTACCTATGCTCAAAATTGAGCATACCGGTCATGCGACGAGATATCCAAGTGCGGCCAAGTTGTCGCGCCACAAAAATTCCTGCACCTGCGATTTAAATATTACGCAAAACAAAAGATGGATATATATATATATATATATATATATATATATATATATATATATATATATATATATATATATATATATAGAAAGAGCTCAAAACACAACACAAGACCAAATGGTCCAACATGGGTTGTCTCCTAGAAGCCACTTTTGTTTACCATCCTTAAGGTGGATCAAATACCTATATTAGCAGATTATAAAGTTAAAAAAAACATTCGGCACCCAGATGGGCACCCACAAAAATATAATTGTCTCATGTCTAATCCTGCTAAATAAAGTACAAAAATTTCTCCAATTTAATAAAACACGGAAAATAAGAACAGAAGGCGTGGTAGACTAGCTCCACGGTGAGCTCCACTCACTCTTCCTCACTCTCGCTGTCGTGAATCACAATGGTAGACAGACGAGGAGCAGGTGCCGACGGAGCAGCACGAGCAGGAGGTTGTCGGATGTTCAACCTGCCTCTCACCGCTTGCTGATAAATAAAATCCTGCATCCAATACTGCAAAGCTTCTAGATCAACAAGATGCTCGGATAAATATGGAACACCCCGCTCCTGAGCTGGGTTGAACTGGAGGCTAGATTGCCCCTCCTGCTTTACTAGAGGCCTCAGTTGCTCCTGACTCTGATGTAGTGGCATTCCCGCACTTCGCCTACCCATAGCGAAAGATTCACCGGCTCTCCTTCATCTTCCTCCTCATTTCTACCCTCAGGCGCATCACCAGGCATGCTGACGACAAACCTCCGGCTAGCTTTTCTCCTAACCACTCGCAGCAAATGAAAACTCACCAGGTTGGCCCTGGAGATCAAGGAAGGCGCAGTGACTTGCACCATCGGAGGTAGCTGGCTCCAAACTCCCAAACTTTTCGCGATGCAGGTGATGTAGTAAGAACCCCCGATCGCACCCACGAGGCCATAAGTGTCTTCGTGGTGGAAGAAATAGGCCAGTATGTACCCTAGATGGATGGGGTACTGCCGCTGCATACTAAACAAGGAAATTAAATCCTGCCACCCCACCATGTTCTTGCTCAGGGCCCTTGCTGTGAGTGAGTGACTAACCAAATGCTACATATACCTTAGAGCGGGGGAGACAATCTTCGTCGATTTGGCACGGCGGGCGACATAATCCTCGTTCCCTCCAGTTAGAGAACACCAAGCGACACACGGAGTCACACCCTCTGGAAAATCAATGCATAACTGGGGGAAGTTAATCTTGGATGCCTCCGCCTCTATATAAACGCCGGCATGAATGGAAAGCTCAGACAATATGACAGTGAAGACGTTTCCCATAATCTGAAATGAACAAGTGGGTAAATAACGGTTGTCCGCCGTTGTCCCCCAATCGAATGTGGAAAGGAACTCCAACGTCAGTTCCCGGTATCCCAGCTCGTCACACTCAAACAACTTGCTCCAAAAATCAAAGGAGTAGAGGATGAGCACGCCCTACGCCAACGCACCATCATCACCAATAGAACGCAACTCATTCCAGTCAACAAGCCGCTAAGAGAGGAAGGGCTTGTCCTTCAAGGGATTGTCCCGCTGGGTATGCTCTGCCTTCGAGAAGGTTCCCATTCTCCCTTAGATCTGAGAAAGGGTTGCTGAAGCACGACCAGAGCACTGGTAGGCCTTTACCACTTGGCGACGTCCAGGATCCATTACAGCACAAGGAGGAAGAGATATCTGAGATTGTAGGAGCCTACCAGAGGAGAAAATGGCGGATCACCGGAGAGAAATCGAAAGGGGAGGAGTGAAGAACAGCGCACGCGCAACGAACCAAGCGAGAGATTAGGGCACATGCACAGTGGTCGGATGACTGATATTTGAAGAAACTGGGCCGGCGCACGACTAGTGGTTGTGCGATGATAAGTAGTGCACATGACCAGTGGCTGTGCGCGGTGAATTTTTTTGCATGCCCTTTTTCAGTCAATATCACATTGCTGACCACGTGGTGCAATAGAGGGCTCATCACACAGTTGGGCTACCACACCCCTTCGACAAATAATTTTAAAAATAATTCTAAAATAAAGAAATTTTTTTCATATATTTAAAATAAAAGAAACACTACCCTAGATAACTGTTGGGTTTATTGTCTCCCAACAGAACTTATTCAAAATCTAAGCATTTCCTAACTGATTGGCGTATGAAACTTGAAATGCTCAGGCAGTGGTTCATGTTCGCGTTTCGGTAGCAGGTACCGGAACGGAGACAGAATAGAAGCCCCAATACCTGTATATGTATACCTATCGTGTGTGTCAGGCATGGGCAGAGAGTAACTTGGGAAGCTCGTCGGCTCCAACTCCACCTGCATCTGGTCATTATAAGTCCTAGGCCGCATTACAGGCCCTTGCACTGATTGGACCGGTTCCACGATATGGTCCTGCAGGGAAGTAGACACGAGAGCGGGGTCAAGGAATAAACTAGAAGAATAACATAAAGGAACCTCAATCTGGGGGATGGTCCCGGAGTCATCCCCCATCGGTGGAATTGTTGGATAATGAAAGCCACTGTCTAGTATGGTGTAAGAAGGTCCTAGCACAACATCCTCCTCGTCCGCGCATCGGGCATCCTCACATAGGGTAGAGGTCGCAACCTCGGCCACAAAGTCGTCCTCCTCGACTGGATCAAACAGAACACTGGAAACACTAGTTTCCACCTGTGAATCAACCTCAACAGAACTGTCAGAAAAAGAAAGAATGTTATGCAAAGAAGACAGTGAAGGCATAGAGCTCGGTAGGAAGTCGAGCGCTGGCTCTTCGCAACTTATAGACTCTATGCTAGGTGATGTATGCACTTCGGGAGTATAAATGTCCGTGTCAGAATGGGGATAAACACATGTACCGGTGCACGTACTTGGGATGCCTTCTCCATAACATAGAGATGGCAATGATGCATATCCCGATGCAGAAGGGGCGCTGCACAAGGTTGAGGTGGAGAAAATCCGAAGATCCGGCTCGTCATCCACTTCTACCTCAGCTAGGTAAGCGGCGCAATCCTTCAATGCATGATACTAGCTTCGACAAAAAAGGCACTGCTTAGCCGGCTTCAGCGACGTAATGGGTGCTGAAGCCGAATAGAAGTAGTGCGGCAATGGCTCCACGGGTTGGTAGCTAACAGGCTTATGTCTACGATATGTAGACTCCTGAATTTCCTGGCTACTATATTTCTGAGGGCATCTATCACTAGCATGAGAGATGTCTCCACAATGACGACAATGGATATTGAAATTAGCCGACATTGCGGAGATCTCAAATATAAAGGATACAACTACTATGCAAGATTCTGAGAATAAAACTAACAATTCCAACTGATGAAATAAAAGCAAAAGAGAAAAAGGGATCAAAACAAAACAAAACAAAACAACTCCTAAAAACTACTTTTAGTGACACGAATAACTCTTATAACAAAATTTTCAGTCATCCGGATTCACTCTTTAGTTGCATTCCCCGGCAACGGCGCCAAAAGCTTAATGTGTGGAAATCGGCAAGCACACCAGTCGCACAAGTAATAAAATTTGGGAATAAATCCCCGAGTGTCGGTCTCTTGAGGAATGCAATTAGCATAGAGCGGCGACAGTTCAAAAAATATCGTTATGAGGGTTATACTTAGAAAAGAATAAAAAGGGGGCTTGTGAGATTGTGGTTTCTTGATCTAATAAACTAATTAAGACTATGCGGGTCGAAGGCACCGCTTCGGAAGGTGAGGTTAGTGTATCAGCCGCGATGCCGAACTTTGGTTGGGCGAGTGGATGGAAAGAAAATGGATGTAAGTGTTCTTGTGCGGAGTGCAATCAGGTGAAACAAGGGTATGAAGTGGATGTGGAGTTGGCGAGGCGCATTCACAACACACAACTCAAAAGCAAATGAAAACTACAAACATCCAATTAGATATAGAGTAGAAAATATAGTTCATTACAATATCAAATCATTCCATACAACAAAGAAAGGGGAAGAGGAGTAAACCACTAGAGGGTGAAGGTCCACCGCAGGTTGTGGCCAGAATAGCGAGTTGTCAATCCGCTTCTGGGCTCAGTCCGAGGAGGCTTCCGGTACTGACGAGCTGCCAACTCGAAGGCCTTTGAGTCCGTTCTCTAGGTCGTATTCTTCTCCAACTCCGGTGGAAAGCTTGGAGTTGAGGTCATCAATGGCCAGGAGCTTCGCCGGAGGGTTTGGAAAGCTTCAGAATCACCGGCTATGGACTCCCGATGGAAGGGATGAAGGTGGAGGTGGATGGAGCAGCTGGAAGGCGAAACGACGGACAGGCGGCAAGTACCGGTCGAGTCATCTAACCTAATTTGCGGAATGATCCTTAAATACGAAGGCAGAATAAGCAGAGCGCGCGATCAGTGGCACACGACCAGTGGTCGTGCGCACTGTTGGTCGATGATCTTGCACAATTTCCAATTAAACCTGCAACTTGGACAAGAAACATCAGCAAATATGCGCACGATAAGTGGTGCACGACTGATGGTCGTGCGCACTTAATCCACTGATCGTGCGATTACTCGGGCAGAACAAAGAAAAAGAAGAGGACAGAGCACACGATCACTAGCGCACGACCAGTGGTCGTTCGCAATAGGTCCAGTGCTCGTGCGATCGTCAAGACAGGAAAGGGGAAAATGAGACTGTAATGCACATGATCAGTGGCACATGACCAGTGGTCGTACGCAATGAGTCCAGTGATCGTGCGTAGTGTCCCTGTATCGTCGGGGTCTTCTGAGCGGTTCCGGAACACGCACACGACCCATGCACCAGTAGAAGAGGCAGAAAGGCCACTAAAAGTGCACACCACATTCTCAAGAAACAGCGAGAGAACAAGTAAAACAACAAAAACACCGAAACAACGAAAGCACACAAAAAATGGGCCTAAAGTGCACTGGGCGTGGAATAGTGTAGTGATCCAAAAGGAGTGGTATTGGTGCTAAAAGGAAGTGCAATGGCATGAAAATGAGCCCAGATGAGTCCGGAATCCGGTATAAAATATGGACTCATCAAGCACACCGATCGCACAAGTAATAAAATTTGGGAATAAATCCCCGAGTATCGGTCTCTTGAGGAATGCAATTAGCATAGAGCGGCAACAGTTCAGAAAATATAGTTATAAGGGTTATACTTAGAAAAGATTAAAAAGGAGGCTAGTGAGATTGTGGTTTCTTGATCTAATAAACTAATTAAGACTATGCGGGTCGAAGGCACCGCTTCGCAAGGTGAGGTGAGTGTATCGGCCGCGATGCCAAACTTCGATTGGGCGAGTGGACGGAAAGCTAATGGATGGAAGTGTTCTTGTGCGGAGTGCAATCGGGTGAAACAAGGGTATGGAGTGGATGTGGAATGGGCGAGGCGCATTCACAACACACAACTCAAAAGCAAATGAAAACGACAAACATCCAATTAGATATAGAGTAGAAAATGTAGTTCATTACAATATGCAATTATCCCATACAACAAAGAAAGGGGAAGAGGAGTAAACCACTATAGGGTGAAGGTCCACCGCAGGTCGTGGCCGGAATAATGAGTTATCAATCCTCTTCCGGGCTCAGTCCGAGGAGGCTTCCAATACTGACGAGCTGTCACCTCGAAGGCCTTTGAGTCCGTTCTCTAGGTCATATTCTTCTCCAACTCCGGCGGAAAGCTTGGAGTTGAGGTCATCAATGGCCGGGAGCTTCGCCGGAGGGTTTGGAAAGCTTCGGAATCACCGACTATGGACTCCCGATGGAAGGGATGAAGGTGGAGGTGGATGGAGCAGCTGGAAGGCGAAACGGCGGACTGGAGACAAGTCCCGATCGAGTCGTCTGACCTAATTTGCGGAATGATCCTTAAATATGGAGGCAGAATAAGCAGAGCGCACGCTCAGTGGCACACGACCAGTGGTCATGCACACTATTGGTCGATGATCGTGCACAGTTTCCAATTAAACCTGCAACTTGGACAAAAAACATTAGCAAATATGCGCACGATCAGTGGCGCACGACCGGTGGTTGTGCGCACTTAATCCACTGATCGTGCGATTACTCGGGCAGAACAAGGAAAATGAATAGGACAGAGTGCATCATCACTAGCGCACGACCAGTAGTCGTGCGCAATAGGTCCAGTGCTCGGGCGATCGTCAAGACAGGAAAGGGGAAAATGAGACTGTAATGCGCACGATCAGTGGCGCATGACCATATTGGTCGTGCGCAATGAGTCCAGTGATCGTGCGCAGTGTCCCTGTATCATCGGGGTCTCTCGAGCGGTTCCGGAACACGCACACGAACCATGCACTAGCAGAAGAGGCAGAAAGGGCACTAAAAGTGCACACCACATTCTCAAGAAACAGCGAGAGAATAAGTAGAACAATAAAAAAATAGAAACAACAAAAGCACACAGAAAATGGGCCTAAAGTGCACTGGGCGTGGAATAGTGTAGTGATCCAAAAGGAGTGGTATTGGTGCTAAAAGGAAGTGTAATGGCTTTAAAATGACCCCAGATGAGTCCGAAATCCGGTATAAAATATGGACTCATCAGGAGAGCAGCGAGAAGTCGGGAATATCGCCTATCCCTAGATCCTCGAGGAGCTATTGGGTGCTAATCGAAGGTTCAGGCTGGTCGGTCGGGGATGCGACTTTCCTTGCCGGGGAAGCGACCTTCTCTGCCGGTGGGGGCGAGTTATCGGTCTTGGAGGCGAGCGTCTTCTTCAGTTTATTCAGTTTCTTTTTCTTGGCGGGAGGAAGATATGCAGCGACTTCACCTTCTCGCGGCCTCTTGGGCCTTGATGTCTCTAGTCCGAAAAATTTGGATAGCGCAACCAAGCTCTCTTGGTAGGCTTTCTATGTAGCCTTATACATCGCGTGCGAGCTCAAATTGCATCCCCAAAGACCAGACCCCCCTATTTTTCGAGTTCAGCGGACCTCCATCAAAGGCGAGTAACCCAGATACTCGACCAAGAAGCTCGCCGAATAAGTGTTGGATGATTCTTTCTAATTTCCTACGTCGCTCGAAAAGAATGGGGATTGTGTACAACCCGTATTAGTCGAGTGTGGACCCCTCCAGAGCCAGTTAGTCACAAGTCAATGTCAATAAGTCAAGACAGAGGTCGGAGTCAACGTGCCAGACTGTAGAAGACCTGGGCGAGTATGGAGAGCTCCCCTCGCATACTCGCCAGGTAGGCGACTAGGCACGATACTCGCCCAGCCGTACGAGCTCCCACAGGAAGTCGCCTAGTCGCCAGGGGGTGGGGTATAAATAAGACCCACCCCCTCCCCCCAGGATTTCCCTATAAATAGGACCCAAGGAATACGAGGAGAGAGACTTTTGGAATCTGGTCGAGATCTTAGACTCTTTTCTTAGATGCTAGCTTAGCCCGTGAATTCCCTTTCTCAGAGACCAAGTCGCGACCTAGCGACTATACTCCTTTAGTAGAACGATTTAGATATCAGCTAGTCTCCCTCGTACCCTGCTCGACCACCCTTGGTTGTGGAGGGGTTGCTTCTTCTAAGCATCCGGGTACGTGGTGGGACCTCCCTGCCGCACCACATGGGGTTTTGTTTATTCAGTGACTTCCGTGCTTTAGTCCGCTAGCCGTCGAGCCATTCCATTGAGCCGGTAACCTTAAGCTTCCTTGATCCAATTTTTGGAGTAGGGAATTTTCCCGGCTTCAACACCGCTGATGTTAAGTGTTATCGTCAGGTGCTAGTTCACGGATATTGAATTCAAGTGTTTATATCTAACAAAAACGAACCTTACAATATATTTTGCGTTAAAACTTTTGAAGAATATATTTCAAAACATTTTATAACAAGAAAATAAAATCAAGATAATGAGACAAAAAGAAACATAATTTTATTTTGTTAGAAATTGAATACAAAAATGCTTGATTTCAATGATGCTTGAAATCAAGGCGGATATAAAAATCTTTTTTGATGCTTAACCGGTACTTCTTCCAAGGACCGGTTGGCTATAGCCTATCTTACCCTTAATATGACCTCTGGCCTCCCCCTAAATCTAACCTCGACCTAGTCGCTGCACACAAGACGACGAATTTCCCCCTAAGCCGCACAAGGAACTAATCACTATAAAATGAGAATTTCCTACGCAATTCTTCCTCAGAATCCGACGTTCTACCAGAATGATTTCTCCACTCCAGTTATAAAAAGAAAAAACAAAAATGATTACAAGATAATGAAAAATATAATAGAAAACTCCCTTAGGATTTTTGAAGGTGAAGACAAAGGTGATGTAGAGGTTGACGTTCTTGATGCGTTCGATCTTCGTATAAAATATGTGTTATATCCCTTCTTCTTCAATGTAATCTTTCAATCTCCATGTTTGCATAAGGAAGTTGTCTCAATTTTGGAGATGAAGGCTCTAAGAAAATGTAGAAATAAAGGCTCCAGAAGGTGTGTCCGAAATTTCCCAAAAACCAGCCTTTTATACTTTTTGCACTATGTTGGTACCCTAGTTTGGATTTGAGTTTATTCTTCTCAATTAGTTTCTTGACCCAAGATTTATCTATGGTCAAAGGTTAGTTGTTTGATTAGATTGCTTTAGTTGTATAGTTGTCACTTATCCATATGAAAATTTGGTTAAGTTGTTTTTGGTTCGACTATGGTCGAACGCCGCTCGACTATCGTCTATCAACTGTTCGACGATCGTCTATCAGTTGGTCGACTATCGTCTGTCAGCAGATCGTCTATCTCTGAGTTAGTTCAACTCTTGTTAGCTCGACGATCTGTGGTATCTGCCTCGTCGATCGTCGAACCCTGCTCGACTTCTCTTGACTAGACAGATTTCTTGATAGTTCGACTATCTGCCTTGATAGTTCAACTATCTGATAGCTCGGCTATTTGTTTGATAGGTCGAATATCTGTTTTGTTTGATAGTTCGACTATCTGCCTTGATAGTTCAACTATCTGATAGCTCGACTATCTGTTTGATAGTTTGACTATCTGTTTTGTTTGATAGTTCGACTATCTGCCTTGATAGTTCAACTATCTGATAGCTCGACTATCTGTTTGATAGTTCGACTATCTGTTTTATTTGATAGTTCGACTATCTGCCTTGATAGTTCAACTATCTGATAGCTCGACTATCTGCTCTGATAGTTCGACTATCTGTTCTATTGTTGATAGTTCGACTATCTGTTTGGTAGTTCGACTATCTGCTCTGTGTTGATAGTTCGACCATCTGTTTTATGGATCGACTATCTTTTTGATAGCTCGACTATCTGCTTTGATAGTTCGATTATCTGTGTCGTTCGACTATATGTTCTTATAGGTCGACGATCTCTGTAGTTCGATCGACGATCTCCGAGGGTCGTTCGACGTTCTTTTGTCTGCCTTTAGTAATTTTGTGCTCCTTCTGTTCTATGATTTATTTCTTATTTATTTAGCATATTTTATTAAAGATTATTTCATTGAATTTGTGCATACATCTCAAGGCAATCTTTGCCCCATCCTTTGTGCATAAGTCAAGCTTTATCTGACAAAGTATTTTGTCTTATTAGTTGAAATATCTTTTTGCTTTATTCTGCCATGCTGTCCTTTATAGCCGTTAGACACAAAAGTCTTCTCTGGTTGTAAAGAGTTTAGTCTTATGTGACTTTCTTTAGTACTCCTTTTATCAGATTGGATTTGCAGCTTCTTAGAAAGCGTTATCCCTTTATAGCATGTCTAACTGCAGGATATGTTTTGTTTTGTGCTACTTGTAGCCCAGATCGAAGATCTTAGAAGAAGACAAAATTCAAACAAAGATTAGAGCTGTTACAAAGGCCCATATATAAAGAGCTTCTTTTGAAAGAAAAAAGGACATATACGACAACACAACATATAGAAGAGAAAAACACAGATATTCATATACATATTCAAAATAAGAAGAGATACAGCTCTCAGATATTGTTGCATTCAACTGAGAAGATCGACCTTCTTCATCTCTCTCTTCTTCAATCCTGAGTTCATCCTGCTGCTAGGAACATTCACTCAGAGTCTCAAGAAGAAGAAGAAGAAGGAAGAAAAGCTGTTGAAGAAGAACATCCATTAAAAATCAAGAGTCTTCTTCAAGCTGCTCCTTCAAGAACTTCGAGACAGCTCTCTATCACAAGTTTAGAAGAGTTCCTGCACCCTGAAGCAAAACTTCTTCCTGGATATCACTAAGTCAGGGGGAGCCTTGATTCTTTAGAGCTTTCTAGCTCTGTGCAATCCACTTGCTTCTCTAATATTGTTTTAACAATAGGGAAGATCCTCTCACCCTCTCTCAACCTCCTGTATAAAGGGTTATTACTCCCTTCAAAAGTTAACCTTGGTGGCAGGGCACCTGATCAAAAACTTGTGTTGGATTTTGAGTTCCTGATCAAAAGCTCAAAGGGTCTACTTGATCTACCTAAAGCAGATCAGTTGGTGGAAGGGCACCTGAACAAAAACCTGTAGTGGATTCCTACCAGGGTGGTAGAAGAGTGGACGTACCTATTTAGAGGGAACCACTATAAACTTCTTGTGTCATTTGCATTGCTTAATTAATTTATTGCACCGTGGCTATGAGTAGAAATAACTAGGATATCTAGTTGCTGTGATAGGACCAAAGCTCAACTGTAATTACTGTTAGCATTCTCTTGTGCACTTCACTTTGTGTTAGGCTCTAGGGTTTCAAATATCTATAAACTCATTCCGCAAATTAACTCTAAGGGAGTTGAGTAGGGTGTCATAATTTTTGAATACTCTATTCACCCCCCCTCTAGAGTTGTATCTATCCTCACTTTCAATTGGTATCAGAGGGAGGTTGACTGACTGTACAGGCTAACACCTGAGTTACAAGATCCTGATAGATACCAAGCTTATAGATATTCACTTCATGGCCCAGTACAAGGATTATTTTAGCACCAGACCTCCAGTTTGTAACTTAGCTAAGTTTAGCATCTGGAAGGCAAGAATCAAGTTATATATGAATTCTATTGATGAAGATATTTTTTCTTCTATTTTGATAGGACCTCCAACACCTCCTGCTGTAGTCACTGCTACAACATCTACAAATCTCAGTGCAGTGCCACCTCTAGACTACAATGATGTATACAAGAAGACCAAAGTAGCTGATGCAAAAGCCATGAATATTCTGGCTCAGACTATGTCTGATGAAACCTTCCAGAAAGTGGCTGATTGCACTTCTACAAAAGCCATGTGGGACTCACTGAACCAGATTGTAGTTGGTTCAACTGATGAGAGGAAGGACAGAAGGTCCAACCTTATATCCCAATATGAAAACTTCAAGAAGACTGAAGCTGAATCAGTTGAAGGAATGTACAACAGGCTCAGCTCAATCATCAATGAGCTGAGAACCCTTGATAAGGAGATAACATTGACAGAGGTCAATGATAAGATAGTGATGTGCTTCCCAAGCACATGGGATCTTAGGATCTGGCCCATCAAGGAGGCCAGAAGTACAACTGAAATCTAAACTGAAGCCCTCCTTGGCAAGCTCAAATCTTTTGAGCAAGTACTGAAGTCCAGGGAAGCTGAGGCTGAAGCTAAGACTCCCACTCCAACAAGGAAAGAGCAAACTCTTGCTCTCAAAGCTGCTAATGCTTCTGAAGGAAGCCAATCCAATGAGGAGCTGATGGTACTCTTTGCCAAAAGGTTTCTCAAGATGGGCAGAAAGGACTTCAGAAAGAAGTCTTCAAGATATGAAGATAAACCAAGGTATGACAGATCTCCTGCTAAAGAAATTATCTGTTATGGTTGCAGGAAACCTGGATACATTCTACCAGAGTGTCCAGAGGAAAAGAACAAAGAAAAGAGAAAAGAAAAAGAACATCACAAGAAGCACTCCAAGTCCTCCTCCTACAAAAATAAGAAGAAGGAGAAAGGATTTGTTGCTGAAACCTGGAGTGATTCAGATGAGGAATCTTCCTCCTCAAGCTCTAGCTAAGATGAGGAAGAGAAGAAGGCAAAGGAAATTTTCCTTATGGCAATTGATGCCTGCAGCAATCACTCAGCTGCAGAGAGTTCTGATGATGATGAAGAAATGCCTATAGAAGATCAGGTATTATCTTCTTATGATTTTTCTTCTGTTGAATTTAAATCTGAATTTAAATCCCTTTGTTTAGATTTAATTAGTTCATAAAAAGAAATTAAAGAGCTTAGAAATAGGATAGCAGAATAAGAAATCCTCTCCATTGAAAATGCTAGGTTAGAAGCAGAACTCACTAAGTCCAGTGAAGAAATAAAATTTCTTAAAAATGAACTAGCTAAATCAAAAAGATTAGAAGAATCTCTAAATGGTAGATGCTTTAAGCTGCTAGAGATCACTAGCATGACAAACACTAGGTCAGGCAATAATAAGCTAGGCTTAGGAGCCTCATCAAGTGAACCCCCATTGGTTCTTAAAAATCATCTTTCAACTCCAGTAAACTTTATTTCAACTGATGGAATAAAGAATACTGAGCAAGTAAATCTAGTTAACAAAGCCTTAAATAAAGTTAAGAGAGAAAAGAGGAAGCAAAAATTTAAGGAACTACAAAAGTCGTCGAACGCTGCTCGACGATCAAAGGCTCAATGGTCGAACGATGCTCGCTGATCTGAGCATCGATCGTCGAACGATGATCGACGATTTCAATATGATTTTCAAAATAATCACCTGAACCTTAGAAACCCTAATGTAAATAGAAATCCTAGGTTTGTTTACCCATTAACTGCATGGAGTATCCCACCTAGGAGATCTTACCCTTTAGGATATAAACCCCAACCTGCGTTCTTTTATTTCAAGTTTTCATTATGTGAAGAATACTGGACCCAAGGTTGTCTGGGTCCACAATGTCTAACTGTTTAATTTGCAGGTGAAGACCTATCCAATTACTAAAGATAAATGGTATTTGGATAGTGGTTGTTCCAAACACATGACATGAAACAAAGAAAATCTGTCAAGATTCAAGGCCAAGCTTGGACCAAAGGTTATCTTTAGGGATTCCAGCTGTGGTCAAACTGAAGGATATGGTCGGACTACCATTGGAGCAGTAACTTTCAAAAGGGTTGCATATGTAACTGGATTGAAGCACAACCTAATCTCAGTAAGACAGTTATGTGATGCAGGATATCAGGTATCTTTCACTAACACTCTCTGTAATATTACTTTAAATAGTAATGTTGTGTTAGTAGATATTAGACAGGGTAATATTTACTTAGTAGATTTTAACTCAACTCAATCTGAAATCTGCCTTTTTAATGAAGTAACAAATAATAACACCTTATGGCATAGGAGGCTTAGCCATGTTAATCTCAAGAACATATCTAGGTTATCTAAATACAACCTTGTTAGAGGTTTACCTTCTTGCCCCTACAAGAAGGAGAGCCTATGCAAGGCTTGTCAATTAGGCAAGCAAACCAAAAACTCCTTTAAATCTGTAAATAAAAGTGATTCACCTAGAATCCTGTATTTATTACATTTGGACCTTTTTGGCCCAATAAATGTACAGAGTTTAGGAGGGAAGTATTACACTTTAGTGATTGTAGATGACTTCTCTAGGTTCACTTGGGTGTTCTTCTTGAGAACTAAGGTTGATAACTTCAAAGTTCTTACAGACTTTCTGCTATGTATGCAGACTGAGTATTCTACTCATGTTGCTTGATCAGAAGTGATCATGGTACTGAGTTTGAGTCTCTTCTCATGCAATAATTCTGTGAGAAAGAAGGTATCAAACATAGCTTCTCTACTCCTAGAACTCTCCAACAAAATGGGGTAGTGGAAAGGAAGAATAGAACCCTGATTGAAGCTGCTGGAACATTATTGACAGATGCTAACATGCCTCTCTCTTATTGGGCAGAAGCTGTTAGCACAACTAATTATGTCTTGAACAGATGTCTTATACACAAGCTTAAGAGTAAAACTCCTTATGAGTTTCTTAAAGGAAAGAAACCTAAAATTAATTATTTTAGAGTCTTTGGTTGTGTAGTGTATATTCACAATAACAACAAAGAATATCTTAGAAAGTTTGAAGCAAAAGCTTCAGTGGGAATTTTTCTTGGATATTCCCATGTATGCAAAGCTTATAGGGTGTTTAATAAATCAACATCTAAAATAGAGGAGTCTGTTCATGTTTCTTTTGATCAGTCAAAGATGTTTTACAAGGAGAAGGAAACTTCTCCTTCCTCAAGCTCATTGCAGGTACCAGAATCATGTAAAGATGTCACTCAAGAGATTCTCCATCTATCAACTCTTCATATCACTGACTCAGAGAGTGATGAAGACACTATGGAAGCAGTTGCTGTACCACCAACAGTTGATCCAATTCCTCAAGAGGAATTAATCCCAACTGTTGCTGAAGATCACATCTCACCTGCTAATCTTGTCACACTTATAGATCATCCTACATCTCAAGTGATTGGTGACATATCAGCTGGTGTGCAAATAAGACATCAATTAAGACAGGATGTGATGCATGCTTGTTTTCTTTCACAGATTGAGCCCCTCACCATAAAATATGCTGAGCTAGATCCCCACTGGATCATTGCTATGCAAGAGGAGCTAAATCAATTTGAAAGATGTAAAGTATGGACTTTGGTTCCAAGACCAAAAGGCCAACTGATCATAGGCACCAAGTGGGTGTTTAGAAACAAGTTGGATGCAAATGGAATTATTGTAAGGAACAAAGCTAGGCTTGTAGCTCAGGGCTACAGACAGGAGGAAGGTATAGATTATGACCAAACCTTTGCCCCTGTTGCAAGGCTAGAGGCAATAAGGATCTTTCTAGCCTATGCAGCCTATATGAAGTTTAAGGTCTTTCAGATGGATGTCAAGAGTGCATTCCTAAATGGTGAGCTAAAGGAAGAGGTGTTTGTTGAACAACCTCCTGGGTTTGTCTCTTCAACTCAACCCTCATGTGTTTACAAGTTGCAAAAAGCTCTTTATGGACTTAAACAAGCACCCAGAGCCTGATATGAGACTCTAGCTAGTTTCCTGTTAGAGCACAACTTTGTTAGGGGAGTAGTTGATAGAACCCTTTTCGTTAAGCATCACAAAGACACCATCCTGTTAGTTCAAGTTTATGTGGATGATATCATTTTTGGCTCCACTTATACCAAACTGTGCAAAAAGTTCTCTGACCTGATGCACTTTAAGTTTGAGATGAGTAGTATGGGTAAGCTGTCTTACTTTCTTGGTCTCCATGTAAAGCAAGATGCTGATGGCATCTTCATCTCCCAATCCAAATATGCCAAGGAATTGGTAAAGAAGTTTTGGATGGCAGATGCTTCAGCAATGCATACACCTATGGCTACTAATGTAGTTATAGATTCTGATGATCAGGGTAAGCCAGTTGATCAGAAAAACTATAGGGCCATTGTTGGTTCCCTATTGTATTTAACTGTAAGTAGACCAGATATAATATTTGTCACATGCCTATGTGCTAGATTCTAGGTCAACCCCAAGGAATCTCATTTGATTCTTCTCAAGAGAATTTTGAGATACCTGAAGGGATGTCCAAATTTAGGACTATGGTACCCAGCTGAATCAGAATTTGAGTTAATTGGATACTCTGATTCTGACTATGCTGGTTGTAGAGTTGACAGAAAAAGTACCTCAGGAACATGTCAGTTCCTGGGAGAGAGATTGGTCTCTTGGTTCTGTAAGAAACAGGCTTCTGTCTCAACTTCAACTGCAGAGGTTGAATATATAGCAGCTGCTAGTTGTTGTTCACAGATCCTGTGGATTCAAAACCAGTTTTTGGATTATGGGTACACACACAAGAACACCAAAATCATGTGTGACAGTACCAGTGCTATCTCCATTGCACAAAATCCTGTGCACCACTCTAGAACCAAGCACATTGAGATCAGGCACCATTTCCTGAGAGATTGTGTGGAAAAGAACAAGATCAGCCTTGAGTTCATATCCACTGACCTTCAGAGAGGTGATATTTTCACCAAGCCCTTAGATGAACAGAAGCATCTGTTCTTTTTGGTTCAACTAGGCATGATTAATGGAAAAGACTAAGTGTGACTTCTGCCTTTGTTGAAATCTGTTTGAAGATCGTCGAACGATGTTCGAAGATAGTCGAACAGGTCGAGCCTATCGTCGACCTATGGGTGATGACGACTTGTTTGTTTGTGAAGACAGAAATAGTCGAGCGATTGATTGACTACTCTGCTTCAGGAAACGATCGTCGAACGACCATTCGACTATCGTCTCCAGTATCTGTTAAAATAGATCGACGATTGCTGTTTTAATATAAAACTGATGGTCGACCTAGGTTAAGAGATCGTCTTTTTAGTAGTCGACAAAGCTCGTCTTTTCGTATTCCATCTTTCTGCTTGATCTCTTCCCCACGCCTTCTGCCATTTTGTCTTCGTCGTCCTCTCCAACCAAATCAATGGCGGTTGCTCCAGCTCTCCTGACAGCGATGAAGTTTGACGCCGGTTTCAGCGTGGATTTCGACTTGTTCAGCGCTTGCGATGCGGAGATTATAAAGATGCTACAGCTATGCAAGGATCAAGGTTTGGAAAAGGTTATGTCAACAAGGATCAAGATCAACATCCCAGAGATCAAAGAGTGCGTTTACTCTTCGTCTTCCATCGACGAATCCATGACCGGGACAATAGGCGGCGAAGAGGTAATCCTGTCTCCTGCCATTCTGACTGAAATTTTTGGATTATTGAATGGACAAGATGAATATGACCAAGATGTTCAAGAGTACGGAAGAATGCTCGTAGAGCTAGGACATGTTGAGGGAATTCCTACAAAATTGCTGAAAGTGAACTTCCCGTTGAGAATAAAGTTCTTAGCTGAACTTGTTGGAAAAGTGCTGTTAGGTAAGCACTCGGCTCATGATAATATAACCAGGCAGTAGTTTGCCCTGATGAGTGCAATTATCAATAATAAAGAGATAGATTGAGCAGGGATATTGTTTGATTTGATCAGAAAGAAGAACAACAAGAAGGAAGTAACCCTTGGAAGGGTAATAGGAATATTTCTGAAAGAAAAATATCCTCAACTGTTGGGAACAGTTGCAACTTCCATCAATGCCAGTAAGAAAATGGATCCCATATTATTTGTTAAGTGGAAAAGGAGCATTCAAAAGCCTTCACCAGCTGGGGTAGCTCCTGTTTTATCTGAGAGCACAAGGACTGTACCAGTCACTCCCCACCTATATGAAGAAGGCTCCTCCATTCCTCCCATTACTTCTACTTCTGCATTGCCATCCACTTCCTCTGCATTGCCATCCACTTCTGCATTACCATCTACATCCAATGTCTCTCTTCTACTTGATTCCTCCACTATTCTCCATGCATCACCACCAGCATCTCCACTCCCTTCACATCTTTCTAGGATTTCTTATCTTAGTTTTGATTTGTTAGCTTCTGAGACTCTCCACACTCCACCTCAGTCACCAATTCCTCATTCAGATCATATTGATCTTCCTGCATCCACCAATCAATCCCCAGTTCACAACATATCTCATCAGGAGACCACCGTCCCTGATGATCTTCCATCTACTGTGATTCCCCCACCATCATTTGAAATAACCCCAGCCTTCATTGCAAACATCCTGGAGCTAATTACTCCTTCAATCAAAATCATGATTGAAGAAGCAATTGCACCTCTTGTTTCTACCATCTCTTCCCTAACATCCTCCATCATAGCCCTCTCTAAGTCTGCTGAGCCCTCTTCAGTTAGGGGCCTGACTTCAGTATCTACTGAAATCATGCAGGGGGAGATGTTCGAGGAAGATGCCTCAGGACTGCCCCTTGTTACTCTTCCAGCAGATCCCCAAGTTGAAATTAAAAAAGAAACAGCAGTTCCAGTTGTCATTGCAAGATCTTCTGCAGAACCAACACCAGTTTAGAGGCCATCTGATATCATAATGGAAGTAGAATTTGCTTTCAAAGTGTGCCTTGAAGAAGCCTCCACTCCCTTAGTTGCTCTATTCCTAGAAGGAGTCATCACCTCCTATCTAGATGACTTGTGGGAGTTAGGAAATTCTGAAGAAAATCCTGAAGGTAATTCATTTACTCAATTCCTTGACATATTAACTGACATGCTAGCCTGTGAATACCTGGAAGGAATGTTTAGATACCATTTAGAACACCTTTGTGTCCCTTTGGTTCCAGATCTAGTTCAAGAAGTTCAAGCTGCTCTAGAACCGGCTCCAGAACTAGCTCCAGAACCAGCTCAAGAACCTGCTGTTCAAGATCCTGTATCTACTCCTCCAGCTCAGATAACTGTGCAAGATGATCAAGAGAAAGTTTCAGATGTACTAGAAGAAAAATCAACAGTCTGGGATGACACCCCAGGACTAGATTTGGATACTCTTCTAGCACAGGATGCCTTAGAAGAAGAGAAAGAGAAAGCTGCATTAAAAGCCAAAGAACAAGCTGAGCAAGAAGCTTTTGATCCTTATGATCAACCTCCATCATCTCATTCTGATGATGAGGAGGATTCTGATGAATCCGAAAATTCTAAGAAGAAGAAAGCAGCAAAAAGAAAAAGGAAAGCTGCTGCTCCTCCTCCTCCTAATCCTGATCATGATGTTCCATATTATATACTGAAAGGGATAGATCCCAAGTCTAAAGAATATCAACATTGGATGGGATTATCCAGAAATCAACAAAAACAGAAAAAGAAAAGCAAAAGGTATGACAGTCCAGCTCCAAAGTGGAATCCCAAAGGACCTCCTCCTCCACCTCCAAGTGCAGGAGCATCTGGTAATGTATCTGCCAATCCATCAGCCTCTTCTGCTAGATTCACTCCATCTCAAGCACATCAAATAAGAAGCAATCCAGGATATCAAAGCAGATCTCAATCTGGACATCAAAGACAAGATGCTGATACAAAAGAGCAAGTGAAGGAGGTAGTATATCAGAAGCCAACCTTTTCTCCTCCTCCTTCACCCAAGAGCAAAAGCATACCATCAAAAAGCCAGCTCAAACAAAGACAACTGATTCAAAAGGTAAAAGAGTTACTTTCTCTGAAAAATCAAGTAAAAAATATGCTGAGTTTGCTCCTCCAGCTTCTTTAGTTATTCAAGAAAATAAAGAGCCAGCTGCAAGTTTGCTGGAACTCTCTACAAAATTCAGAATTGTAAAACCTTTAGATTCAACTGGTGAAAATGAATATGAAAGCCAAGAGCTAAATCCTGATTTAAGGATGGCTAGATTTCTTGAACTAGTTGGATCAGCTCAAATCAGACAGGCCAAAGCTGAAGGAAAAGATATTACAGGCTTAACTACTATGTATAAATTCAGAAAGAAGGAGCTAGACAAATTCCAGGTTAGACCTGAAGTTTTTGATCCTTCTAAATATATGGAAAAGCACCCAGAAGCAGTAGTGCCAAGAATAGGAGAATCTAAAATTATTGGAGAACAAAATTTAAAGATATCAAAGAAGGAAGCTCTAGATCCTTTCAGAAAAATTTCTTTTCTTCCTAGTTCTTCTATATCTAAACCAGATTCTGATGCTGCTTAAGTTTTATTTATTGACAGTATGTTTATTTGTCTATTTGATTGATGCAATTTGTTGCTTAGGTGTTTTTTTTCCTGAGTTATATTTATTTCCTGTAGTTTTTGTTTTGAGAGACTTAACCCAAATAGGGGGAGATTGTTGGTACCCTAGTTTGGATTTGAGTTTAGTCTTCTCAATTAGTTTTTTGACCCAAGATTTATCTATGGTCAAAGGTTAGTTATTTGGTTAGATTACTTTAGTTGTAGAGTTATCACTTATCCAGATGAAAATTTGGTTAAGTTGTTTTTGGTTCGACTATGGTCGAACGCCGCTCGACTATCGTCTATCAACTGTTCGACGATCGTCTATCAGTTGGTCGACTATCGTCTGTCAGCAGATCGTCAATCTCTGAGTTAGTTCAACTCTTGTTAGCTCAACGATCTGTGGTATCTGCTTCGTCGATCGTCGAACCCCGCTCGACTTCTCTTGATCAGACAGATTTCTTGATAGTTCGACTATCTACCTTGATAGTTCAACTATCTGATAGCTCGACTATCTGTTTGATATGTCGACTATCTGTTTTGTTTGATAGTTCGACTATTTGCCTTGAAAGTTCAACTATCTGATAGCTCGACTATCTGTTTGATAGTTCGACTATCTGTTTTGTTTGATAGTTCGACTATCTGCCTTGATAGTTCAACTATCTGATAGCTCGACTATCTATTTGATAGTTCGACTATCTGTTTTGTTTGATAGTTCGACTATCTGCCTTGATAGTTCAACTATCTGATAGCTCGACTATCTATTTGATAGTTCGACTATCTGTTTTGTTTGATAGTTCGACTATCTGCCTTGATAGTTCAACTATCTGATAGCTCGACTATCTTCTCTGATAGTTCGACTATCTATTCTGTTGTTGATAGTTCGACTATCTGCTCTGTGTTGATATTTCGACCATCTGTTTGATGGATCGACTATCTTTTTGATAGCTCGACTATCTACTTTGATAGTTCGACTATCTATGTCGTTCGACTATCTGTTCTGATAGGTCGACGATCTTTGTAGTTCGGTCGACGATCTCCGAGGGTCGTTCGACGTTCTTTTGTCTGCCTTTAGTAATTTTGTGCTCCTTCTGTTCTATGATTTATTTCTTGTTTATTTAGCATATTTTATTAAAGATTATTTCATTGATTTTGTGCATACATCTCAAGGCAATCTTTGCCCCATCCTTTGTGCATAAGTCAAGCTTTATCTGACAAAGTCTTTTGTCTTATTAGTTGAAATATCTTTTTGCTTTATTCTACCATACTGTCCTTTATAGCCGTTAGACACAAAAGTCTTCTCTGGCCGTAAAGAGTTTAGTCTTATGTGACTTTCTTTAGTACTCCTTTTATCAGATTGGATTTGCAGCTTCTTAGAAAGCGTTATCCCTTTATAACATGTCTATCTTCAGGATATGTTTTGTTTTATGCTACTTGCAGCCCAGATCGAAGATCTCAGAAGAAGACAAAATTCAAAAAAAGATTAGAGCCGTTACAAAGGCCCATATATAAAGAGTTTCTTTTGAAAGAAAAAAGGACATATACAACAACACAACATATAGAAGAGAAAAACACAGATATTCATATACAGATTCAAAACAAGAAAAGATACAGCTCTCAGATATTGTTGCATTCAACTGAGAAGATCGACCTTCTTCATCTCTCTCTTCTTCAATCCTGAGTTCATCCTGCTGCCAGGAACATTCACTCAGAGTCTCAAGAAGAAGAAGAAGAAGGAAGAAAAGCTGTTGAAGAAGAACATCCATTACAAATAAGGAGTCTTCTTCAAGCTGCTCCTTCAAGAACTTCGAGACAGCTCTCTGTCACAAGTTCAGAAGTGTTCCTGCACCCTGAAGCAAGACTTCTTCGTGGATATCACTAAGCTAGGGGGAGCCTTGATTCTTTAGAGCTTTCTAGCTCTATGCAATCCACTTGCTTCTCTAATATTGTTTTAACAATAGAGAAGATCCTCTAACCCTCTCTCAACCTCCTGTATAAAGGGTTATTACTCCCTTCAAAAGTTAACCTTGGTGGCAGGGCACCTGATCAAAAACCTGTGTTGGATTTTGAGCTCCTGATCAAAAGCTCAAAGGGTCTCCTTGATCTACTTGAAGCAGATCAGTTGGTGGCAGGGCACCTAAAAAAAAACCTGTAGTGGATTCCTACCAGGGTGGTAGAAGAGTGGACGTACCTATTTAGAGGGAACCACTATAAACTTCTTGTGTCGTCTGTGTTGCTTAATTAATTTATTGCACTATGGCTGTGAGTAGAAATAACTAGGATTGCTAGTTGCTGTGATAGGACCAAAGCTCAACTATAATTACAGTTAGCTTTCTCTTGTGCACTTCACTTTGTGTTAGGCTCTAGGGTTTCAAATATCTATAAACTCATTCTACAATTTAACTCTAAGGGAGTTGAGTAGGGTGTCATAATTTTTGAATACTCTATTGAAAGTTCACCTAGTGTCAACTACCTTCACCTATGGGGGGGGGGGAATAGGTGTCTTGCAGCGTATTTGTGGAATTAAAATTGTACCTGCACAAGAAAACAAAACAACACAGCACAGAAAGGACACTAGCAATTTATAGTGGTTCCCCGATTTGGGTACGTCCACTTTCCCCCTTCGACCTATCTCCCAACTAGGAACGACTCGGTCACTTCACCAATAGGATTGAAACCCAATCCTTGCACTATCAGAAGGAACCCTTCCACACGTAGGAGTCAACACTCCCACAACACGGGTTGCACCCAAACCTATAACTAGGAACCAAATGTTCCTTTACAATGAAAAAGAAATTGGAGTGTATAAGAAATACAAACAACTTGAAGATCTAGGTGTCCCTTTTCGTTAGACTACTTGTTCTTGTAGGCAACGAAAAGTCCACAACCCTTGATATTTCTTGGAGAAAATCTTCCCGAGACCGGCGGCGACAAAGGGTGGCAGCAAGGCTCTCGGTGTTGGCGGCGGCAACTGAAAACAGCAGCGATGCTCTGGAGATTCAATCTTCTTAGCGAAGTCGGCAAGGTCTTCCAACGGTCACACTAGGATCGATCGTCTCGATCGATTCGGATGGGGATGGATTTCCCTATCTCAAATCAAGAGACAAAAGATCTCTGGTTAGACGCGTGAGACGCTGTGCAAGACTTGGCTTCTATCACCGGGGATCTGGAGGAGATCGAGATCAGCTACGGTGACCACTGTACGAGCGGCGGCGACGGAGGCGGAGCTGGTTCGCGATTTTAGGGTTAGTCGGCGGCTCGTCTTTCGTATATTGTATCCGTTCAACCACTGTACACAAATACCTGTGTATTTATACAATAGTTCATGGAGATGATCGTTGTGGGCCCCACCAAAGCAAAGACCAAAGTCCGGTTCAAATAGCTGCAGGTAACATGGACCGGTCCAGGAATTCGGAAAAATCTCCCAAGGCAAAATCGGCGAGAATCATAGGTGATTCTCGACGAATCGGCGAGAATCACTTACGATTCTCGCCGAATTCTACTTGGCGAATTCTGGCTGCACAGGTTATAGAGGCCGGGGAGAATCGGCGGGAATCACATTTGATTCTCGCCGAATCGTCGAGAATGCAAAGTCATTCTCGACGAATCGGCGAGAATCACTTAGTGATTCTCGACGATTCTGCCTTAGAGAATTTTCTGACTGCGTCGAGACAGCCGGCCCAACCCGGCGAGAATCATCTAGTGATTCTCGACGACTCGTCGAGAATCACTAGTGATTCTCGATGAATCGGCGAGAATCACTTAGTGATTCTCGACGATTTACACTCAGACGATTCTCGTCTTTCAACCCGTGAGCTGGTCTTTGGCCCATCCTTGCTCCTTGTCTGCTCTTGCTTTATCATAGCCCTGTACTTGAAATTAAGTACACCCCAATAGAGAGAGTACACGTAGCCCAACACACTGATCTGCTCAACGAGGGATTACGTCGCGCAGACCCGTGTATATTGACCCACTGCACCCTGACATTGGTGTGTACTTAGCGTGGAATAACTGCAAGCACAACTTAAAAGATTTCATCAAACACATTGTCTATTTACCTTAGCTTGTTCAGGGGCTTCTTCAAATCTGGTACATTGTGGATACAATACCCAACAATCTCCCCCTATTTGAAGAAGCCTAAACCCTACAAGCTAAGGTGAATAGAGCATATAGGAATGAAAATCATAAACTTAAAATTGAGTTGAGAGAGATATTCATTACCAATTACTTGAGAGCAAACTTGGAGCCACCTTAGCCTTAGCCGAGAGGGCAATCTCCCCCTTTTCGGCTTCTGCAAATCTGGGTCTGGTGCATTTGACACCATGCTCCCCCTCAGTTCTTGCACCTATGCTTACACTTGAGTTCCTGGCAGATGCTCCCCCTAGATGCACGAGCCAGGAGCTTCTGTAGTCTTCATTCCTCATAGTTGAGCATCCCCAATTCAGTTTTGAAGAGACTGAACTTGGCCTCGTCTAAGGGCTTTGTAAAAATATCTGCAATCTGCTTGTCAGTGGGAACATAGCAGAGAGAGATGTCCTTGTTCTCCACGTGCTCCCGAATGAAATGGTAACGCACTTCAATATGCTTCGTTCTGTTGTGCGATACCGGATTGGTGGCAATAGCAATTGCACTGGAGAAGTCGCAGTACATCGGTACTTCCTTGAACTGGAGATCATAGTCTGCTAACTGATTTCTGATCCATAGAAGTTGTGCGCAACAGCTCCCAGCCGAAATGTATTCTGATTCCGCTGTGGAGGTTCCAACACAATTCTGCTTCTTGCTATTCCATGAGATGAGCCTTCTTCTGAGGAATTGACACATCCCGGAGGTGCTTTTCCTGTCATCCCTACTTCCTGCAAAATCAACATCTGAAAAACCTATTAGCTCGACATCATTGCTTCTCGGGTACCATAAGCCAAGATTAGGGGTACCTTTAAGGTATCTAAGAATTCGCTTTGCAGCAACATAATGAGATTCCTTAGTGTTCACCTGATATCTGGCACAAACACATGTGGAGAACATGATATCCGGTCTACTCGCAGTAAGATAGAGCAGAGATCCAATGATGCTTCTGTATTTGGTTTCATCAAAAAGTTTCCCTTTCTCATCCTTATCCAGAGACATGGTGGATCCCATTGGAGTCCTCATAGAGGTTGCATTCTCCATTCCGAATTTCTTGAGGAGTTCATTTGTGAACTTCGTCTAAGAAATGAAGATTCCTTCCTCAGATTGTTTCACTTAAAGTCCCAAGAAATACTTCAGCTCTCCCATACTGCTCATTTCAAACTTTCCTTGCATAAGTTTGGAAAACTTTTTGTAAAGATTGTTGTCCGTTGAGCCGAATATAATGTCATCAACATAGATTTGCACCAGCAAAATCTTGCCTTTGACTTCCCTGAGAAACAATGTCTTGTCTATTTTTCCTCTAGAGAACTTGTTCTCAAGAAGAAAACTAGACAATGTCTCATACCAAGCTCGAGGAGCTTGTTTTAAGCCATATAGCGCTTTATTAAGAAAATATACATGATTAGGATAAGTAGGATTGACAAAACCTGGAGGTTGAGCGACGTATACTTCCTCTTTCAAGTCTCCATTCAAGAAAGCTGATTTCACGTCCATCTGATAGACTGTGAATCCTTTATGAGAGGCATAGGCTAGGAATAGCCGGATTGCCTCGAGCTGTGCAACTGGTGCAAACGTCTGGTCGAAGTCAATCCCCTCCTCCTGTCTATATCCTTGAGCCACCAGTCTGGCTTTGTTCTTGATGATGACTCCATGTTCATCCAACTTGTTTATGAAGATCCACTTGGTGCCAATCACATTTTGCGTCTTCGGTCTGCGAACCAGCGTCCAGACTTTGCATCTTTCGAATTGATGCAGCTCATCTTGCATGGCCAAAATCCATGACACGTCTTTGTTCGCTTCGTCGAACTTCTTTGGCTCGACCTATGACAGGAAGCTAAGATGCAAAATCTCGTTAATGGTACCTCTTCGAGTTCTGTCCCCGTCACGAGGATCTCCGATGATCTGATCTCTAGGATGATCCCTCACGTGTCTGAGCTCTAGAAGTCTGGCGTCAGGAGCTTCGACTACTTCTTGGGCATCTCCTTCTTCTAAAAGATTTGCTCCATTTTGATCCTCAACTTCTCCAGCTGACGTCGAGGTGGAAACCTTGACGTACTTGGGAGTTGTACCTTTAGCAGTCTCATCTAGGCTTAGCTGTTCAAGCCTTGCACCATAGTTAGCATTATCTCTTTTCCCTTAATCTTGTTCCATGGCAAGCCTGGAACATCTCTTGTCTAGGTCCCATCATGTACCTGGGTACCTAGACTATCCTGTAAAAAAGAATTACCTTTTCTTAGGAACCCAATATGTATTGGGTCCTAGGTTCTTGTCAGCATAAAATCTTGAATGCCTTCCTGCAGGAATCCTGTCAGGAAGACTAACTCTGCCCAGAGGAAGTGGACATACCCTTGCCCTTGGCACAGAGGGATTGTGCCAACAATCTACGGCAAAGTGACCCACCTTGCCACAACACCAGCACTCGTGAATGTTTTATCGCCGTTTCTGACCTGATCTGTTGACTGAGGTAGTCATGATCTTAGGTCTAAATGGGATAAAGCCGGTTTTGCTCACAAAATTGCCTTTTCCACCGTGACACATGGGAGGGTGGAAAGAATGCATGTGGTGAGTGTCAAGTGGCCTTGGAGGTGGTGCCTTCCTTTCAGTCAGCACGCTTCCAGAGGCCCCATGGGTACTTACCACATGTTTCCTGGCCCCCCTTTCCTGTGTCCTAGGGTGGAAAGTACTGCAGTGATAGCTGGTTTCGGTAGATTCATGATGAGTTGGGGCTGAGGCCGAGAATACAAAGGGCTCAGGATGAGCCTTGGGTATTCTCTCAGGGGTAGCCATGACAGCTCTGGCGCTGTGGGTATTTCCACATGAGGGCTGATCATTCTTGTAGTGACCATGGTTGTTCCTATGGTCATACCTGTAGGCATGATGAGTAACTTTCCTTCCTGGAGTGGGGGGTCTAAATACCGTTTCCCCATTTCTCCATGAATTGATAATTCGGGAGATCCACCCATTTTCTTCCTTTCTTTTGATAGCATCAACCTTGGAAAAGTTGGATACTATCCTCTTCTCATTCTCTAGACTACTCTCTAGATCTGAGATTTTAGAGTCTTTAACCTTATTGGATGCCAATTGGAGAACCAATAAGATTTTTAGCTGAGCAATCTCCTTAGCTTGCTCCTTCACAAGTAAGTTACTCATCTGAAGGGCACTCACAAGGGAATCAGGATTTTCAATCTTTTGATTGAAGCTATCCATATCCCTTGCATCTCTGGAAGGACTACCCTATGAATTATTCCTGTCTTCAGGAACTTCAAGAGGAGAGGGGCATGAGGAAGAAGTTACCTGCTCCTGGCTTTGTTGTTCAGGGTTACCGTTAATATCGGCAGAGACTGTTGAGCCAGCTTCATCAGAACTGCTTTCCTCAACTTCTTCTTCAGTCTCTGACAAGGACACAGGAGCCCTGATACTGACAGATTGATCATGCCCTTCATCTTCAGAAATGAGGACCCCTACATAGGCTTTATCCTCTTGTTGACGACTGGTCCCTGTTTTCTCTGATCCATCCATGAGGTCTGAGATGGTTTGCCACATGGACTTGGCTGTCCTACACTTGTCCACTCTAGAGCGAGATGGTCCAGACCAGACATCAGTGATGATCTGACGAATCACCTGGTCCAGGTTGAATAGTGAGAGCTCTGTCTCCGACATCTCTTTGGGACACTTGGGGATTTGGAGATCTTCCCCGAGCTGGAAGCCTTCATGGGAATGAAGGGACCCTCTTCCAGAATGAGTGATGCTCGAGGGTCGATGGCCTCCAGATGAAATAGTACACTCATCTTCCATACAGGATAGTACTCCTTTGTACATGAGGGGAGTCTTAGAGGAGGGACATCATAATCCAACTCCATGCTTGAGTCTGATCTTTTTGTTGACACTAGATGCAGGAACTTACTTGAGGTGTTAACCCCTTTGATGAGTAACCTCCCTCTGATACCACTTGAAAGTTCACCTATTGTCAACTACCTTCACCTAGGGGGGGGGGGAATAGGTGTCTTGCAGCGTATTTGCGGAATTAAAATTGTACCTGCACAACAAAACAAAATAACACAGCACAGAAAGGACACTAGCAATTTATAGTGGTTCCCCGATTTGGGTACGTCCACTTCCCCCTTCGACCTATCTCCCAACCAGGGACGACTCGGTCACTTCACCAACAGGATTGAAACCCAATCCTTGCACTATCGGAAGGAACCCTTCCACACGTAGGAGTCAACACTCCCTCAACACGGGTTGCACCCAACCCTACAACTAGGAACCAAATGTTCCTTTACAATGAAAAAGAAATTGGAGTGTATAAGAAATACAAACAACTTGAAGATCTAGGTGTCCCTTTTCGTTAGACTACTTGTTCTTGTAGGCAACGAAAAGTCCACAACCCTTGATCTTTCTTGGAGAAAATCTCCCCGAGACCGGCGGCGGCAAAGGGCGGCGGCAAGGCTCTCGGTGTTGGCGATGGCAACTGAAAACAGCAGCGATGCTCTGGAGATTCAATCTTCTTAGCGAAGTCGGCAAGGTCTTCCAATGGTCACACTAGGATCGATCGTCTCGATCGATTCGGACGGGGATGGATTTCCCTATCTCAAATCAAGAGACAAAAGATCTCTGGTTAGACGCGTGAGACGCTGTGCAAGACATGGCTTCTGTCACCGGGGATCTGGAGGAGATCGAGATCAGCTACGGTGACCACTGCACGAGCGGCGGCGACGGAGGTAGAGCTGGTTCATGATTTTAGGGTTAGTCGGCGGCTCGTCTTTCGTATATTGTATCCGTTCAACCACTGTACATAAATACCTGTGTATTTATACAATAGGTCATGGAGATGACCGTTGTGGGCCCCACCAAAGCAAAGACCAAAGTCCGGTTCAAATAGCTGCAGGTAACATGGACCGGTCCAGGAATTCGGAAAAATCGCCCAAGGCAAAATCGGCGAGAATCATAGGTGATTCTCGACGAATCGGCGAGAATCACTTACGATTCTCGCCGAATTCTACTTGGGGAATTCTGGCTGCACAGGTTATAGAGGCCGGGGAGAATCGGCGGGAATCACATTTGATTCTCGCCGAATCGTCGAGAATGCAAAGTCATTCTCGACGAATCGGCGAGAATCACTTAGTGATTCTCGACGATTCTGCCTTAGAGAATTTTCTGACTGCGTCGAGACAGCCGGCCCAACCCGGCGAGAATCATCTAGTGATTCTCGACGACTCGTCGAGAATCACTAGTGATTCTCGACGAATCGGCGAGAATCACTTAGTGATTCTCGACGATTTACACTTAGACGATTCTCATCTTTCAACCCGTGAGCTGGTCTTTGGCCCATCCTTGCTCCTTGTCTGCTCTTGCTTTATCATAGCCCTGTACTTGAAATTAAGTATACCCTAATAGAGAGAGTACACGTAGCCCAACACACTGATCTGCTCAATGAGGGATTACGTCGCGCAGACCCGTGTATATTAACCCACTACACCCTGACATTGGTGTGTACTTAGCGTGGAATAACTGCAAGCACAACTTAAAAGATTTCATCAAACACATTGTCTATTTAACTTAGCTTGTTCAGGGGCTTCTTCAAATCAGGTACATTGTGGATACAATACCCAACATCTATTCACCCCCCCTCTAGAGTTGTATCTATCCTCACTTTCACACTATTACCTAACAATAGTAGTTATCGCTACCAATATCTCCTCAAGCTGCCACGAATCCCATGTGGAGGAGTTTGCTCCGGTTAAAAAGCAGACATGATTAGTCTGTGGGGCTATCATAGGGCGATATCAATATCGCATAGCGATACCGTAAAATAGTGTGACGTATCTGGAGCATGTTGAACATGGTCGTTGTCATGTTGATGTCATTTTCACTATCGCTGGCAATATCGCTATCGCCTGACAATATCTCCTCTTCACTTTTGTCATCCAAACATTTTCTAGATCGTAGATGTCATTGTCCTCTTTTCATAATAAGGTGGCACGTCTCGTAACTCTTCCTAAATTGCAAGTTATGGCAATTTTAGTATTCAGCTATCAATGCTCATCTTTTTTTGTTATTTCTAAAGTGTACACACCCTTGCGTCATGCCCATAATCGAGGACTTGTCTCCTCATTCAACATGTACAACCTGAACACTATAAACACACAAAATACTATATCATATACATTGCGGTATTTGTTATTCTCAAACAAAGAGATGTGGAACACATGATCCAACAAAGGGTTCTCTGCAATAGTTTTTTGGCCAATGTGCGAAAATAGAGAGGAAGCGACAGGAGGTTTTGTATTTAGTTAGGGCAACAAGGCAATGGGGAGGGAACAAAGAGACACTTGGGTAAGGAGAAGCGACGAGTTTTCCAACGAAGGAGGCTTCAACTCGCTCTGGTAAGGATAAAAGAAGGGTTCTCTACGAAAGTTTTTCCAGCAATGGGGGGAAAAATAAAGTAGAAGTGTCAGGAGGTTTTGTAAATTCAGGGAGTGGGGCAATGGGGAGGAAATAAGGAGAAGATGAAGGGTTTGTTTTTAATGAGTGCGGGTGTGGCTTAATAATTGGTATAACACGAAATCAAAAAATGCGCGGATGTTTTTAATTAGGACAGCGTAATGTATCAACGTTTATTTAAAAACACCACTAAGAAATGTTATAACAACGTTTTTGTACTAACCACCGCTAAAGTTAATAATTTTAGCCATGCTTTGTAAAGTGTTGCAAAAAAACATTGCCATACACCTTTTTTCTTGTAGTGTAAGAGTTCCTTGAGCCGTTGGATAAACAAGAGTGCATTTGAATTAGGAAATAATATTCATTTGTTTTCAAATATAGAGGATCTCAATTTCTATGTACTCTTCATTTTTACCAACTACTATCAGTGCGACAGTACCTCTGGTCATATTTAATAAACTCTTCTTAAGTGTGTGCAACGCAGAAAGGCATCATAAAACATTTACGTGTATTCATAAGTGTGTTTTCTCTCATTTTTTAGCAATCAGTGTATGCGACCATGCAATATTCTTCTTCCTTCGACCAACAACAATTACGTACCTCAAGCTTATAGAGCAATCCTTCATCTTTTGACGACAATCATTCTTATTTATTCTTCAATCACTAAAAATTTTTAGTTCTCAAAAATTCTTCATTATATACAATATATGCTTATATCTAAATATATTAGGTATATAAGTTATGATAGGGTTCCTAAAATTCAAATAATTCAAGTAGGTTTCATAACCCGCAATCTCGGCCAGCTCGTTGAAACAGCTTGCCTCGATCAACACAAGCCCAACATTAGGAACTCGAACACATGCACATCCTGCAGTAGAGCACGAGAGTGATCACTGCAACGTGCGCGACCGCGCACAACCATGCACGTGCGCCATTGCACGCACATGGGAAGCCCACCCCCCACGTGTTCGGCCCCTCACTCCCATCATGTGTACGTTCCTCACACACATCCCTCTCCACAGTCGTCTGCTCCACCACTGCCGATGAACTTGTCCATGTTGCTCAGGCCGCCCAGGAAGATATACAAGTAAGATTAAAAGTAATTTTTTGTTAATTATTGTCTTGTAAATATATATATATTTATTCTTATATGTTTAAACAAATGTGTAGTCAATCACTGATAGGAATACTCAAAGTAGAGCAATATAAAGGTGGAGGCATGGTATGGGACCCAAAACCTTTGTTATAATTTGCTAAAGAATGGTATATACCCCCTTATTTGAATTTTATTACTTCAAATCATATTTATTTATTTTTATGCATCTTTAACATTCAAAGGAAAAAAAGAGATCCCACTCAAGCTAAAATTTTTATTGAAACTCGAAAAGGCAATAAGGGAAAGGAGCTGAACTTGGAGACTAATAAATGCAATTTTAAGTAAAATATTATTATTAAGAAAAATATAGTTTGAATTAGTTTCCACATTATTCAAGTAAACTATATGTTAACCTTATTTCAAATTTTTATTAGTCTCAACTTCGGGATATTATTATGAACAATGTGGAAACTAATGGAGTAACATTTCAAACTATGTTTGGGAAAGAATATTATGGATTAATACATTGATTTGAGAAAGGTGTTACATAAACTTCTTTGAAGCAAAAGGAAGAGATTGCTGCTTTGAGGAAAATGCATAATGAAGAGGTGCTTTTATTGAACAAAAAGTCGCATACATAATATGGAAATTTCATTAAACAAATTAAAAAGTGTGCTGAAGACAATGTTGCAACAAAACAGCTCAGTAGGAATTTATATAGAATCATTAGAAGATATGTTTGGTTGATCTCACGGCGATGTAAATAGTGCACAAAAGATAGTGGGTGTACCTCATGCACATTCTTCTACATCCATACATGTTCCAAATTTTGGGGAGGTATAGTGTTATTGATCTTCATATAATTTTATTATAATAATATTATATTTATTTATTTATTTTATTCACAAAGTTCTTAATATTTTGGAGGCACACTACAACAAACTGCATCTGTTGTAAGGACTGAAATATAACAGAAACACAGTTTGTTACTGATAGATATATTTAGTAACGAAATTTTTCTATTGTTACCAAAAAGTAATTTTTTGTAACGAATATTTTATATTTTGTTACAATAATAATAATTAATTTGTTACTATAAATATAAGTATTTGTAACAACACTAATGTTATGTTACAAATAGTAAATAATTCATCACAATATGTATCGATTATAACCACATCATGAAAGTGTTTTGTGACAAAGAGATTTTCCTTACTATTATTAATATTTTATTATTAAAGTTTTGTTACCATAAATATATCATATTTTATTGCAACACTAATGTTCGAGAGCATTTTTTGGACCGAGAGAACATTTTTCTCCCGAGCATGTGCTTTTCACTCGGATGTGCATTTTTTTCCCGAGCACACGTTTTTTACGAGCTCGAGTTCAATGAGCTCAAGCTCGATTACTCCATGAGCTCGATCTCGTGTTCCATGAGGTCGAGCTCGATTATGAGTCAAGCCCGAGGTCGAGTATGATGAGCTCGAGCTCGATTACTAGTCGGGCTCTAGCTCAGATATTTTTGATCAAAATGGAATGCGAGCCTCTCGAGTTCGAGCAAAAAATTAGGAATATGTCATGATCGAGTGCATGAAATATTTGGAGGGAAATTTCCCTCCAATAAAATTATTATCAAAACCCTATCTTCATCAATCCCCTCTCGGCGCATTCTCCAAACCCCTAATCTCGTGACTGGCTTCTTCCTTCTCCGAATATGGCGACTGGCTTCTTCCTTCGAGGAATCTTGTGGCTGGCATCTCGTGACTGGCTTCTTCCTACAACGAATCGTGAGAGAGAGAGAAGAGGAGGGACGAAGCGAGAGAGAGAGCGAGAAAGAGACTAGAGAAGAGATTCATATAAGTGGAGGTGAAACTGCTTTCGCCTTAGGTATATCCTCTTGCATTTCTTCCTTCTTCCTGAATTGATCTTTGTTTCTTCATGTATCGGCAAAAAGTTTTTGTCTCGTGGTCACGAGATTCCTCATTGGCTACAGAGGATGTTTGGGGTTTTTGGGGGTATTCATCTTGATGCCCTTTAGTGTTAGAAGTAATATTCTCTTTGACGTTCCAGCATGTCCTTTAGGGTTTGATTTTTTGGCCCTTTTTTTGGTATATTACTATGAATCTTGTAGTGGTTTGATTTTTTTGGCCGTTTGTTAGAAGTAACATTCTCTTGTAGTGGTTATTTGGCTATTTTTTGGTATATTACTATGAATCTCTTCAATAATCTTGTAGATAAAATTTCTATTACTATTGCTATTGGCTGGATAAGAGAGGTGTTTGTGTTAGTAGTGTGTGTGCCATTTTCCGTCTAAAATTTGCTTATACATCTCCTCAAGCTGCCACGAATCCCATGTGGAGGAGTTTGCTCCGGTTAAAAAGCAGACATGATTAGTCTGTGGGGCTATCATAGGGCGATATCAATATCGCATAGCGATACCGTAAAATAGTGTGACGTATCTGGAGCATGTTGAACATGGTCGTTGTCATGTTGATGTCATTTTCACTATCGCTGGCAATATCGCTATCGCCTGACAATATCTCCTCTTCACTTTTGTCATCCAAACATTTTCTAGATCGTAGATGTCATTGTCCTCTTTTCATAATAAGGTGGCACGTCTCGTAACTCTTCCTAAATTGCAAGTTATGGCAATTTTAGTATTCAGCTATCAATGCTCATCTTTTTTTGTTATTTCTAAAGTGTACACACCCTTGCGTCATGCCCATAATCGAGGACTTGTCTCCTCATTCAACATGTACAACCTGAACACTATAAACACACAAAATACTATATCATATACATTGCGGTATTTGTTATTCTCAAACAAAGAGATGTGGAACACATGATCCAACAAAGGGTTCTCTGCAATAGTTTTTTGGCCAATGTGCGAAAATAGAGAGGAAGCGACAGGAGGTTTTGTATTTAGTTAGGGCAACAAGGCAATGGGGAGGGAACAAAGAGACACTTGGGTAAGGAGAAGCGACGAGTTTTCCAACGAAGGAGGCTTCAACTCGCTCTGGTAAGGATAAAAGAAGGGTTCTCTACGAAAGTTTTTCCAGCAATGGGGGGAAAAATAAAGTAGAAGTGTCAGGAGGTTTTGTAAATTCAGGGAGTGGGGCAATGGGGAGGAAATAAGGAGAAGATGAAGGGTTTGTTTTTAATGAGTGCGGGTGTGGCTTAATAATTGGTATAACACGAAATCAAAAAATGCGCGGATGTTTTTAATTAGGACAGCGTAATGTATCAACGTTTATTTAAAAACACCACTAAGAAATGTTATAACAACGTTTTTGTACTAACCACCGCTAAAGTTAATAATTTTAGCCATGCTTTGTAAAGTGTTGCAAAAAAACATTGCCATACACCTTTTTTCTTGTAGTGTAAGAGTTCCTTGAGCCGTTGGATAAACAAGAGTGCATTTGAATTAGGAAATAATATTCATTTGTTTTCAAATATAGAGGATCTCAATTTCTATGTACTCTTCATTTTTACCAACTACTATCAGTGCGACAGTACCTCTGGTCATATTTAATAAACTCTTCTTAAGTGTGTGCAACGCAGAAAGGCATCATAAAACATTTACGTGTATTCATAAGTGTGTTTTCTCTCATTTTTTAGCAATCAGTGTATGCGACCATGCAATATTCTTCTTCCTTCGACCAACAACAATTACGTACCTCAAGCTTATAGAGCAATCCTTCATCTTTTGACGACAATCATTCTTATTTATTCTTCAATCACTAAAAATTTTTAGTTCTCAAAAATTCTTCATTATATACAATATATGCTTATATCTAAATATATTAGGTATATAAGTTATGATAGGGTTCCTAAAATTCAAATAATTCAAGTAGGTTTCATAACCCGCAATCTCGGCCAGCTCGTTGAAACAGCTTGCCTCGATCAACACAAGCCCAACATTAGGAACTCGAACACATGCACATCCTGCAGTAGAGCACGAGAGTGATCACTGCAACGTGCGCGACCGCGCACAACCATGCACGTGCGCCATTGCACGCACATGGGAAGCCCACCCCCCACGTGTTCGGCCCCTCACTCCCATCATGTGTACGTTCCTCACACACATCCCTCTCCACAGTCGTCTGCTCCACCACTGCCGATGAACTTGTCCATGTTGCTCAGGCCGCCCAGGAAGATATACAAGTAAGATTAAAAGTAATTTTTTGTTAATTATTGTCTTGTAAATATATATATATTTATTCTTATATGTTTAAACAAATGTGTAGTCAATCACTGATAGGAATACTCAAAGTAGAGCAATATAAAGGTGGAGGCATGGTATGGGACCCAAAACCTTTGTTATAATTTGCTAAAGAATGGTATATACCCCCTTATTTGAATTTTATTACTTCAAATCATATTTATTTATTTTTATGCATCTTTAACATTCAAAGGAAAAAAAGAGATCCCACTCAAGCTAAAATTTTTATTGAAACTCGAAAAGGCAATAAGGGAAAGGAGCTGAACTTGGAGACTAATAAATGCAATTTTAAGTAAAATATTATTATTAAGAAAAATATAGTTTGAATTAGTTTCCACATTATTCAAGTAAACTATATGTTAACCTTATTTCAAATTTTTATTAGTCTCAACTTCGGGATATTATTATGAACAATGTGGAAACTAATGGAGTAACATTTCAAACTATGTTTGGGAAAGAATATTATGGATTAATACATTGATTTGAGAAAGGTGTTACATAAACTTCTTTGAAGCAAAAGGAAGAGATTGCTGCTTTGAGGAAAATGCATAATGAAGAGGTGCTTTTATTGAACAAAAAGTCGCATACATAATATGGAAATTTCATTAAACAAATTAAAAAGTGTGCTGAAGACAATGTTGCAACAAAACAGCTCAGTAGGAATTTATATAGAATCATTAGAAGATATGTTTGGTTGATCTCACGGCGATGTAAATAGTGCACAAAAGATAGTGGGTGTACCTCATGCACATTCTTCTACATCCATACATGTTCCAAATTTTGGGGAGGTATAGTGTTATTGATCTTCATATAATTTTATTATAATAATATTATATTTATTTATTTATTTTATTCACAAAGTTCTTAATATTTTGGAGGCACACTACAACAAACTGCATCTGTTGTAAGGACTGAAATATAACAGAAACACAGTTTGTTACTGATAGATATATTTAGTAACGAAATTTTTCTATTGTTACCAAAAAGTAATTTTTTGTAACGAATATTTTATATTTTGTTACAATAATAATAATTAATTTGTTACTATAAATATAAGTATTTGTAACAACACTAATGTTATGTTACAAATAGTAAATAATTCATCACAATATGTATCGATTATAACCACATCATGAAAGTGTTTTGTGACAAAGAGATTTTCCTTACTATTATTAATATTTTATTATTAAAGTTTTGTTACCATAAATATATCATATTTTATTGCAACACTAATGTTCGAGAGCATTTTTTGGACCGAGAGAACATTTTTCTCCCGAGCATGTGCTTTTCACTCGGATGTGCATTTTTTTCCCGAGCACACGTTTTTTACGAGCTCGAGTTCAATGAGCTCAAGCTCGATTACTCCATGAGCTCGATCTCGTGTTCCATGAGGTCGAGCTCGATTATGAGTCAAGCCCGAGGTCGAGTATGATGAGCTCGAGCTCGATTACTAGTCGGGCTCTAGCTCAGATATTTTTGATCAAAATGGAATGCGAGCCTCTCGAGTTCGAGCAAAAAATTAGGAATATGTCATGATCGAGTGCATGAAATATTTGGAGGGAAATTTCCCTCCAATAAAATTATTATCAAAACCCTATCTTCATCAATCCCCTCTCGGCGCATTCTCCAAACCCCTAATCTCGTGACTGGCTTCTTCCTTCTCCGAATATGGCGACTGGCTTCTTCCTTCGAGGAATCTTGTGGCTGGCATCTCGTGACTGGCTTCTTCCTACAACGAATCGTGAGAGAGAGAGAAGAGGAGGGACGAAGCGAGAGAGAGAGCGAGAAAGAGACTAGAGAAGAGATTCATATAAGTGGAGGTGAAACTGCTTTCGCCTTAGGTATATCCTCTTGCATTTCTTCCTTCTTCCTGAATTGATCTTTGTTTCTTCATGTATCGGCAAAAAGTTTTTGTCTCGTGGTCACGAGATTCCTCATTGGCTACAGAGGATGTTTGGGGTTTTTGGGGGTATTCATCTTGATGCCCTTTAGTGTTAGAAGTAATATTCTCTTTGACGTTCCAGCATGTCCTTTAGGGTTTGATTTTTTGGCCCTTTTTTTGGTATATTACTATGAATCTTGTAGTGGTTTGATTTTTTTGGCCGTTTGTTAGAAGTAATATTCTCTTGTAGTGGTTATTTGGCTATTTTTTGGTATATTACTATGAATCTCTTCAATAATCTTGTAGATAAAATTTCTATTACTATTGCTATTGGTTGGATAAGAGAGGTGTTTGTGTTAGTAGTGTGTGTGCCATTTTCCGTCTAAAATTTGCTTATACATGTAGTAGTTTATTTTCTTTGTTGAACCTTAGGGGGGGAGATTAATTTTAATGGTATTTTTTTTGATTTATTTGAGTATTTCACTTGCTTCTCTTTTGTATTTTTGTCACATTTGTCATACCAAGCATATAGTTTTTTTGTAGTGGTTTGTTTTCAGTTCCCATTCTTAGCCAACTATTATACCACAACTTTTTTTGTAGTGGTTTGTTTTCCTCATTTGCTACAGTTTTTTTGATTTTACAATATGATTTTCTTTCCATATGGGACTTTTCTTATGTGTCTTGCAATCATTTCCCATTCTTAGTGGCTATTTCTTTAGCATTTTTTGCTGTAGAACCTTTATTTTAGTATGATGGCAAACCAAGAATTTCATAGATTATGTTTTTCACCCTCAATGTGCCTTCATAGATTAGCTTCCATCTTACATGATTCTCTAACATTATGTGTATTTTTGACCTTGGAGTGATCGGCAGTCTTGGTCATCCTCACGTTTGCATCTTTGCAGGTTACTCCATGCTTATTTGCCCACTTGAATTCTAGAAATTATATGTAGTTTTATAAAGCTATGATGTCTTCTCAATTCAAAATCATTTTAATTTTATAAATCAACGTCAGTGATTAATCACTTTTATCTTTCTATACCTTGCTGCTTTTGATCTCTGGCCAAATTATGAAAGTTGTTTGCAATTTTTTTTACTTAGCTCTACCCTTCTCTATTAAGGCTGCGTGAAAGTGAGGAAAAGATCTACCGTAACTCTAGAGGGGGGGGGGTGAATAGAGTATTTTTAAAATAATTTACAATTAAAAATATAAAGCAGAGGAAGACTTAATTTATGTATATGTGTAAGGTGCTTGTTATAAAATAAAAACTAAAGCAAGAGCTAAGAAAACACACAGCACACAGCAAAGTCAAACACACAACAACCAGATGACACAAGGAACTATAGTGGTTCCCCAACAACCTGGGTACATCCACTCTTCTACCACCCTTGGTAGGAATCCACTGCAGGAATAGTTGATCAGGTGTCCTGGGCTCCAATGAGCTTTTGATAAGGTGCTCAAAAACCAAAACTAGATTTTTTGATAAGGTGACTTGCCACCACTGAGTTTTGACAAGGTCTCAGAAACCAGTCTCAGAACTTTTGAAGGGAGTTTTGAAAAACCCTTTTATAGGAGGGAAAGGAAAAAGAAAAAAAAAGTTGAGTTGTTCTTCTCTGTCAACAGTCTGAGAGAAGACAAGTGGATGAAGATGTCAAAGCTCCCCCTGAGATCTGTAAGGGTTCAGGAAGGTGAGCTTTGCTAGGGTGATAGGTCTTCAGTTGCTTCAGATCTCCAGCAATTGATGATTTCAACAGATGCTGAAATGTTTGATGTCTGGAGTTCTTAATGTTGAAGCTTTTGAACACTTGATGATTTGGAGGAGTTGAGTAGCAGAAGATTTCCTCCACAAAAAACTTTCTTATGTTCTTGAAGATTTGGGATTCAGTAAATTTGTAAATCTCAGAAGATAAACTCTTGATCAGAGAGTTTTTTGTTGTTCACTCTTCTGTATCTCTTTTTAATCTAATTCTGCTGTATATCTCTTGTCTCTATAATTGTATTGATCTGTTCTATTTTCAAAAACATATTCTAAAGGAGTATATCAGATTCTGACTTAGATGGTCGTTACTCAGTCATAAATGACTTCCATAAATTACAACTGTCTCTGGGGAAAGTCCTAAGTAACATTCCTTTTAGTCTTCCTTGAAACTTGCATTAGATTGCTTGAAACGGCTAGAAAATCCTTTGCAATAAATGCAGGAAATAACTCTGAATGAATCTGAAAGAATTCCATAACTGTTCTTGAATTTGAAATCTGAAAGCGTCGATCTCTCACAGAAATCGTCGACCTGAGCTCAGCTATCGTCGACCTGAGCTCAGAGATTGGATTTATACTAGAGACAGAAAACGTCGACCTGAGCTCTACGATCGTCGTACTGAGCTCAGAGACTTGGAAAAATAGCTGAAGACAAAGCGTCGATCTGAGCTCGAAGATCGTCGACCGGAGTTCGACGACTTGTAGAGTTGAGCTCAGAGAACGTCGAACTGTGTTCGACGTTTCGTCGACCTGAGCTCGATGAAAATTGTCTTTGTCTCAGCAATGAATCCTGATCTTTGAATGGTCTTGGGGGCAGCTCCAAACCTAAGTTCTAAGCCTTAGACTCATTCTAAGTTGACCTTTTCAACTATACAACTAGGTCAAACCAATTTCCTAATAATATAGTGATCCTTTCCCAAATTAGTAATATGGTGTTCAAATAATCTCCCCCTATTTGGGTTAGGATTACTATTTACAGGAGACAATAAGAAATACAAAAGCATACATATAGAAACAAAAGCTAAAACAACAATGCAGAAGAAAAACATAGCAGCATTGCAGAACTCATATAGAATATCAGCAATATTCAGAGATATAGATGTACTGTCTGCTTACAGAAATCATTTCTTCTCATTGCATTTCTTAAATAAAATCTCCCTGTTAGGATTGAGAGCATCTTTCTTTGATCTTCTGTCATCATCTGCACTTAAGGATGTTTAAGATCTTGGCCTTGGGACTACAGCCTCAGGGTGCAGCTTCATGTAATCTTCCGGATCAAAGAACTTTCTTGAAGCTTATCTCTCCAGTTCTGTCTTTCTTTATTCTGATAGGGTTGTAATGTTTAAAATGTCTTTACCTTGCTCCTTGGCCTCTTCATTTGATCTAGAGAAGCATGCTCTTTCATTTTGCTAGTCCAAGACATTGGGTTGTTTTCAGGATCTTCAAAAGGGACTGGAGGTTCATATCTATTGATAGATTCTGAATCAGTAGGAGTCCTGGGGATAACTGAATCTCTAAGCTTGTTAGGGAAAGGACCTTGAGTAGAAACAATTGGACCTTGTCCTTCCCTTTGTTGTCTGGAATAGGTTCTGTACTCTCTCTGATTTCCTCTGAACTTACCTCTTCTAGAATGATGGCTTCTTTGATGTTGACCTCTAGGTTGATATCTTTGAGAAGATTGAGAAGAACTATGCTTTGAAGCAGATCCAAGTTGAGAAGCAGATCCTCCACCAGTACCAGCATCTGGAGGAGGAGGAGGATGAGACTGAGAAAATCCTTTCTCATATTTCTCAAGTTTTCTTCTTTTCCTCATAGCCTTTAACTGATTCTTAGAATATTGCATCCAAGGCTCTGTTATTTGACAATCATGCAAAATATAGTATGGTATATCATTTACATCTTTGGCCTTAGCAGGGGGAACTCTCATCATTGCTTTGCTTCTTGCTTTCCTTTTCTTAGAGATGGTGCCAGTAAAACAATCAGAGTCAGTGTTAAATTGATCACTTTCTGAACTCTGGGGTCTATCATATAGATCATCAATGCTTTTGATATACTCTTCTCTTTATTTAGACTTCTCAGCAGATAGAACAGGAGCAGAATCAAATGTAGTAGCAGTAGGAGCAACAGGAACTTCTGGAGCAGTAGGAGCAGCAGGAACCTCAAAAACAACATGTTCTTCTAGAAAAACAGTAAGTTCAATAGCAGCAGCAGCATCAACAGGATTAGCAGGCAACATATCAATATCATTAGATTCAGCACCTTCAGCAGCAGCAACAATAACAACACAATCAGAAACTTCCACAGTCTTAAGAGAATTTATATAAGATATGATCAGGCTGGGATCACAGACAGTAATAGGCACAATGGCCTTAGTGAGGTCTTCAACTCCCAGAGTTGGTAAACAGCTGCTGTGAAGAAGATGAAATGCAGAAAACAGTGACCTGAGGTCCACTGAGAGTACTGGTTCTGGAGCAGCAGTGGAGATTTGTGACAGCAGCAGATCACATGGAGTAGCAGGAATTACCTCAGCTTCATAGGGCATCTCCCCCTGCCTTGATTCAGTGATGACTGGATCAAGACACCCCACAGAAGGGATTACCTGAGGAGAGGAGAGAGAGTTTAGCCTGTCAGATATCTCCTTTATTGAGTTCAGGAGTGTAGCCATGGTGGTCTCCAACAGGCTTACTAGCTTGGGGGCCAGTATCCCATATAGCCTATCTGCCAAGGCTTATAGATCCACTTGCTCAAGTGTGACTTGAGTAGAGGTGGAGGAGGGAATGGTTTGGGCTGGTGATGGATGGACTGGGGTGGATGATATTGTGGATGGTAGGAGGGTTGGTTGAGAGAAGGGGATGGTGAAGATAGATGATATGGGTGTTGAGATGGATGGTGTGAAGGATGGTTGAGTGAGAATGTCATGAAGGAGCTGTTAGTATGAGGAGGTAGAAGGAGGCTCGGTAGGGGAGGAAGTGGAATCATACATAAAGGAGTCTTCCAAGATGGTTAAAGAGGGTATGTCAAGAGGTGGATAGAAGCTAAGTGGATGGAATTGTTCTGAGGTGGCTGGAGGTGAGATTGGTGAAGAAATGGTAATGGGGGAAGAGATGAATGTTGAGATGGTTGATGTGGAGGTGGAGGTAGAAATAAGTGGTGGAGAAGGAGAAGAAGAGGTGGAGGCAGATAACTCTTCCATGAGGGCAGAGGCCTGAGGGGAAGTGACTGCAAGAGTCCTTGTGCCTGAAGCCATGGTAGTCCTGGATGGTTTGATTATTTTCCTATCCCACTTACCAAACAGGGCACATGTCAGTCTTTTTGATGCATTGATGTGCATCACATTTGAGACTAGCAGTTCTGGGCACATGGAGTGCAGGAATACCCCTAAAATCCTCCCAAAATTCACAAAGCTCTTGTTTATTTTCTTCTTTATCAGATCAAAGAAAATTGCTCCCCAATTCAAGTGTTTCTTGTCTACTAGGGCTCCCATCAAACAGAACTTATACCTGGATATGGTATCATGAGCTGAGTGCTTTGCCAGAAGCACTTTCCCCACAACATCAGCCAGAAATCTAAACTCAATAGAGAGGTTATTTTTCAATAATTTGTTAGGGTTAGCTGCAGAGTGACCCATTCTATCCAACATTGAATCAAATTCCTCTCCAGACATTTCAGTAGAATCATCTCCAGTACTTAAATGAAATACTTCACTTAGGAGAGTAGGTGATAAAGATACTTGAGTCCCGCTTATAGTACCGACTATAGTATTTTGATCCAGATTATTTGCTGTAAATACCCATTCCTTTAGCTCATCTGCCACAATCAACATTCTGGTAGACATAATATGCACCAACTGTTGTTCTCTGAATAGTTCCAGAATGTCTTTGAATATTTGATCGCTCCCGTCAAACGAATCCATATCGATATCAAATCCAGTATCAAACTTCATCTTAGCGAGAGCGGCAACGTTAACAGCCATTGTATACCTGCAAAAATTAACAAACATGACCAAGTGTAGTAGAGTTTGGAGGGAAAGAAAGAAATTGCAGAGAATATGAAAGCGCAAAAGAAGAATGTCGACGAAAGAATGTTTTTTATATTAGGGTTCGATGCTGGAAAGGAAGGATCGTTGAACTCCGTTCGACGATCTGGGCTTCTTAATGGAATCTGAAGAGTCTACAATATCGTCGATCTCCGTTCGATGACATTGGAGAGCGTCGAACTCCGTTCGACGATCGTTGACCAGAAGAAGATAGCCTAGCGCTGCCTGGAAAATGCTGAACTCCGGTCGACGCTTATTGGAAAGCGTCGATCTCCATTCGATGATTTTTGGGAAAAACGACGAGCGCAGTTCAGAGACAAAACAGAACCTACAGACACTAGAAAATATAAGTTTTTAGCCTAGTCTTGGTCTGTTTTTAGATTTAAAAATCTTGGGATTTATTTTAAACTTCCTCCATCTAACATTCCTCACTGATTTAGGAAGGTGTGTTTCTTTTCATCCAAAGGTTTGATGAAAATATCTCCCCTTTGCAAATCAGTTGGGATATATTGAATTTCAATTTTATTTTTCTCTACATTGTCTCTTAGGAAGTGATGCCTAATCTCTATATGTTTTGTCCTACTATGGAGGACTTGATTTTGTGCTATAGAAATAGCACTAGTGTTATCACAAAATATTTTTGACCCTTCTAAGTTGTAGCCATAGTCTAGGAGCTGGTTTTGAATCCACAAAATCTGTGAGCAACAACTGTCTGCTGCCATGTATTCAGCTTTAGCAGTTGAAGTGGACACTGATGTCTGTTTCTTACAGAACCAGGAGACAAGTCTGTCAGCAAGGAACTGGCAAGTTCCACTTGTGCTTTTCCTGTCTACTCTACATCTAGCATAATCAGCATCTGAAAATCCAGTTAATTCAAATCCCGAGTCTTTTGGATACCAGAGTCCTAGATTTGGACAACTATTCACATACCTAAGAATCCTCTTAACTAATGTTAGGTGTGACTCTCTAGGGCTTACTTGGAACCTAACACATATACATGTAGCAAACATTATATCAGGTCTAATAGCTGTAAGGTACAATAGAGAGCCAATCATTGCTCTATATATTGTCTGATCAACATGTTTACCAAGTTCATCAGTATCTAATACAGCATTGGTAGGCATAGGTGTTTTCATACAAGATGCTTCAGACATACCAAATTTCTTAACCAATTCTTTTGCATACTTGGTTTGAGAAAAAAATATGCCTTCAGCATGTTGTTTGACTTGCAATCGTAGGAAGAAGGAAAGCTCACCCATGCTACTTACTTCAAATTTAGAGTGCATCAGGTTGGAAAACTTTTTGCACAAATTTGAATCAGTAGAACCAAAGATAATATCATCTACATATATTTGTACTAGTAGGGTATATGACTTATGGGTTCTAATAAAAAGAGTTTGGTCTACTCTACCCCTTATAAAATCATTTTTCAGAAAAAAGCATGCTAAGGTCTCATACCATGCTCTAGGAGCTTGCTTGAGACCATATAATGCTTTATGCAATTTGAAAACATGGTCAGGATAAGTTGGAGAGATAAAACCTTGAGGTTGTCTAACATAGACTTCCTCTTTGATGTCTCCATTGAGAAATGCACTCTTCACATCCATTTGGTAGACCTTGAATCCTTTGTGAGCAGCATAAGCAAGGAATATTCTTATGGCCTCTAACCTTGCAACTGGTGCAAAAGTCTGGTCATAGTCAATTCCTTCTTCTTTAGAGTAGCCTTGAGCAACTAGCCTTGCCTTGTTCCTTACAATAACTCCTTGATCATCCAACTTGTTTCTGAACACCCACTTTGTTCCAATAATTGAGTGATCCTTAGGCCTTGGTACTAGCTCCCAAACTTTGTTCCTCTCAAATTGATGTAGTTCCTCTTGCATAGCAATGATCCAGTGTGGATCTTGTTCTGCATCTTGAATGGATTGAGGCTCAACTTGAGATAAAAAGCAGGTGTGCATCAGGTTCTGGTTGACCTGATTTCTTGTTTACACACCAGCTGAGATGTTTCCAATCACTTGGGAGATTGGGTGATCTCTTGTTGTTACTAAATCAACAGGGGGTGTTGATTGTTCACCAACCTGTGTTGTTGTTTCCTCTTGTGGAACAATAACTGGCTCTTCAGAATGGTTTTCTCCAAGATGTTGAACATCAAGTTGTTGAGTATCCTCTTCATCTTCACTGATTTCAGCTCTTTGTTGGATATGTGAATGTACTGAATCCTTTTCTACAATGTGTAACCTGTCCAAATTTTCTGAAAGAGAGTGTACCTGCAATAGTTCTATGGTAGAAGTAGATTTCTCCTTGTAACACATGTTAGTCTCATCAAAAGATACATGAGCAGATTCTTCAATTTTAAGAGAAGTTTTATTATAAACCCTATAAGCTTTAATGATCATGGAGTATCCTAGAAACACTCCTTCATCAGCTTTAGCTTAGAATTTTGTTAAATACTTCTTGTCATTATTGTGAATATAACAAATGCAACCAAAAATTTTGAAATAGTCTACTTTAGGTTTCTTCCCTTTGAGCAATTCATAAGGAGTCTTGCCCTTCAGCTTATGTATCAAACTTCTGTTCAACATATAGTTGGAGGTGTTCACTGCCTCTGCCCAAAAATATAGAGGAAGGTGAGCATCTGTCAACAATGTAGTTGCAGATTAAATTAGGGTTCTATTTTTTCCTTTCAGCTACCCCATTTTGTTGAGGAGTTCTAGGAGCTGAGAAAGTATGCCTGATCCCTTCACTTTGACAGAACTCTTGCATAAGAAGAGAATCAAACTCTGTCCCATGATCACTTCTGATTAGGGAAATGTGAGTATTGAACTCAATCTGTATGCATTTGAGAAAATCTGTCAAACATTTAAAGTTATCAGACTTCTTCCTCAGAAAGAATACCCAAGTGAATCTAGAGAAGTCATCTACAATCACTAAAGTGTAAGATTTCCCTCCTAAGCTCTGTACTGTAATGGGTCCAAAAAGATCCATGTGTAACAGATACAAAATCCTAGGTGAATCACTCTTATTAAGTGACTTAAAACTATTTTTAGTTTGCTTGCCTAATTGACAAGCCCTGCAGAGTCTTTCCTTCTTGTAGGGGCCAGAAGGTAGTCCTCTAACAAGGTTTTCCTTGGACAGCCTAGCAATGGTTCTAAGGTTTAAGTGTCCTTGTCTCTTATACCATAAATCATTTGGTTTGCAGACTGAATTAAATAAACAGATATCTATGTTGGTTGAAAGGAAATCTACAAGATAAATGTTACCTTTCCTTTTACCTGTTAACACTGTTGTGTTATCCTCTGTCTTGATCTGGCATAAGGATTTGTTGAATGTCACTTGATATCCTTCATCACAGAGTTGACTAATGCTGATTAGGTTGTGCTTCAGTCCTTCCACATAAGCCACCTTCTTGAATGTGACATAGCCAATCTGAACAGCACCATATCCTTTTGTTTGACCAAAGTTTGAATCTCCAAAGATCACTTTGGGTCCAAGTTTGGCTTTGAAGGATGTGAGATTGTCCTTACTCCCTATCATGTGCTTTGAGCACCCACTATCCGGATACCATTGTTGGTTTATTGCTGGATAGGTCTTCACCTGCACATAAACAATTTATATGTTTTTGACCCAGTTTACCTTGGGTCTAGGTTGATAACCTTTAAATTCAGAAATGAAAGAAATCCCTGGCCGACTCTTATATCCTTCAGGATGGTATCTCCTAGGAGGTACTATCCATTCAGTATAAGGGTTGAAGCTTTGGGATGAGGGACTTCTAGGATTGACTTGAGATTTACCTCTGAAAGAAGGTTCAAAGCTCTGAACTCCGTTCGACGATTGTCGACCTGAGTTCGACGATCTTTGGTCAGATCGTCGAGCTCTGTTCGAAGATCGACTATACCAGAGTTCAGAGTTCAGAAGTCGTCAATCTGAGTTCGACGATTCAGCCTTGGATCGCCGAGCTCTGTTCGACGATCGTCGAGCTCTGTTCGATGTTTTCTGTTGAACTTGATTTTCCTTAGGTAAATCTAGATTCTTCCTAGCTACCTCTACAACACCCTTTCCTTTATCAGAAATAAATTTAATTGGGGTTGTTAATACTATAGGTTGGCTGGATGAAGCACCCAAGCCCAGTGTACTGTTGAATCTTGAGTTCACTGTGCTTGTGATGTCCATCAGTCTGATGCTTCTCCCATTAAGGGATTCTTCAAACTTATTTTCCTGGGATAACTCACTCTTCAGTGAAGCTATCTCCTCCCTACAACATTCTAACTCCTCATAGAGTTTGAGGTTGTTTGATTTTAAGGTGCTATGTTCAGACAATTAATTTTTGGGAGAGATAATCTCTTTCTCAAATTTTAACAGGTCTAAACAAAGTGCCTTAAATTTAGACCTAAAGTCCTCTGAGTCAAAGTCAAAGGAATCAATTACCTGGTCTTCTTCAGTTTGAGTTTCAGATTCTGAGTCTGATCTCTGTTCTGCATCAGAATTTTACTGAGAGGCATTGATAGCCATCATGCAGAATTCCTTTTCTTCAGCATCATCCTCATCATCACTTGAGCTTGATGAGGCTTCTGATTCTTCTTCAGTATCACTCCAGCTTTCAGCTACAAACCCCTTCCTTGTATGTTTATTTTTGTTGGAGGAGGATTTGTTGTTGTTGTTTCCCCTAGAGTCCTTGTCTTTTCTCCTATCTTTCCTATCCTTCTTGTCCTTATTCTGATTTTCTGGACAGTCAGGCACAATATGGCCTGGTTTCCTGCATCCAAAACAGATTATTTCTTTATTATTTGATTTGTCATACCTTGGCTTCTCATGCCCTCTGGATGACCTCTTTCTGAAATCTTTCCTGTCTATCTTGTATAATATTTTGGCCAACAAGCTCATCAATTCTTCATTGCCTGTGACCTTATCTTCAGGCTTCTATTCTATGGCTTTGAAAGCAATGGTCTTCTCCTTTCTGATGACTGGAGAAACAACCTTTTGCTCTTCTTCCCTATTCTTGATGAGCAGCTCATAAGACTTGAGCTTGCCCAAAAGAGCTTCAGTAGTAATCTCAGTTAGGCTTCTGGCATCCTTGATTGGCCAGATCCTTGAGTACCAAGTGCTAGGGAAGCACATTAAGATCTTATCATTTAGTTCAGTTAGTGTGATCTCCTTATCCAATGTTTTCAACTCACTGACTATAAGACTGAGCCTGTTGTACATATCTGCAACTGACTCAGCTTCTCCTTTCTTGAAATTCTCATATTGAGATATGAGAAGGGATCTCCTGTCCTTCCTTTCATCAGCAGATCCTGAGATAATTTCAGATAACTTGTCCCATATATCTTTTGCTGAACTGCATTCAGACACTTTTTGGAATATCTCATCAGACATGGTCTGAGCAAGAATATTCATAGCCTTTGCATCTACAACTTTCCATTTCTTTATTTCTGTATCTGTTCCTGAAGGAGGTGGAACAACACTTGTACTTGTGATCACTAGGGGTCTTGGACAAACTGTCAAAACAGAATTAAAAATGTCCACATCAATAGAATTCATGTATAGCTTAATCCTTGCCTTCCAAAGTGCAAACTTAGAGAGGTTGCACACTTGAGATCTGGTTCTAGCATAATCTTTGTTCTGTGCCATGCTTTTGTTTCAAAATAAATTTAATACAAAAAGTAATAACTATCCACTACAGAAGGTTTATCTTATCAAGGATCTTTTATTTCAGGTGTTAGCCTGTTCAATCAATCTGTTGAAGATTCAGATGTTGAATAACCAACCTGCCTCTGATACCAATTGAAAGTGAGGAAAAGATCTACCTTAACTCTAGAGGGGGGGGGTGGTGAATAGAGTATTTTTAAAATGATTTACAATTAAAAATATAAAGCAGAGGAAGACATAATTTATGTATATGTGTAAGGTGCTTGTTATGAAATAAAAACTAAAGCAAGAGCTAAGAAAACACACAGCACACAGCAAAGTCAAACACACAGTAACCAGATGATATAAGGAGCTATAGTGGTTCCCCAACAACCTTGGTACATCCACTCTTCTACCACCCTTGGTAGGAATCCACTGCAGGAATAGTTGATCAGGTGTCTTGGGCACCAATGAGCTTTTGATAAGGTGCTCAAAAACCAAAACTAGATTTTTTGATAAGGTGTCTTGCCACCACTGAGTTTTGACAAGGTCTCAGAAACCAGTCTTAGAACTTTTGAAGGGAGTTTTGAAAAACCCTTTTACAGGAGGGAAAGGAAAAAGAAAGAAAAAGTTGAGTTGTTCTTCTCTGTCAATAGTCTGAGAGAAGACAAGTGGATGAAGATGTCAAAGCTCCCCCTGAGATCTGTAAGGGTTCAGGAAGGTGAGCTTTGCTAGGGTGATAGGTCTTCAGTTGCTTCAGATCTCCAGCAATTGATGATTTCAACAGATGCTGAAATGTTTGATGTCTGGAGTTCTTGATGTTGAAGCTTTTGAACACTTGATGATTTGGAGGAGTTGAGTAGCAGAAGATTTCCTCCACAGAAAACTTTCTTGTGTTCTTGAAGATTTGGGATTCAGTAAATTTGTAAATCTAAGAAGATGAACTCTTGATCAGAGTGTTTTTTGTTGATCACTCTTCTGTATCTCTTTTTAATCTAATTCTGCTGTATATCTCTTGTCTCTATAATTGTATTGATCTGTTCTATTTTCAAAAACATATTTTGAAGGAGTATATTAGATTCTGACTTAGATGGTCGTTACTCAGTCATAAATGACTTCCATAAATTACAACTATCTCTAGGGAAAGTCCTAAGTAACATTCCTTTTAGTCTTCCTTGAAACTTGCATTAGATTGCTTGAAACAGCTAGAAAATCCTTTGCAATAAATGTAGGAAATAACTCTGAATGAATCTGAAAGAATTCCATAACTGTTCTTGAATTTGAAATCTGAAAGCGTCGATCTCTCACAGAAATCATCGACCTGAGCTCAGCTATCGTCGACCTGAGCTCAGCTATCGTCGACCTGAGCTCAGAGATTGGATTTATACTAGAGACAGAAAACGTCGACCTGAGCTCTACGATCGTCGGACTGAGCTCAGAGACTTGGAAAAATAGCTGAAGACAAAGCGTCGATCTGAGCTCGAAGATCGTCGACCGGAGTTCGACGACTTGTAGAGTTGAGCTCAGAGAACGTCGAACTGTGTTCGACGTTTCGTCGACCTGAGCTCGACGAAAATTGTCTTTATCTCAGCACTGAATCCTTATCTTTGAATGGTCTTGGGGGCAGCTCCAAACCTAAGTTCTAAGCCTAGGACTCATTCTAAGTTGACCTTTTCAACTATACAACTAGGTCAAACCAATTTCCTAATAACATAGTGATCCTTGCCCAAATTAGTAATAGGGTGTTCCAACACTGCGTTTGGCGTAGCTTACCACAACTTATTTGCTCCGGTGAGGTTGGAAAAAAATGTCAGTCATATAATTTGTTTTGATTTATTTGAGTATTTCTCTTGCTTCTCTTTTTGTATTTTTTGTTTGAAATACACTTATTGTTTTTTTTTGTGTTGCACATGCTCGATGAATCTAGCACTGTGCTTGAAAATAATTTCTCAAAATTATCATATTAGATTTCATATATATTGTATATGTGTTTCTTGGTAGTGTTATCCCATTTTTTTTGTTAGCTATGGATAAAAGCTTGATTTATGAACAAGATAGATTCAGTTGTACCTATACTAGAGGCGTGAATTTATTTCTAGAGTTTGCACGGGAAAATGCTATTTACTTTGAAGATAAAATTCTTTGCCCATACAATGTATGTCGAAACACTAAAACAAAGAGCCTCATTGAAGTTAAAACAGACTTGCATTTGAAAGGGTTTTACAAATATTATAAGGAGTGGTTACATCATGGAGAAGCTAAAAGGACTACTTCTTTTGTGTTCAGTTCTAATACTAACAATAGTGGACCTTCTCAAAGTCAGGAAAGTAACGATGATATTGAAGCCATTGATGATTTAGTTGATTTGATACATGAGATTGGAGATGCAGAACTTCCTGAACATTCTAACGAAGATAGTACCAGAACTTTTTCAAGTCTATTATGTAATGTCAGACGTGAACTTTACCCAGATTGCAGAAAGTACTCTTTATTAGCATTCATTGTTAAACTCCTGCATATCACAGTAATGAATAAGATGTCAGATAAGTCAGTTAACATGCTACTTGAATTGCTAAAGGACGTGATGCCAAAAGATAATTTTATTCCAAAATCTATTTATTGGGCTAGGAAACTTCTTTCTGGTTTAGGTTTGGGCTATAAGAAGATAGACGCATGCAGACATGATTGTGCACTTTTTTGGAAAGAGAATGAGAAGAAAGCTGTGCGTCCTGTGTGTGAAGAACCACGTTGGAAATATAATGAAAGAAAAAGAAAATTAATTGCTCAAAAGGTTTTATGGCATTTACCCTTAATACCAAGGCTACAAAGACATTATATGTCTTCTAAAACAACAGCTTACATGAGGTGGCATACTGAGAAGCATATAGAGGTAGAAGGTACTCTGAGTCATCCGGTAGATTCACTTGCATTGAAGAGTTTTGATGCAAACTATCCAAGTTTTTCCGCAGATCCACATAATGTTAGGCTTGGATTCGCTACCGATGGGTTCAATCCGTTTGGAAATATGTGTACTTCGTATAGTATGTGGCAAGTTGTGCTAATTCCATATAATATGCCATTATATAAAGGTATGAAAGATGAGTTTCTTATGATGTCATTATTAATTCCAAGTCCACGTACGCTTGGAAAAGATATTAATGTTTATCTTAGAGCATTGATAAAAGAATTAAAAGAATTATGGAATGGTTTTCAGACTTATGACACATACACCAAAGAGACTTTTAAAATGCATGCTGCACTTATGTGGACAATTAATGATTTTCCAGCTCTTAGTAATTTATTTGGGTGGACCACAAAGGTTTACAGGGCATGCCCAACTTATTTACATGATATAGATTCTAAAAGAATTTGAAGTAAGATATGCTATATAGGACATCGTCGTTATCTACCTGAAGATCACCCTTATTGAAGGAGTAAATTGTTCAATGGAAAGTCAGAAACACGTTCAAATCCAAGGGAGTGGAGTGGCACACAATTGCTTTCAGATTTAACCAAACTCGAACATAACTTTGATAAATTTGGAAAACACCCAAGCAAGCAAAAGAGGAAGCGCAGTAGTGAAGAAGGAAATTGGGTAAGGAGAAGAATCTTGTTTGAGCTACCTTACTGACATAAGCTTTTGATACGACACAACGTTGATGTAATGCATGTTGAAAAAAATATTTGTGATAGTGTGTTGGGCACATTGATGAACATTGATGGAAAAAAAAGATACGGAAAAAGCGCGAGAAGATTTGCGATACCTTAACATTAGGAAGGAGTTACACTTGATTAGAAATGGAAACACTATAATAAAACCTCAAGCATGTTATAATCTCTCTTCTGATGAGAAAAAAAGGTTTTGCAATTTTTTAAAAAATGTCAAGTTTCCGGATGGCTATGCGTCAAATATTTCAATATGCGTAAAGGATGAGAAGATTTATGGACTTAAATCTCATGATTGCCATGTTCTACTACAACAGTTAATTCCTATTGGCATTCATGGGTTTCTACGCCCAGATGTTGTTGAGGCACTATATGAGCTAGGAGATTTTTTTAAAATTTTATGCTCAAAGACACTAAAGGTAGAGCATATCGAGAAGTTGGAGAGTAATATCGCAATTATTTTGTGCAAATTGGAGAGAATATTCCCTCCAGCAGTTTTTGATGTAATGGTTCACTTAACTATTCACCTTCCGAAAGAGGCGAAGATTGCTGGCCCAGTTCACTCACATTGGTTGTATCCGATTGAAAGGTACTTGTTTTATATGCATTTTTGTTTTATTATCTTACATAGCATACCTGAACATTTTTATTGTTATTATCATTGAGTTTTCCCTTTAGGTTTCTTAAAACTCTTAAAGGATACGTACGTAATAAAGCGCATCTAGAGGGTTCTATAGCGGAAGGATATATTGTAAAAGAGTGTTTGACATTTGTGTCAATGTACCTAAATGAAATAGAAACAAGGTTCAATAATGAAAAATGAAATGAAGATTTAGTGGAGCATCAACAAGAGTGTGAATTATCTGTTTTTGCATCAAAAGTGAGACCCTTCGGACCTCTTCGCCGTTGCAAAGCACTTTCTAAAAGGGATCTAGATGTAGCTCATAAATTCATACTAAATAATTGTGCTAAAGTAGATGATTTTCAAAGGTTAGATACGTGAAAGAGCTCAATTTCCTTACTTTGTAACTAATTCTAATGTGCTTATTTTTTATTTTTAATAGTAAGCACATGGAGGAGCTTAAAAGGGAAAATAAAAGAAACATTGACAAAACTCATCAAGAGAAGTTTCATTATTGGTTTCAAGATCATGTAAGCTCTAAATACGAAGATACCCTTGAGAACTGCTAATTTATAGTATCACCTAGCTAATTTTCTTTATATTGTATTTTATATAGATAAATAGAGTGCATCAAACAAACTCGGGCGAAGTCTCCAAAGAATTATGGGCATTGGCAAATGGTCCACAATCATACTTAACAAAATTTTACTCTGGTTGCATTGTTAATGAAGTACGATTTCATATATAAGATCGAGTTGATCGTCGAACAACACAAAATAGTGGTTTACTTGTTGAGGGGGAACATCAAAATATCATGGTAGAGTTCTATGGAGTTTTAAGTAGGGTTGTTGAATTGACCTATCTTCATGTGTATAAAGTAGTATTATTTTGGTGTGAGTGGTTTGACACTAGTGGGAAAAAGGCTATGCATAAAGATAAATATTTTTTGAGCATTGACATAACTTCTCGTTGGTTTGAGGATGATCCATTCGTTCTTCCAAACCAAGTGCAACAAGTGTTCTATGTCATTGACACAAAACTCGAAGATCCTTGGAAAATTACTCAACTTGTACATCATAGACACCTTTGGGACATAGAGGAACACGCTGACCAAGAAGTGGAGGTGATGAATGATAACATTGTTCAACAATATGAGTTCTCAGAAACTGAATTAATATATGCTATCGAAGATCAGGACTTGTAATTCCTAGGAAGAGATGATATAGAACCTGATATTATAAATATAGAAGTTCTAACTACAATCCATGAAGCGGGAGAACTTAATAATATTGGCGATGGAGATGAGTCCATAGATGAGGATGACGAAACACTAATGTAATATTGTGATGAGAATGATGATAACATGTAAACCTAATGTAAATGGTAAGTTAAATTTTTTCTTATTCATTAGTACTAAACAATAATGCAATTATTCCATTTTTATGATTTCTCTAAATAATTTAATATGATGTTTACTTTGAAGTAATATGGGTCCAAAAAAGTTATTCAACGCTGCCCTACGACAAGGAGCAGCAAACAACTGCTTGTTGAAGAAATTCCTAAAAATTTTGAGGTTGCTGAATTGTCACCTATACTAAATACACCTTCACCTAATCTGCAACAATCACAAAGTAGATCAGAAGCTTCTGATGATGATACCGCCATAAATGAAGGAAATGATGAAAGTCCAATACAGGGTTCTTCTAGTAATGGTAATTAAGTTGATATTTTTTTTTATCAATTTGTATCATTTACTTGAATCATATATTTATTAAGGGTTTTTAATTATGTAGTGGGAAGCTCATCTATAAGAAGAGGTCGTGGGGTGACCACCAGAAGGTCGATTGAGACAACAATACTAGAAAATGTATGCTTTATTTAGGTATATTAAAACTTACATACACTTACTATATATATGTTTACAGAATTTTATTTGTTTTATTAGGATAAGAAAATACTTGAGATTGAGTTCCCTGAAGGTTTTAAGAAGCCGCATCGCTATGAAAAGCACCTTGCAAATGGTGTAGGTGTTATTGTAAGACACAGTGCAGGTTTGGATTTTTTTGACCCCATGGAGTGATCTAGGGCAAGAATTGAAACTTACTTTATATGCAGGATTACGTGTAAGTATATATTTATATAACATATTTGTGAATTTGTTTGGGATAACCAAATCTTTTAATTTTTTGTAGCAATGGTTTGAGATAAAGAATTGGGAAACCGATAAAAGTGTGCAAGAGTTCATGGAGGTGATGTTTCAACGTAGCTACACACATTAGAGAGGAAGATTATCTGCAACGTATAAAGGTTATATTGTGTAAGGAAAGAATCCAAGAGCTAGTAGCCCATTTGAGTGGATCCCAATCAATAATTAGTGTCAGTTGTGCGATCACTTCGAGAGTGAGACTTTTAAGGTGATTGTGACTACTTATATAAATTCTATTTAGTATATATTTTATTAATGACACGTTCAATGAGTACCATTCAATACTTTTATTTACTTGCAGAAAAGGCCCAAGACAAATAATGTTAATAGATCACACATGCCATTTACTCATACGTTGAGTTCCAAATCCTACCATTCAAGATAGCTGGAAATGGTAATGTAATGAGTACATGTGAGTTTTTGATTACTATGACATTCTCAAATATTTTATTGATATATAGGTTAATCAAAGCCCCATTGAGAACTTTGCTAACACCCATAAGAAGAATGGGGTTTTTGTTAGTGAGACAGTAGAAGCAGCATACGTAAGTCAAAATATATTTCAAACTTTCACAAAGTTGATTGATAACATACATTTTTATTATAACATTATATTTTATAGTGTGAAATGGAAAGGCTGATGACAATATCAACAGATTCTGACAGCGATCTCATAATCTCTGAAAGATAAATTATAAAGACTACACTTGGAAATAAGTCTGGTTATGACAAAGGATTAGGCTACGGTGTTGTTCCTTCAAAACGAATGAAGAAGACTTTGATAGAGTCCACTCAGTTGAAAGAGAAGTTGAATGTAGCAGAAGAAGAATTGCGCAATGCCACGACTCGTATTACATCACAAACAGAGCTTATAGATAAGCATGAGGCTTTGATTCAAACTCACATTGCAGAGATTGTAGGATTAAAAGAGGGGAAGAATGAGCTGAAGGAGATGCTGTCTTCAGTTCTGAAAAAATTTGGCACAATTCCTTGACTAATTGATGCACACACCATTCACTTTTTGGTGCACTTTTTTGCTGTCGAATAGTTTATGACTGTTAGTATTTTGGCATAGTACTATGTTACTATTTTATTACTTTTGCTTGGGTTTGAATATTATTTGACTATTAGTATTTGGGCATAGTGGTTTTGTTAGTATTTTATTACTTATGTTTGGTAAATTTTAATATATCTGACTTGCATGTTTGGCGACCAACTACTAAAGCCTGCTAAAACATACACCTTGCCTTTATTACTTCTGCATTTGCTTAGTTGATGGCTAAAGTGCAGGATCTGAACAAGGATTTGCAAAATAATCATGGAGAAGCACATCAAATTCCTTCTCTGATAATGGATATGTAAGGGATAGGTTATATGTGTTCAGCTATATGTTTGATTGCTAGGAAGTTCTTTTACTATATGTTCAGCTATAGGTTATATGTGTTTAGCTACGTGTTCTCAGATAATGAATATGTTTGGGACATGTTTGAGACTTCCTTTTGCTGGTAGGAAGTTCTTTTTCTTTTTCCTATTTTTTCCTTCTCTTACTATGGTCTTTGTTGTATGGTTTTGGAATTTGCCAATTTTTATCTTAGTAATTATTTTGAATATGCAGCTTGATAACATGCTACTTGATTAGAAAATGACTGTTAGTAATCTTTATGACTATTAGTATTTTGGTAATATGCTACTTGATTATAAAATGATAACTTCAAAATCTCATCTTTATACAAAGTTCTCTGCGCACATGTGTTCTTTTCATATTTTGGAACTCAATTTCTTGTATATTTGGTGGGATTTTCAGATTGTCTTGAATTGGTTTGGTTCACTGCCGGAGCAACCAAAATCAGTGACATCCTACAAATTTGCGTGGTTCAACTTCAAAGTTTCGATTTATTTTCAGCTCAGTTCTCGGTTCTACCCAGTATGTTGAGGGTGTTAAGTGCAAAAAAATCGTACTGTTTACCCAGTATAATCAGATTTGTATTTAATTTTAATTTGAGAGTTGGTAACTTAAGTTCTTATCCTTCTATTTCATGTTCCAAGCCATCACAGCTACAGGTACAAATAAGAACGACTTCATTCTTTATGAGGTTCAGTTCCAGCTGAAGAATACGAATGTTACTGTTGACGTGAAAGTCAACTCAGAATCCAATGTAATAGGTTAATTTAATGCTTTTCAGCATTTGTCTAGCTTGATTTTTTATTAAGCATGATAATCAGATAATATTTATAGTGCATAGCACATGTACTGTGCATCTTATCCAAACAAATTTCCTGTTAGTCCAACAAACTTATAGTAAAGGTTCAACTATTACATTCTTCTTTTTTTTGCTCTATTATCCCTAGTAGTAATCAGATAATAAGTTGATATTATTTCATTTATTGAAAATTACAACACAATGACAAGACCCATCTTTTATTTTCTGATCTTTGTGGTATGCCCATAGTATTTTTAAGTTCTGTAACTAATTTTCGGAAAAGTTGATGCTACAATTCACCAAGCCTATCTTTTAACGCCAAATTCGGCTGCATTTGTCAGCGTAGAATCCATCAAATAAGAGGGAGATAATATACGACGAGAAATTGAAGATGATATTTGACGGGAAGGAGAAAGTCAGAATGTTGGAAGTCACAAAGATACTCAGTCCTCACTTTGTGAAACCGACTGATCAACCGAAGAATTAACCTATTGGCTGTTACTGGTAGTAGAGTAGATTAACTTTTTTGGAAGTAGATGACACTGGCTCTCTAGATCTGGATTGCTCACAATTTACTGCCATTTTGTTCTAACCAATTCAATATACATTTCTGCCTTTTTGATTAAATCTGCGGTTTATGGGCAAGTTTCTTAATCTCTGGATAACCCTGCATTGGCAAGTTTTTTTGTATGGATTTTTAATGTTTCTTCATTTATTGTTGATGTGCGAGTAGCTGTAAGAGTTCTTATATTTTTATTCCATGATGCAATTATTTGTGGTAGTTAGCGTAAACGTGCACTCGAACTTAGGTTGAAGTTGTAAACTCTTAGGGGTAAACCTGACACCAACACCAATATGTTTGCTGTTGGTGCTGATGTGTCACTGGATACCGCCACTGGGATCTTCACCAAGTATAATGCTGGTCTCAACATCACCAATGCCGACCTTATTGCCTCTTTTAATATGTTAGTAATTCTTGTTACACTTTCTTAAATTATTCCTTTTCTAATACTCCAGCAGTGAACTCCACTATTAACATTATATTGTGTGTGTGTATTGTGTATGTATGGATATATGTGAGTGTGTATAAATGTTTTTTCTCTCAATTTGGATTAAAATTAGCAATTGTTTTCTTTTATTTATTGGGTACAGGAGCCTTGGTCAGAAGTGACAGATGATTCATCAGCCAAAAAGTGATAGAAGATTCATTAGTCGGAAAATGACAGGAAATTCATTAGTCGGAATGTGTAAAAGTTGATGTCTTATTTAAACTTGTAGATCTTAATGCTATTATGTAATATTTTGGCGGAAGATTCATTATTATTATTATGCAATTTGACTACATGTAAAACTTCTATTTGTGAATAAATAAATATTTAAATGAATCTGGATGCGAGCTTGTGAAAGTTGATGTCTTATTTTTTTGGAAGTTTTTGTCAGGATATTATGATATATAAATGAATTGGCTGTAGTGAGGAGAGTAGAAAACTATTATAATGAATTTATTGCGAGGAAATAGTATTTATTGTAACCTATTTTTTGTGAGGGAAAAAAACATTCGTAACAAAATAATATTTATTGTAACTAATTTATTGTGAGGAAGAATCTATTTTGGGTGAGGAAGAATCTATTTTGGGTGAGGAAGAATCTTTTATTACAATTAATTTATTTGTAACGACAGACATACAATCGTTACAAGAAGTATTAGCGTTGAGCTTTAGAGGACGACCGTTACTTAAAGTTTTTTTCATTACCAAATAGTTTGTATAACGATTTTTGGCACTTATGGTAATGATTTATGTCCTTACTATAGGTGCATTTTGGTGTAGTAGCAAATGAGAAGGTTGATGATGAACTATGAAATTTTTTTGATGTTCAAGTTGATTCAGATGTTATTCTTTGGATGACTTGATGACTAGTTATTTTGTTCAACTTATTTTGATATCTAAACCTATTTCAATATTTTTTTTAACTGTTTGGAAACTTTGCATGTTATAGTAATATTGGTATAATGTCTAGCTATACTGATATTCTCTTCTTTTTCTTGAACGATTTTTGCTTCTTTATCACACGTGATGATAGTTCTATAGAGAGGAAGTTCTATGGCTGATATCTTCATTTCCTTCCATTATTTTCAAAACTAAACTTTATTTCCTGCAGCAATGGAGCTGGAACAACACTGCTCTCTCAATATGCTGATTTATATTAGAAATCTCCATGAAATTTGTTGTTATTTCTTTAGGTACATTTAAACATGAATGTTGTTCAATTAGATCATCAATAAGTTCTATTTCCCGTGCTTAGTTCTTAAGATTATTCATGATGAGGACAATGTGATAAAAGATGCAGAATGTCTTCTTTGTATTAGATTGTTCTTTGCCCAACACAGAGTTCCATGATATGCATGCCTTAATTGTGGCGAGTTTAAAAACTTGGATAAGGAGGAGAGGCAGCGATATGATTCAATGCTTATGAATTTGGATAAGAATAGTCTTTCCTTTGAATCCCGAGTTTGCTTGGTTTACATTTTGATTTTATAATCCTATTTAATCTATATATCTTTTAGTTTATTTTTGTTGAATTAATTATTGTATTAGATTGAGAATGAGTCGTGTGCAACTGTGCAAGCAAGATGATTTTCCTAATCCTGTTGTATATTCCACCTCCTGAATCAATTTCTGGGTTCGTTTGGAGCCGCACTGGTATCAATGACATAGGAATTTTAGCTCAGCCTCTAGTAATTATATGAGCCAAACTCATGCATCACAATCATGGAAATCTATAACTTCTACTAATAATTGATATAAGAATGTGTTTGATGTATTTATATTTTAAGAAAGGGTCTCCTGAGCAATTTATTAAGTATGTTTTCTTCATTACCACCTGTTTTAGTCATGCTTTTTTATCGTTGACACCACTTTTCATTAATCCTCCAACATGTTCTCCTTCATGGCCAAAGCTTGCAATCATTATCATAAAATTATTTTTTTTGCCTCTATAAAAATCAAGTGGATGATATTAATCTTATTTTAGTAGACGACATAAATTAATTTGATTGTTTGATGCCGACCACAGGATTCTTTGAATTGTTAATTTTATTTTCATGTTGTATTTTAATTAATGTTCTTCTCATGATGTGTTTTAATTTGTGCTCTTTATTTTCATCTTATTTTGTAATAGTTAACTATTATTCACATGAATCTCATACAATTCTCTACATTTTTATCTTAATATTCATTTTGTGTTCTTCTTATGTTTAATTGTTAATGCACTTATAGCTTAAGATTTAATTGATAGGGGCAGAGCCCCATATCTGTCAGGGTCGGGGTACTGTCGCGATTGGCCATAAGGGCAGAGATCGGTGCCTATCGCTTGAATGGGGATATTTTTGGAGGTGCTGGAAGTAGGAGCAAAGTTAACTTTGAATACAGAATGGCATATTAATATAGATTTTTAATTTCTTAGTATTTATACAAGCTCTTTAAATGTAATCATAATTTGTAAACAAACTACAAAATCATTATTTTTTTTCTTATTTTGTATTCGCAGGAACCTACTATAATTTTGGAAGATAACATTACAATTGAGAATGGTGAGCACATTTGAATGGAGAAATATGTACGTATGTTTGATGAAAAGCAAGCTGATAGATAGATTACAAAGTTTTTTGGAATCAGGACATGGACCAACATTTTCAAATGTATCTTAGTGCCATTACACGATAACCGTAAAAACCTAATCTTATACAAAAATGGTCCCTTTACCCACACCTCTAAAACCACAGGTTGGGAAGGCTGTCTCAGAGACCAACAAGGAACTTATTGGATGAATTTTATCATCTATACTAGTATCACAAAACTTCAGTAATGGATGGCACTATTTTTATTGTATACACAAATATATTATGTTTGAGCTTAACTTTAATTTGTTAACTTTTGGATTTTTTTGCATTTGCAGTACAAGTGAATCCTCTAAATTGAATTCTGATGTGGTCCGGAAGCTGAAGGGTTGTCCAGAAGCTGAAGCCCTAATTTTTAATGAATTATTGTCTAACTATGTTGACTAAAATAAAGGCTAGACATATGTAATATCACGTAGAATCACTACACATGTAGCACCCCAAATTTTGCGATTTTGGAGGCTAAAATGTTAGGAATAGGTGTAACAAAAAGGTACTACCAACAGTAGCCTCTACCGCCACGCGACAACGGTTGGAGTTCTACCTGAATTTCCTTGAGACACGTTTAGCCGAATCGCCTAGAAGTCCATCTTCCCAAACCTTGAACCCATCCACTCAAGCGCCTGGAGCTACCGTAACGTGGTACCTCGCATAGAAGCTGTTGCGTTAGGTCCCCATAAATCAAAATAAATAACTTTTGGTGTCTTGTTACTTCTTATTGAGGCTTATTTTAGAAATGGTAAAACATGAAATTTTCCATAAGTGCTATTGCGGTTCTCCCAATTTTACTCTAGTATAGAGAATTAGACAACCTTAGCTCGGAGTCAGATAGGGTATGCAAACAGTTAATGAAAATACAACAACAATGCTAGGAGGCTTTTTACTGTGGAAAACCAGGAAGGGTGAAAAATCATGTGGTTGGATCTATGTCGGACCGAAATCCATTATTTAGCATTGAGTTTACAAGTGTTGGGAGTTTTCTTAGAGGGTGAATGACCACCTCTCTATTACAAGCTTGAAGTGTAAAAACAAGCGTAAAAGAATCTAAGCCCATGAATCTTTGACGAGAGCATCCACCGGAGTGTTCCTCTAAGCCTTCTTCTGCAGCAGACAATTGACCATGTCCTCAAATCTTGGATGAGAATGTCCGTGCATCTTGAAGGAGAGCATCCACAAAAATACTCTTCTAATGTCTTCTCTTGCACTAACGGATGCATTCACATGAGCATTAGGCGTTGAGCATTGAGAGCTAAGTGGTCTTGAGAGGGAGTAGAGTGAGTTCCAAGCAGAGGAACGATCTAAGTCTCACGTCTTTGCCGAAAAACCTCAAAGCTCTCTCTAGCCTCTAGAGTTTCTTCTCTTCAAATGAAGTACTGAGGGTCTATTTATAGCTTTTTAGAGGGACATGCTAGTAATTATGCCCGGGTGGATTTTTAGTTGGCAAATTGCGTCGCTCTATTTAAGTCACATGGATCACTAATTTTTGCGAAATGACAAACATCGCACCTAGGTGGTCCGGGCAGGTTTCCGGGGGGGGGGGGGCGGCAGTGGTCAGAGACGTCAGGACGTGACAGCCATCGACGCACATCGCGGGGGGTTGTCGGGCAAGCTACGTGCTCGCGTACTATGTTTGTAGGTCTTGCGTAGACCTTTGTGCTTTCTTTTTTTCTCCCCCTCTTAGGAGTAAGCCCGGACCCTTTGAGCAAGCGCGGTTTACTTGGTTGGGCCATCTTGCTTTAGAGCTTTGGTCGGGAGCCTTCCGATTTTACTCGAGAATCTTTATTGGGAACCCCATCAAATTCCCTCAAATTTTTGTGGGTCGTGATTCGCGAAGCAATGAGCCCAAAAATTTCTGACTTTAACCTTTTTGCCTTAGGGTCATGACTCTTTGTTTGGCAAATTACTTTTTTCTTATGATGCTTCGTCGGAGCATTGGTGTATTGGCATGCTTCAGTGCCAAATTTATGAGGTGGAGACCCTATAATTTACATTAGGCGGGAGATCTCGGTGGCTGCCAACTTTTTCGTTGCTTTTGCGATGGCGGTGGTTGGCGTGAACTAGCATCGTGTCGTACTTTGGTACATTTAGAAGACATGGAGATGTTCACCTATTTTGAGCTTTACGCGTTGCGGTGATTTGTAAGTATCTTGCGTTTCACGCTCCTTGCTCATTGTACACTAACTTTGATGACTGTCATCGAGCGTTAGCGTCAGATACTTGTTGCTTGATAATGACAAGTAGGGTCATCTACCCACTTGCCCTGGCGATATAGACAAATTCAAAGTCAGCACTTATTAGATAATGCAGGAGGATTATGGGCCTGTCCTTGGGAGGAATCTGTACTTGTGAATTTCTTCTATCTCGAAGAGTAGATAGACTTGGGGTCCGATTTTGTCATGGGGCCAGTTTGTTTGTGTGATGCCAAAGGTCCCAAGTTCAACTCTTATGAGAAATCATCGGAGGACATGGTACCTGTTCTTACCAAGAGTCAAGGCAGTGCCATTTGAGGTAGAGACCGAGTTGGCATGGTGGGAGGAAGTGGATGACATCCATGCCTTAAAATGTCAAGCTTCCATGATTTTTGATAATTAGGGGTTACAAGATCTTTGAGTGGAGCAGTTCTGATGGGTTAAGGGGACCTCGAGATGACTACTTTGGAGGTTGGTCCATCACTGAAGGATGAGCGTGTTGATGTGCTCTACCTTAATCTTGGCGAGAGATTCTGTGCAGTGCGAGGGATATGAAGGCTTTCTATCCTTTGAATGGGTGATGCCTAGTGACTCACTCTCATAACACTATGCTCTAGTGACTCACATCTCGGAAGTCTAGATATGTGAGGGGTGCTTCTGCACGGGTGGTTTCTACTACAGGTATGTTGTTATGCGACAACTGGGATTCATAGTGATCAGTCTCATGTGAATGGTTATTAAATAACGGTTAGTCGCATACTAAGTGAATAAACACCTCATCCCCAGATCCCTATACTGGGGATGAGCATGAACACCAAAACTAAATATAATAGATGAAGTAATAAGATTGTTAGCAGTAGTATGTATTTGGCAAGTATAATAAATCTTGAAGCACTGGGCAGCTAAGATATCAAGAACCAGAATACAATATTTATATAGGAAATTAATAAGCAATATTTTTGGCAAGTGCACAAACAAGCAGGTGTTCATAACCTGTGGCAACACCCTATGTCAACATAGTTTGGACCGCTTCTTTTCCAACAGGGTAGTGAACCTCGCGGGTCTCACAAATATGACTGTTAGTTACAGTGTCCTATCATGACGCTTTTGGGTGTGGTCGTACAACACTACCCAGTCCCTAATATACAACCTAGTGTACTCTTGGATGTGAGCGACTTTCGACGATTACTGAAATTTTTCCGACGAACAAAGGATTCCAATAGGGTATAAAATGGTCGAGCACCCGTGGTACTCATCTCCCTATCATCATGAGTCATCCACTTTTCACATCAATACAATTGTTCTGCGGGCATGACCGACCCGCCACTTCACTGCATACAATTTACAATGCAAACAATATATATAGATCTCCAACTGGAATTATCAAGTATGAGGTGGCTTGCCCTACTTGACATAAAATAATTCGGGCAGACGACCATGAATCTTCAGCACGTGGCTTAACTTTAGACAAAGAGTGCAACGAGCGTGCAAGTATATTATTTAGGGCTAGTCGTGTAGGAATTTCTCGATTCCAAATTATCCATAACAATTGCTCACCCAAATAATAAGATGCTCGTTGGGGCAAGAACCGAACAAAATACATAACTAATGCTCACCCAAATAGTTAGATGTTCGTCAGACGCTAAGAAACATCATTGTACCACTATATTATTATAGTTAATTGTGTAATAAAGTGTCGTAATAAAATGCTACTGAAATAAAATACAAAATATAAGTATTGAAATAAAGTAATAAAACAAACTGTAGTAATAAAATGCTAAATTAAAGGAACTGTAATAAAGAGCTACACTGAAACGAAATGCTGAACTGAAATAGAGTGCTGAACTAAAAGGAATTGTAATAAAGTGCCAAATTGAAATAAATGAGGTAGTATGAAAATAAAGAGCAGAAAGAAGAAGGTTTAGTTCTTCAGTTTCATCTCCATCCCAAGAGGGAATTTCAGTTCCATCTCCATTCATAGGAGCCAAGTTAAATTTTATCTTCGTTTATAGGAGGTAAGTTTAGTTCCGTCTCCATTCATAGGAGGCAAGTTTAGTTTCATCTTCGTTCATAGGAGGCAAGTTCAGTTCTATCTCCATTTATAGGAGATAAGTTCAGTTCCATCTCAGTTCATATGAGACAAGTTCAGTTCAATCTCTGTTCATAAGAGGCAAATTTAATTCCATATTCATTGATAGGAGCCTTCTTAATAGATTTCACCCATTGATTTAGGTCCGATAAATATCTTCGTTGCACCTCTTAAGTTAGCTTAATCAAAATTAAAAGATAGAGGCTTATTATAAATTCCTCATTTCTCGATGTGTATATATATAATTTGATTATCGAGATTTTAAATTCTCGCAAGAGAATAGTTGTAACGCCCCAAAATGTCGTAGGAGCGACGGGGATCGCTTTTGGCCAAAATGTTTTTTTGAGCAGGTGACACGGGTCCCGACACGGCCGTGTCAGAGGCCGTGTTGGCCGTGTCGAGCTGGCCATGTGGTCGACCATGTTAAGGTCGACGATCGTCGGGTGTGGAACACGGCCAGGCACATGGCCGTGTCCCAGGCCGTGTAGCATCGGGTCGTTTCGAACTGTTTGAGGTTTTGCACACGGGGCATGACACAGGCCTTTACACGGCCATGTACCAGGTGACACGGGCGTGTCAGGGGCCGTGTCATAGGCCGTGTACTTCTCTGACTGAAAATGTTGAAAACGGGTGCCGTGACACGGGTCACGACACGGCCATGTGGAGCGCGACACGGCCGTGTCGAAGGCCGTGTTGAAGGCCGTGTCAGGAGCCGTGTGCTGGTTTTCGAATCGATCGAGATGGCGAATGGCTAACACGGCCATGCACACGGCCGTGTTGCAACCCGTGTTCGGCCCAGATTTTCTAATTTGAGTTCCGATCGTGGCCGTTCGTTCTTTTCTTTGGAAGATCCAACGGTGGGGAGCCTCCCTGGGTGGTTTAAGGTTGGGAATAGGGTTCCAAACCCTCATTCCCCACTTTCTTTTATCTCTCTAAGTTTTAGAGAGAAGGGAGAGCAAGGAGGCCAAGTTCCGGCCGCCGGCGAAGCTTCAGAGGTCCGTTTCGCGAGCGGAGTTCAGATCCGCGAAGGTGGGAGCGTTGCGGTGGTGTTCATCCGAGCAAATCTTCTCCATGGCTAGGAAGAGGGGACGGAAGGTAACGACACTTCTCCTCTCGGTTTTTAGGATTTAGGATGCATGAATAGCTTCCCCTTCCTTTCGTATTTTGAGCGCCGAATCTCTCAAATGAGAGGGATTCGTGTAGCGGTTCAAGAGGAACCTCCGGGTTGAGTATGTTCATCCCGGCATGCTTGCATTAGAGATCCACTCCGTTAGCGGATTAGGCATTGTGGGTGAAGCCGTGGTCGCGACCGATAGTCCGACCCGGTGATGTTGCATAGCGAGCTTCGGTAGAAAATCCGTTGCGGCAATATGCCGTTGTATGTATGTATTTTCCCCCTTGTATTAGAGTGAGTACTCGTAGTCGGAACCGGGCGAGGTTAGCTCCGCTTTGTGCGGTAGATGGTTTCCTTGGAGCACGGGAAAGACACGGTGCGAGTGGTAATTGGGGTGGGGAAACCTTGTTTTGTGCTGTGCAAAGGTGCGGCTAGGTCTCCGTGGTCGGCTGGCTATCCTGTGACGCGCAAGTCATGTGGGGAAAGTGTCCTGGCGAGACTAGCCCTTGTGTGAGACTGACGAGAATGCCGAGCGGAGGGCAAGCCCGGGCAATGTGGCCATGAGCGGGTGGGGTCCAGCAAGGCTTCTTAGAATCGGTCAGTGTGAGATGGAACCCTGACGTGCGACGTCAGATTATGCGGGCAAGCCCGGGGTTTAAGACCCATGTGCGGGTGGGGCCATTGCAAGGTTTCGTGTGACGGCCTGTGTGCCGTTGGGGACACTGTGTTTCCCTTTTGTTTGCGGCTTTAAGCCAATGGGGAAACGGAAGTACCTAATGTTTGATGTTGTGCTAGATGCATACGAGCTAGGGTGCCTTGGGTGAAACCCGGGTTGCATTCATGTTGCATAGTAGGCCCCTTTTTCTTTGTACAAAACATAGAGAACATGTATGCTGATTGAGACATCCAAGCCTGTTTACCGCTTTAATATATATATGCTCTTTTGGTATACGAAGTGTTAACTTGCAGGTGGAGTGGTACCCCGGGGTCCGTTAGGGACGGCCGGGAGGAGATGTGTTTGAGTAGAGGTCAGCCTTTGTTGACCCATGTTACTTCAAATCCTTTCAGGGCAAGAATCACATGTAGGAGCTAGCGCGTCGGGCGAAAAGCCCTAAGCCTCATGAAGTGTTGCTGTGCTTGGCTAGTTTCTTTTCCTTGTTTTATTGATGTTGTTTGATCATGTCCGGCTTGCATGCCGAGGTAGCCTAGGGGTGCTTGGCACTTTTATATTTTTTGGACTTATATTGTGTAAGGCCTTAAGGCCATTTCGATACTCTATGGTTAGTGGATAACTTCTGTCTTTTAGTTTTATGTTTCCGCTGTGTATGTCTGGAGTTTTGAGTTTGGGTAGTTTCATATCATCTTTTAATACTAAAGCTGTGGTGTCCGTATGTTGTGGGGCCCCGGCCGGACCCATATTATATGGTCTTTACAGGGGAGGTGTTACAATTTGGTATCAGAGGGAGGTTCGCATTCCAAGGAGAAGTTTCGCGATCGAAATTATAAGTCGAGTCGCGTATTAGAAGTTATCCACATAGGAGTATCGCGGGACCATGAGTGTCCTTGTGTTCGAGTCTTGCGATTAGAGACTGATTTGTGTTTTCTTGCTTGTGTTTAGAGTGCAAGCAATGAGGCTGGGACCTCGAGGCCAAGAGAAGAGCTCTCGGCAAGTAGTGCGACTGCGTAAGGTCTGCTAGGGATGGGGATCACACCGGCTGACTTCTGCCGCATGCTTGCAGAAGCGATGGTGGCGGCCCAAGCTGCAGCGACAGCACAGGTAGCAGCTCCCGTTGCTCAGGTAGCAACTCCTGCTACCCCGGTCACGACAGCGACCGCGCAGGTTGAGGAGGCCAGGCGGGCGGAGCCGCAGGCCGAGAGAGTGGTTGTCGGGCATGGGGACCGGCAAATGAAGTACTTTTTGAGTTTCCACCCTCCAACCTTCAAGGGAATCGGCATGCCCACGGATGCAGAGGATTGGTGGGCTAGGATTCAGGAGCTTCTGAGGGCGGCAGAGGCGCCAGATGAGAAAAAGGCAGAGTTCGCAGCCTTTATGTTGCAGGGAGATGCCAAGTTATGGTGGGTGAGCCACAGTGGTCGGCAGTTCCCAGGATGCACACCGTCCATTGAGGAGTTTGGGGATGCCTTTCTGAAGAAGTACATTCCCGCATCAACAAGGTTAGCCCTCCAGAGGCAGTTTCTACATCTTGTGCAGCGAGACAAGACAGTGGATGAGTATGTTCAGGAATTTACTCGATTGGGTCGTTATGCGGGGATGACCATGGCAGGCGATGAAGAGAGGGACAATCTCTTCTACCACGAATTGAGGGAAAATCTAAGACAACCCCTCATATCGATGAAGCGTGCGGGCTTCAACGAATTGGTGGAGGCGGCCCGAATTTTGGAGAGCGATATGGAGCGATCCCAGCGCCAAAAGGGTTTCACACCCAAGCAGGGGGAAGAGAAGAAGTCGGCTCAGTCCCATGGAAAGGCGGAAGGGAGCCAATGGAAGAAGAAGCCTTCCCCGTTTAAGTCGGGCGAGAAAAGTAATTGGACGTCCGGAGGGTCACGCTCTAAGGGACCGCAGACGTGTTACAGTTGTGGCAAGCCAGGTCATATAGCAAGATTTTGTACCTAAGGGGGCGCAGAGCAAGAGCCAAGGCAGGAGCAGACTGTGCGCTCCGGCCCCAGTGCCGTAGAGAAAGGGAAGATGGCGGAGTCGAGTGCTTCCCGGTTTCAACCAGTGCAGCCAAGGGCCTACAACCTTGGGCAGCAGGAAGCAATCCGTCAACCCGATGTGGTGACAGGTACGAGAATTCAAACTGCACCTTAGATTTCTTCCTTTCAAGCCTTTTTATGTTTGTTGCATGTGTGTAGGCTTTGTAGTGGTATCAGGGTACCCTGCTAGGGTACTTTTCGATACGGGAGCATCGCACTCCTTCCTTGCGGAAAATTTCATCCGGAGGATTGGAGTTGAGTCCTTCTCAACGGACTCAGAATTGAAGGTGCGCATGCCCAATGGGTCGTCTATGACTACCAGGGCTAGAGGCCGGATTTGTTGGAGTCTTGAGGGGGTCGACTTCGTGTTGGTAGCGGCGATCTTGCCATTGTCCGAGTTCGATGTGATCTTGGGGATGGACTGGCTAGCGGAGCAGCGTGCCAGTATCGACTGCTTGTCCAATGTGGTAACCCTGAGGGGCGTGGGGCAAGAGGAAGTCAAGTTTGAGGGCCTGCATGGAGTGGCTTGTTCCCTAGTTTCGGCACTTCAACTGGTGCGAGCTGTTAACCAGGGAGGTGTAGCTCTAGTGGCGTTGTTGGAGGTTAGCCTTTCCAGGCTGTCTCTTGGGGAAGTGCCCGTGGTGGCGGAGTTTGGAGATGTTTTTCCCGAGGAGCTACCGGGAGCACCTCCTCAGCGGGAGATTGATTTCTCCATCGAGTTAGTGCCCGAGGCTAGACCGGTGTCACGTCCACCATTTAGGATGGCACCAAAGGAGTTGGCCGAGCTCAAGGTTCAGTTGCAGGAGCTTTTGGAGCAAGGGTATATCAGGCCCAGCTCTTCACTGTGGAGTGCGTCGGTGTTATTTGTAAAGAAGAAGGACGGTAGCATGCGTCTGTGCATAGACTACCGAGAGTTGAACAAATTGACGGTTAAGAACAAGTATCCGATTCCCCGGATAGACGACCTTTTTGACCAGTTGGTGGGGTCGGTGGTGTACTCCAAGTTGGACTTGAAGTCCGGATATTATCAGTTGCGGATTCGTGACGAAGACATACCCAAGACGGCGTTTGGTACGAGATATGGTCATTTTGAGTTCTCGGTGATGCCGTTCGGGTTGACGAACGCGCCGCCCGTGTTCATGGACTTGATGAACCGAGTGTTTCGCGAATACTTGGACAGGTTCGTCGTCATTTTTATCGATGACATTTTGGTGTATTCCAAGTCGGAAGCGGAGCACGAGGTGCACTTGAGGACAGTGTTGCAAATATTGAGAGAGAACGAGCTCTATGCGAAGTTCTCCAAGTGCGAGTTTTGGTTGGAGAAGGTGGCGTTTTTAGGCCATGTGATTAGTGGGGATGGGGTGGCGGTAGATCCAACGAAAGTGGAAGCCATCAGAGATTGGCCAGTTTTGAGGACTATGGCGGAAGTCCGGAGCTTTCTTGGACTAGCCGGGTACTACCGAAGGTTTGTGGAAAACTTTTCGCGGATAGCTCTACCCCTCACTTTGCTAACTCGCAAGGATCAGAAGTTCGTGTGGACTCAAGAGTGCAGTCAGGCGTTTGAAACCCTGAAGGAGAGGCTGATGATGGCACCGATCCTAAGTCTACCAAAGGGGACCGAAGGATTTCAGATTTTCAGCGACGCATCTGGATGCGGTTTAGGGTGTGTGTTGGTGCAGCATGGCAGTGTGATAGCTTTTGGGTCGAGGCAGCTGAAGCCACATGAGAGAAATTACCCCGTCCATGATCTGGAATTGGCGGCGGTAATTTTTGCTTTGAAGCTGTGGAGGCACTACGTTTACGGTGCGAAGGTGGAGATCTTCACGGACCACAAGAGTCTAAAGTATCTCCTGGATCAGAAGGACCTAAATATGCGGCAGCGCAGGTGGGTCGAGTTCCTTGGGGACTACGAGGTGGCGATTCAGTACACGCTAGGAAAAGCCAATGTGGTGGCAGATGCTTTGAGTAGGAAATACTCGGGGCAAGGAAGTTGGATTGAAGCTCATGATGAGCGGTTAAGGCGGGACTGGGAGTCCCTTGGCTTGGAATGTGTGGCAAGAGGCGAGTCTAGCGTGGCTCGGCTAAACTGGATTGAGATGCAGAATGACTTATGCGATCGTATTCGTGAAGCGACCCGTGTGGATGAGGAGTTCCAACCCTTCGTGGAGGAAGCTCTTAAGGGTGAGGGTAGCGCCTGGGAGATGGTTGATGGGGTTCTGAGGAAGGGCGGAAGGATTTGTGTACCGCATTTTGGCAAGCTCCGCGAGGAGTTGATGTTTGAGGCCCACTTCACCAAGTACTCCATTCACCCGGGTAGTACAAAGATGTACTTGGACTTGAAGAAGTCCTATTGGTGGCCTGGGATGAAGCGGGACATAGCTTTGTATGTGAGTCGGTGCCAAACTTGTGCCTTGGTGAAGGCCGAGTGTCAGAAGCCGGGCGGGTTCTTGAAGCCTCTTCCAATCCCCGAATGGAAATTTGATGACATCTCCATGGATTTTGTGCATGGGTTGCCTAGATTGCAGCAGGGTAATGATGCCATTTGGGTGATTGTGGACCGCTTAACCAAAGTGGCACACTTCATCCCAAACCGGAAGGAGGACGGTGTGGAAAAGTTGGTGGAGTTGTACGTCCGCAATATTGTACGACTCCATGGGATTCCGAAGAGTATAGTCAGCGACCGGGATGGACGTTTCACGTCTAAGGATTGGCGGTTGGTGCAGAAGAGCTTGGGCACAAAACTCAAGTTCAGTACGGCTTTTCATCCTTAAACCGATGGGCAAATTGAGAGAACGAACCGTACTTTGGAAGATATGCTAAGGATGTGCACTCTCGACTTCGGCAAGAAGTGGGAGGATCACCTCTTTATGGTGGAGTTTGCGTATAACAATAGCTACCAAGCTAGTATCAAGATGGCGCCTTATGAAGCTCTTTATGGGAGGCGGTGTCGAACACCGATGTCTTGGACAGAGGCGGGAGACACAAAGCTTTTGGGGAAAGAAGTGGTAGCCGACGCTAGTGAGCTAGTGCGGACCATCCAAGAGCGCATGAAAGTAGCTCAAGACCGGCAGTCGAAGTATTATAATGCTCACCACAGGCATGTGGAATTCGCGGTGGGCGACTGGGTGTATCTTAAGATCAAGCCGTTTAAAGGCGTTTCACGAGTTCGCCGACTCAAGAAGCTGAGTCCGAGATTTTTGGGACCATTCAAGGTCATCGAGCGAGTGGGAGGGGCAGCGTACCGGTTGGCGTTGTCCGCGGAGTTAAGTGGATTGCATGACGTTTTCCACGTCTCCGTCCTGAGGAAAGCCTTGTTAGAGGCCAGCGTGGTGATTGAACCGACAGCGGTGCCGGTAGAGGAATACTTGAGGACGCGAGTACGTCCTGTCGGGATAGAAGATTCGGAGGTTCGGCAACTGCGGAACAAGGAGGTCCGACTCGTAAAGGTCCGTTGGGACAATTGTGGCTGCGAGGAGCTCTCATGGGAGCGAGAGCAGGCCATGCTGGAGGAGTACCCCGAGCTTTTCTCCTCAGGTACCGTTTAGAATTTGTGTTCTTTCCATGTTTTAAATTTTGGGACGAAATTCTGTTAAGGGGGGGGGGGGGAGAATTGTAACGCCCCAAAATGTCGTAGGAGCGACGGGGATTGCTTTTGGCCAAAATGTTTTTTTGAGCAGGTGACACGGGTCCCGACACGGCCGTGTTGGAGGCCGTGTCGGCCGTGTCGAGCTGGTCGTGTGGTCGACCATGTTAAGGTCGACGATCGTCGGGTGTGGAACACGGCCAGGCACACGGCCGTGTCCCAGGCCGTGTAGCATCGGGTCGTTTCGAACTATTTGAGGTTTTGCACACGGGGCATGACACGGGCCTGTACACGGCCGTGTACCAGGTGACACGGGCGTGTCAGGTGCCGTATCATAGGCCGTGTACTTCTCTGACTGAAAATGTTGAAAACGGGTGCCGTGACACGGGTCACAACACGACTGTGTAGAGCATGACACGGCCGTGTTGAAGGCCGTGTCAGGAGCCGTGTGCTGGTTTTCGAATCGATCGAGACGGCGAATGGCTAACACGGCCATGCACACGACCGTGTTGCAACCCGTGTTCGGCCCAGATTTTCTAATTTGAGTTCCGATCGTGGCCGTTCGTTCTTTTCTTTGGAAGATCCAACGGTGGGGAGCCTCCCTGGGTGATTTAAGGCCAGGAATAGGGTTCCAAACCCTCATTCCCCACTTTCTTTTATCTCTCTAAGTTCTAGAGAGAAGGGATAGCAAGGAGGCCAAGTTCCGGCCGCCGGCGAAGCTTCGGAGGTCCGTTTCGCGAGCGGAGTTCAGATCCGCAAAGGTGGGAGCGTTGCGGTGGTGTTCATCCGAGCAAATCTTCTCCATGGCTAGGAAGAGGGGACGGAAGGTAACGACACTTCTCCTCTCGGTTTTTAGGATTTAGGATGCATGAATAGCATCCCCTTCCTTTCGTATTTTGAGCGCCGAATCTCTCAAATAAGAGGGATTCGTGTAGCGGTTCAAGAGGAACCTCCGGGTTGAGTATGTTCATCCCGACATGCTTGCATTAGAGATCCACTCCGTTAGCGGATTAGGCATTGTGGGTGAAGCCGTGGTCGCGACCGATAGTCCGACCCGGTGATGTTGCATAGCGAGCTTCGGTAGAAAATCCGTTGCGGCAATACGCCGTTGTATGTATGAGTTTTCCCCCTTGTATTAGAGTGAGTACTCGTAGTCGGAACCGGACGAGGTTAGCTCCGCTTTGTGCGGTAGATGGTTTCCTTGGAGCACGGGAAAGACACGGTGCGAGTGGTAATTGGGGTGGGGAAACCTTGTTTTGTGCTGTGCAAAGGTGCGGCTAGGTCTCCGTGGTCGGCTGGTTATCTCGTGATGCGCAAGTCATGTGGGGAAAGTGTCCCGGCGAGACTAGCCCTTGTGTGAGACTGATGAGAATGCCGAGCGGAGGGCAAGCCCGGGCAATGTGGCCATGAGCGGGTGGGGTCCAGCAAGGCTTCTTAGAATCGGTCAGTGTGAGACGGAACCCTGACGTGCGACGTCAGATTATGCGGGCAAGCCCGGGGTTTAAGACCCATGTGCGGGTGGGGCCATTGCAAGGTTTCGTGTGACAGCCTGTGTGCCGTTGGGGACACAGTGTTTCCCTTTTGTTTGCGGCTTTAAGCCAATGGGGAAACGGAAGTACCCAATGTTTGATGTTGTGCTAGATGCATACGAGCTAGGGTGCCTTGGGTGAAACCCGGGTTGCATTCATGTTGCATAGTAGGCCCCTTTTTCTTTGTACAAAACATAGAGAACACGTATACTGATTGAGACATCCAAGCCTGTTTACCGCTTTAATATATATATGCTCTTTTGGTATACGAAGTGTTAACTTGCAGGTGGAGTGGTACCCCGGGGTCTGTTAGGGACGGCCGGGAGGAGATGTGTTTGAGTAGAGGTCAGCCTTTGCTGACCCTCGTTACTTCAAATCCTTTCAGGGCAAGGATCGCATGCAGGAGCTAGCGCGCCGGGCGAAAAGCCCTAAGCCTCATGAAGTGTTGCTGTGCTTGGCTAGTTTCTTTTCCTTGTTTTGTTGATGTTGTTTGATCATGTCCGGCTTGCATGCTGAGGTAGCCTAGGGGTGCTTGGCACTTTTATATTTTTTGGACTTATATTGTGTAAGGCCTTAAGGCCATTTCGATACTCTATGGTTAGTGGATAACTTCTGTCTTTTAGTTTTATGTTTCCGCTGTGTATGTCTGGAGTTTTGAGTTTGGGTAGTTTCATATCATCTTTTAATACTAAAGCTGCGGTGTCCGTATGTTGTGGGGCCCCGGCCGGACCCATATTATATGGTCTTTACAGGGGAGGTGTTACAATAGTCACAATAGTTAGCCAACTTGACTACTCGAGTTGGGGCAATTCCGACTATTTTCAATTATAAGGGCCCGATTATCCCAAAAAACCAACCTCATGAATTAAATAACTTTTAGAATATCTGAAAGATTCCGAACTTTTGATTTGAGGATGAGAATTGCCCTAATTAACACCCACATCATTAATTTCTCGATACAAGCAACTTCTAGATATATGATCCAAGAATACTTTTAATATATCAAAATATTGTAGATTTTTGTTGAGAGTTAAAGAAAACCTTGAGATTTTGGTAATTCATTTCACGAAGCCCACGCCATTCTAGGAATGGGTTTTGCCTCGAATAAAATCTGAATGTTATGTTTTAAGATAATTCTTGATATGAACATCGTCGACGTGCACCGATTCTTTCATTCCAAATAAATTGGATAATTAATAATATTAAAGGTGAGATCCTTAATTTGAAAAAAAACATGATTTTTCTTCCGAAGGTCCCCAAATTTTTATGGAGCATCAATTAGGGCTTTATTTATCCCTACGAATTTTCTCATGATTTTTCAAACATTTTTGGGCCTTTATTTCGCAAAATAAACAATATTCAGGTCTTTAAAAATACTAAACGACTTTCTAAAAATCCTCAAAAATTCATATATATAGTCCTTAAATAGGGGAACAACTTTTATGTTCAAAACTTTTTTCCCTAAGAGCCTATATTTTGTTGGAGTGCATTCCACATCTCTTAGTTTGAGAATAACAAATACCATAATGTATTTGATCTATTCTTTTGTGTGTTTATAGTGTGTCGGTCATACAACATCATCTTTGCTTGATGTGCTACCCCATTCATAATTATGTTTAGAAAATAAAAATTTCAATCCAGAAAGAGTTACAGGATGTGCCACCCCATTCTAAAAAGATAACGCAGACGATAGTAGATAATGTCAGTAGTATCACTAATGCCGATAGTAGCAATTTTGATGAGACAGAAAAGGAAAGTTTGGCTAAGCCATATTTAACAAGTGTTAACGCCATCGAAAGTGCAATACCGCCTGATAGTAGTTTTTGGAATGTCCTTTTTTGGAAGAAAAGGGTACCAAAAATACTGATCTCCAAAGTTCAAACATTTCCTAAAATGACATGGACAAGTTTCCTAAAATGGCAGTGGAAGGTTGCAAAATTAGCTGATTTCCAGAGAGAGAAGAAAAGCTGCCTAAAGTAGCACCACAAGGCAGTACTGCTACAGCTGGCGGTAGTATCTGAGTCCTATTTAAAGAGCGGCTCATCTCCTTCATTGATGATCAATTCCTTTGTTATCCAAGCCACAACTCTGAATCAGTTGAGAGAGGATCTTCTCTAGAGATTAAGAGTTGGGAGAACATGAAGATCGAAAGGAGTTTTTGAAGGGGGAGTGCTACTACGCTTATTCAAAATAAGGACGAACACACCAAGAATGCCAACATCAACATCGCCTAAATCTTCACCTTCAAAAATCCTTGGGAAGTTTTATATTGCCCATTTTATTATCTTGTAATCGTTTTATTTTATGCTTTTGTAACTTGAGTAAAGAATTCGTTCGAGGAGAACGTCAGATTCTGAGATGGATTTCATGGGAAATTCACAGCAGGTATGGGCAACTAGGTCTTGCGAGACTTAGGGGGAAAAATCATCTGGTGCAGACGTCGGTTTCCTGGGAGGATTCCATAAATTTCTTGCATGTGGTGGCGACTAGGTCTTAGGTAGATTTAGGGGTAGTTCGAGGTCTTATCTATGAGGGATATGCTAGAACTAACCGGTCCTTGGGGATAAGGGTCAGTATAGAAATGGAAAATGAGTATTTCATATTTCTTCTTGATTTCTAGCGTTATAGAAATCAAACATTTTATAATCAATATCTTAAGTAATAAAATCATCTCTTTCGTTGTTTTAGTAAATTAATTTTATTTTATGTTTTGAAATGTTTTAAATAATATTTTCTCCTCAAAGCATTAAAGAAAAATATATTGAAAATTACTTTTTAAAATACACGTATGGATTTCACTTTCTATCACTAGTGCTAACCGATAGTGAAAGAATATTGAAATCCAGCTTCCTTTAAAGGTAATCATCAATATAATATTTTTTGAGATATTAAAATATATTTTCTGATAAAATATTCCCAAAATTCTTTAAGTAACTCTAATATTTAAAATAAGATTCAAATTTCTAAAAAGCCCATATTCACCCCCTTTAAGGGCGCCTAAAGATCCAACAAGTGGTATCACATCCAGGTTATTTCAAAACGGTTTCTCAATCGAGAATAGTAGCGCATCATGATCTCACTTCCACTAGAGAGGATGAAATTCTATTAAATAAAAATGATTAGCACCACCTTTATTTATAGGTGAAAATTATAATGGGTGGAAAATCATAATGGAAAATTTTCTAAAATCATTAGATGAAGGAGTTTGGAATATTACTATTAAAGTGCTCTCAAATATTCTAAATAAAAATGAAATGTTTTTAAATACTAAATTAATGAATAGTTTATTTTGCATGATGATCAAGAAATTTTCAAACTTATTTATATTTTGCCTATTACTTATGAAATTTGGAAATTTCTTGAGATTACTTATTGTCTTCTTTCCACAGATGATGAACAAGGGAAATTTCTTATGGATCCAAGAGAAGAAATCAATGAGTACACATACTTGGAGGAAGATCTATCAAATGATAAGATAATATCAAACATAAGGGAAGATGAAATCTCATCATCAATGGAAGAGGACGATGATGGTGTCAAAGGAACTATATATTCAAACCTTGCCTCCTCCAAAAGCTTTGCAAGTAAATTAAATTCCTTCCTTGTTTCAACCTCTATTTTTTACATTACATGAGATAAATATGGGTAAACGTAGAATTAAAAATTTGAAAAATATTAATTGATAATTACGTTTAGAAAATAAAAATTTAAAATTACAACTTCATGTAGAATCAAAGCATGATATGCCTAGTTCTTCCTCGTGCTCTTTAGAAGAAATCACTAAACCTTATTTTGATTGCAATAATCTTAAAGAAAAATTTAAGGATTTTGAAAAAAGAGCATCTAATTTCAAAAGAGAATAGTAAGACATTAATAGATGAAAATAAGGCTCTAAAGGAAAAAACTAGAATCATTAAAATTATTTATGCAAAAATTTTCAAGTAATAAAAAATCACTTATTTCTTGTTAATCTGTATAAAGCATTTACTAATATTTTAAAACATATAAAACATACGCATAGTAGAATATTTAATCAAGAGAGTATGATGAATCCTAATCCCCATTTTCCTCTCCTAATATAAATTAAATGTTCACAAATTTCCTAAAAGTAATAATTTTGAAAATCATTATGAAAATTTGAATATAAAAAAATTAAACATCCAAAGTATGAATAGAGGCCTGAAATTAAAGATAAAACTCTAACCCCACTTAAAATACATGTTCATCACATTCTCTCCAAAAATCAACACACAGTATTTGGGTGCCCAAAAGAAATCAAAAGAAATTAAGCATATCATGAAGTAGAGTAGTACATAAAATTAAACATCTAAAGCTTAATATGTTAAAAGTCACATTATATATTGAGACATGTCTTTCACATATTAAGCTTGACGTTTAACCAAACCAATTGAATTAATTTGAATAAACATCATATCCTTACTAAGTTGTCAAAATTAACATTTTTTTTAATTTCTATCCTTTTTAAATTCATTGTCTACAAGTGTTTTATATTATCACTATAAATTGAATATTGAATGTATTAAAAGGTAATATCAAGATTAATACAATCATTTTCAAAAAAATGGATTTAAATAGGCTATAAGGGGTCTTAGACTAAAACATTAATTGCATAATTTTTTAAATATTTCACTAATTTCTTGGCTGCATATGATAGCCCCTATAATGATAAATTATAATCAAGAAAATTGGAATCAGAAATGTGCAAAAATCATTTGTTTTAAGCAAAATAAAATTCTATTGCTAGCACCCGGCGATAGGTTCTACCACCGGCGGTAGCTCTATTTTTGAAAATTTTCAATTTCTCTACATTTTTTATTAATTATTTTACGAGTTTAATTATCACTATGTTTGCTTTCAGAAAAATTATATTTGTTTCGACTAATTTCTATAATATAAAATTGAAAATAATTATTTAAAAAACAATTCAAAAATTCACCAAAACATATATATATATATATATATATATATATATATATATATATATATTAAAAGAATTCACTATATTAGATTCTTAATAACTATGTGGCTTTAAGATCAACTATCTTTAAAATAAAAATTAACAATTAATCACATATTAAAGCCATATGTTATAAATCAGTATTTAGGATTAAACGCTTAGTACATTTACCCATGTCATGTGTCTCACCATAGCGGGGGCATATGATTGTGTGCATTAGAGACCTAACCTCTAAGTCATGTCTTATCTTAATCGGGGAGGGTTCTAGTGGGGCCTTGCGAGGCACGAAAGGGAAAGAATGCTAGGTTGAGTGTCATCTTTTGTATGCATTTAAGATTAACATCCCAACTTATGACATGTGTGTAGTTCCTTATGCCCATCCGTCGCTAAGTATGGGGCTAGGGTGTAAATATATTGATAAGGTATCTTCATCTAAGGGTATACTCATATACATTGTATGATTTTTTTTATATTATATGATTATCATGTCATGCATATTTGTTTGAGTATTCTAACACATATTTTTCATGCTATATATCTTTGATTCATGTATTTTTGAAAAACACAAGTATTTTTGAAAAATTACCTATTCTTGACACCTTAGGCTAAACATCTACAACTTTTTTTAGAATTATCCAAAACTCTTTTTGGTAACTAGCATCACATATCTTAAAAAATATAAATCAAAATGAAAAATGATCAAAAATTGTGCTTTCTAAGCTAAATATCATATTTCTATTGCTAGTGTCGTGTGGTTGTACTAGTGTAAGTTGTATCATTAAAAATGATTTTCAATTTCTTTTTTTGTATTTTCTCTAGCATAGAAGATCTTTATACTGATATGCTATTAATATACTTCAATTTTTTTGTAAATCTATTTTATTTAAAATATTTTAAAAAAATTAAATACAAAATTACAAATTGTTTTCAAAAGAACAAAAATATGTTTTTTGTATTTTCATTAAAATCAAAAATTAAAAAACTGCTCACTATTCATTGCCATTGTAATTGGTGATTAAATTATATCAATTAAAGATTAAATATAATATTTAATTTAATTATCAAGTTTCTTAAGACATTATTTTGTTTATGTCATGCATTGAATATTATCTTGTTATATATAATTAAATTGAATGTAAAAAATATGTGTAAGATTACATAGCATTCTTCTAAGTATCAGTAATGATTTATGTTTGATAATGATTTTATTCACTCACTTATTTTAATAACCTACATGTAATTTTAATCTTATACTTGCATGATTGTGTAGTATAATAATTTAATAATTAAAATGTGAAAGTTAGGGTTAGATCTGATATACTCTAGAGGGGGTGAATAGAGTATGTATATATATTTAACACTTTTCCTGAACTATAAGGATTGTACCTAAGCTTAGATATAATATCACAGCATGCCAAATTAAAATAAATGAAATTACAGAAAAGCTAAATAACATAGGCACAACAAGAATAAGAAGAAGAGGGCAACCAGACAACACAAGAATTTGTAGTAGTTCCCCAACTTGGGTACATCCACTCTTCTACCACCCTGGTAGGAATCCCCTCAGATTTTTGATCAGGTGACTGCCACTAATGAGCTTTTGATCAGGTGCTCAAAAACCAAACCTCAAGCCTTTTGGTTTGGAGACTTGCAACCAGGAATCACTTTTGAAGGGAGTAGAGAACTCTTTTTATAGAGGGGGTGAGAGAGTGATGGTGTCTTCTCTTTCTGAAATACAACTGAGAAGACTAGTGGAATTGATGTTAACAAAAATCTCCCCCTGAAATGTTGAGTTTGTTCAGGGAGGAATGGAACTTTTTCTTCAGGGTGATAGGCCTTCAAGCTTTTAGCTTTAACCCGAAGAACTTTAGGAACTTCTTGACAGATGCAGTATTCTTGTCCTACTAAAGGTTCCTAAGAGTATGACAGAAGAAGATTCTTGATTTGGATGGTTGTTATTCTTCTTCAGAAAGATTGTTCTTCTTCAGGTCTAGTAATTGTTGATTTCTTGACTGATCGATTATCTATGTATCAAGAAATCTGTATATCTCTCAGATTGTGTCTCTGTGTATGTGGAAGAAAGAGAACTTCACCTTTTTATATTTTCCATGTGGAAGTCCTTTTTAATTTTAAAATTCTTCCTATAATTAATGCTGACGGCCTTGGAATAATTTGGCATTGATTTGTTTCCCCAACTGTCCCTTAGAAAAATGGCAGGCAATAATCCTTATGAAGACCGTAATTAATGCTCTTGTCTAACGGTAATATTCAGAGAATATTAGAGCATTAATTATTCAGGAATCATTGCCACATAATAAGGACAAAAGAGGAAAATAGCCAAGACTGAATTCGTCGACCTGAGTCCATAGTTCGTCGAGCTGAGAATGACTGTTCGTCGAGCTGAGATCCAAGATCGTCGACCTCTGAATGCGGCTTGATAACTTTCTTCTTCTGTGCATAAAGTTCGTCGAGCTGAGATCCAAGATCATCGACCTTTGAGCCCTGAGACCTGAGTTTGTCTAGCTGGTCCAAGATCGTCGAGCTGAGCTCAGAGATTTTTCTCTGAGTTAGTCGAGCTGAGCACGAATTTCGTCGACCGGAGATCGACGAACGTAGAACTCCTTTTTCTAAATCTTGAATTCTCTAAGTATTGAGTCTCTAACTTTGTTGAAGGCTGATCCCTGACATTGTTGACTCTAAGGACTTTACCTAGACTCTAGGACACAACCATGACCCTGGTCTATACATGTTGGGTCATATTTTAACTTAGTGAACCTAGCCCAAATCCAACTAGGGATCCAACAATCTCCCCCTATTTGGGTGAGGTCATTGATTACAGACTCAATAAAAGAGAATGTACAAAGCAAGAACACAATATATATCTGGCAGAGAATTAAACAATAGGTATGCAGTAGATATATTTACACTATTAGCTTTGTAACATAAGACATTGTTTATAAAAAAAGTACCACAAACATATAACAGTTCAGGTTCTAGTTTTTCTGTTTCTTCTCCTTTGCTTCTTTGTCCTTATCACCAGGCTGAGTAAAAATAATTTCCCTGTTAGTATTGGCAGCTTCTCTTTTTGACATATATATATCTGCTGCACCAATCATTGTCTTGGTGGAAGTTCTAGGAACTACAGCACCTAGGTGTCTAGCCATATAATCTATAAAATTAAATACCTTCTTGCTTACATGAAGTCTTTCAAGTTCTTTCTCTCTATATGAGGACATGGTAGAGAACTTGGTTGGATCTTCTCCTTCTTCTATGGCCTTCTTTATTTGTAACAAACCTATCAATTCTTGAAGCCTAGCCATCCTGAAATTAGGATCAACATCCTGAATGACAGGTGATTGATCATCTTGGGAGGGTAGCAGAGTAGCAGGATTGAATTGAGTAGACTGTGTTTGAAAGCTTGTTGCTTTCTGGCTTTCACCACTCTGAGTGTATAGTGACTTTGGAGGTGCAGTTTCACTATATTTTCCTTTAGGTTTGTGTGATTCTGAATGCCTTCTTTGTTCAGCTTGTTGTTGGGGAGGAGAGAACTTTGGCTTCTGATAGACTACTTCCTTTATCTGCTCTGTACAACCAATATTTCTTTGTTGGCTTCTTCCATGAGATTGATGTCTAGATGGCCTTTCCTGCCTCTGATAAGTTATGGTGAATGTAGGCTTGGAAGGTGCATCTGACCTTTGAGAAGTGGTTCCTGAAGCACCAGCAGCTGGAGGAGGAGGAGGAGGGGGGGGGGGGTCTTTCCTGTATCTATGACGAGGAGGAGGGGAGTATCTTCTGCTTTTTTTTCTAGCCTTTTGTTTATTTTTTGATAGCTACATCCAAGCTGGCATCCCTTTGTATGGATTTATGTTTTGCAGAATATAGTAGGGAGTGTCATGTGTATTTCCTGGCTTAGGAGAAGGAGGAGGAGGAGCCTTCCTTTTCTTAGAGATTTTCTTCCTCTTTGAGTCCTCATCATCATCATCAACATCATTATCATTTGATTCTTGTGGATTGTCATACATTTCATCAATTTGTCTTATTGTATTTTTGGAAATTTCTTTACTTCTTGGACTAGGGATAACTTCAGCTTGGACTGCTTCAGTTTCCATAGCAATGTCTTGAGATATAATATCATCAAGATTGGGGAGAGGGCTATCATCCATAACATAGGATGGCCCAGGAGAAATAGATGTCTGATCATCAGACTTATTTGCTGGAGAAGCTGTCAAACTTGTCTTTATAGTGTCTAACATCTCTGAGCTGGCAGGAGAGGTATAACACACTATGGCTTTAGATGATAGAATGGGGAAGGTAAGACAAAAATAAATATATGACGCAAATACTTTTAGCAACGCTGCTAGATTCACTTTGGGATTAATGAAATGAATCCTTCGTGGAAGAATCTTTGGCAAACTGGCCTCTTGAGTATATGACACTATAATATATGTACAATAAATGTTACTTGCATCCGCTACTGAGGCTGTTGTTTCTGTAACATCTGTTTCCATATCAGATTCAAGAAAATTCATGAAATTTGTATCCATATTAGCACTTATTCCTATTATTGGTACTGCTGGTGCAACTGCTGTTATGTCCATATCATGTTCAACTAGTTCATCTGCTGCTACTGCAACTTCTTCATGAAGTATCTCCCCCTGCCTGGTTTCAGTAGATACTGAAGCCAGGCCCCCAAATGAAGAGGGAGCAGAAGTGAGGGCAGAGATCTGGGCAGCAAGAGAGGATTTGGAGGCAACTAGAGGAGAAATGGCTTCTACTATAAGAGATTTGAGTAGGGGTGTGAGGAGAGTAATGAGTGGGGTGACAAGAGATAGATCCAGGTTTGGAGAAGTGGATGGTGGGGCAGTAGCTGGTTGAGTGGAGATTGCAGTTACTAAGGGGGTGATAGGTGGAGGTGAAATGGGAGTGTCTTGGGGGAGTCATGTTGAGGAGAGGGAGTGTGTAGTGGAGATGATAATAGGTTGAAGGATGGGAATGAGGAGAGATTGATGTGGGGGATATCAGTAAGATGAGAGGTAAGAGGGGATTGGGGTGGTGTAGGTATGGATGTATCAGGCTGAGGTGAAGGAGAATGAGATGGTATATGTGTAGGGGAAGAGGGAATTGGAGATGCTGGTGGTGTTGGGGTATAGATTAGAGTGGTAGTGGAGGGTGGAGTTGGTTGGATTTGTGATTAGGATGGAACTTGAGGAGCAGGAGGTGGTGGAGGGGTTGAGAGGATCCCTTCAGTGGGGTGGGGAGAGGCTAGTGCAACCCTTGTACTCTCAGAAGTTCTTATGGAGGAGGAGGTAGCCTTAGTTGGCTTTGTGATAGTCCTCTCCCACTTGCTAAAAAGAGCACAAGTGAGTTTCTTAGAAGCATTGATGGATATGGTCGAGGAGACAAGGGATCCTGCAGTCTTTTCCTTGAGGAAGATCCCTAGGATCCTTCCAAAACACACCTCTTTCTTGTTGTTCTTCTTTTTAATCAAGTCGAACAGAGTTTGAGCCCAGTTCACAGCTTTCTTATTTACTATGGCACACATAACCAGGAACTGATGTCTGGTGATGTAGTCGTGTGCTGTGTGCTTTCCTAGCAGCACTTTCCCAGTGATATCTGCAAGAAACTTATACTCGGCAGACAAAAGTTTCTTAAGTAATTTGTTTGGGGTGTCTCTAGAATAACCCATGGTACCCAACATCAAATCAAATTCTTCAGAGTCTATTTCTAATTCATCTGCATTATTTTTCAATCCAAAAATCTCAATTAAAATATTGGGGGTAAGAGAAATAGAGTTACCCGCGATAGTTCCAGTCATTGTATTCCCGTCTGTAGTAGCTGTATAGACCCACTCCCTGATCTCTGTTGCAGATATCTTCATGCGAGTGGTAAGCAGAGTCATTAGTTGTTGATCTTCAAGGAGTTGTAGAATGTTCAGGAAGATTTGATCGAAGTACTGAAAAGAATCAAAGTCCAAATCAAAACCAGAGTAAAACTTCATAGCAGCAAGAGATCCTGCGAAAGTCGCCATGAGAGCACCTGCAAAGGAAAATGAAGATCAAGTGCAAAGGAACTGAAAGCGCGGGACGGAGGTCGAAGAAAACCTAGATATAGTGTTTTCTGGAATATGAATCGACTGACTCCGTTCCACGAAAAAATGAAAAGATCTTCGATCTGAGGTCGACGAAATAATTTAGAGTTAAACAGTTCGTCGATCTCAGTCTGAAGGTTTGAAGACGTTTCGTCGATCTCTGGTCGACGAAAGTTTTCTGAAGTAAGTTCGTCGATCTCAGTTCGACGACTAACTTAGCTCACAGAGAGTTCGTCGATCTCTGGTCGACGAGAATCTCAAGAACTTTTCCTTGTTCATCGAGCTTTGTTCGACGAACTATGGAAAATTTGTCGATTGCAGACATAGACTAAACTAACCCTTCTCCATTTATCATTCCAAGCTGATTTACAAAGAACAAGTGATTTCTTTCATCCAGGGGTTTGGTGAAAATATCATCTCTTTGTAAATCAGTGTAGATATGGACAAGATTAATTTTGTTTTTGTCTACACATTCTCTAATGAAATGATGTCTTATGTCTACATGTTTAGTTCTGCTATGATGGACTGGATTTTGTGTTATAGCTATAGCACTTGTGTTATCACAAAGTAAAGTTGAATTATATAAGTTTAACCTATAGTCCAGGAGTTGGTTCTGAATCCACATCATCTGGGAATAACTACCAGCTGCAATATATTCTGCTTCAGCAGTTGATGTGGACACAGATGATTGTTTCTTATAGAACCAGGACACTAACCTCACACCAAGGAACTGGCAGGTTCCTGAGGTACTCTTTCTGTCCACTCTGCATCCAGCAAAGTCAGCATCTGAGTATCCAGTTTACTCAAACTCTGACTCAGTAGGATACCAGAGATCTAGACTAGGACAACCCTTTATATATCTTAAAATCCTTTTTAGAAAAACTAGATGGGATTCCTTGGGGTTCACTTGGAACCTAGCACAAAGGCATGTAGCAAACATGATATCAGCTCTGCTTATTGTAAGGTATAGTAGAGACCCAACAATGCCCCTATATAATTTCTGATCCACAGGTTTCCCATGCACATCAGAATCTATTACAACATTTGTAGCCATGGGTGTTTTCTTTGCTTAGGAATCAGCCATCCCAAACTTTTTAATAAGCTCTTTAACATATTTAGCTTGGTAAATGAAGATGCCATCAAGAAGTTGCTTCACTTGGAGACCAAGGAAGTAGGAGAGCTCACCCATGCTACTCATCTCAAATTTTGAATGCATTAGATCAGAAAATCTTTTGCATAATTTGGGATCAGTAGAACCAAATATTATGTCATCTACATATATTTGTACTAACAGTATTTTATCATGATGCATTTTGATAAATAAAGTCCTATTTACTATGCCTCTTGAAAAACCATGCTCTAAGAGAAAGCTGGCTAAGGTCTCATACCAAGCTCTTGGAGCTTGCTTTAAACCATATAGAGCATTATGTAATTTAAAAACATAAGAGGGATGAGTTGGAGAAACAAAACCTGGAGGTTGTTCAACATAAACCTCTTCTTTAAGTTCCCCATTTAAGAAAGCACTCTTCACATCCATTTGATAAAATTTGAACTTTTTGAATGCAGCATAAGCCAGAAATATCCTTATAGCTTCTATCCTGGCAACTAGAGCAAAGGTTTGATCATAGTCAATCCCTTCCTCTTGCCTATACCCTGGAGCAACAAGCCCAGCCTTGTTCCTCACAATCACTCCTTGGGCATCAAGCTTATTTCTGAATACCCATTTGGTTCCAATGACTGGGTAGTCTTTTGGTCTTTGAACCAAAACCCAAACTTTACATCTCTTAAACTGATTAAGCTCTTCTTGCATTGCAATGATCCAGTGGGGATCTTGTTCTGCATCAGTTATAGATTGAGGCTCAATTTGAGAGAGGAAACAGGCATGCATCAAATCTTGGTTGAGTTGATGCCTTGTCTGTTCACCTACTATTATGTCTCCAATCACTTGGGATCTGGGGTGAACTGTCAGTGTGATAAAATCAGTGGGTGGAGTTGGTTCTGTAATATCACTTGGAGAGAAATCTTCTTGTGGAGTGGCTTCTATTATTGTAGGGGGGGTCAGCTTCTCCCACAGTTTCTTCATCACTTTCTTCATTGACTTGTTGAGAAGGATGAGGTACAACTTTTGGGGTAAGGTTTAAGTCATCCAATTTCTCATATAAGTTATGTACCTGCGAGGAGTCTTTGGTAGAAATCTCTTTCTCCTTATAGAACATGTTAGCCTCATCAAATGTAATATGCATAGATTCCTCTATTTTCAATGTATATTTATTAAATACCCTATAAGCTTTGCTGACTTGTGAATATCCTAGAAAAATTCCCACTACAGCCTTTGCTTCAAACTTTCTAATGTGCTTTTTGTCATTGTTATGAATATAACATACACAACCAAAATTTTTAAAATAGTTGATTATTGGTTTCTTACCTTTGAGGAATTCATAGGGAGTCTTATGTTTTAGTTTGTGTATCAAGCTTCTATTCAGGACATAATTTGATGTGCTCACCCCCTCTGCCCAATAGGATAGGGGCATGTAAGCATCTGCAAGTAATGTGCCTGCACCTTCAATGAGTGTTCTATTTTTCCTTTCAGCTACACCATTTTGTTGAGGAGTTCTAGGAGCTGAGAAGCAGTGCCTGATACCTTCCTTCTCATAGAACTCATGCATAAGAAGAGACTCAAACTCTGTACCATGATCACTTCTGATCAATACAACATGAGTAAAGTACTCAATCTGTATGGTCCTGAGAAAATCTGTAAGAACCTTGAATGTATCTGACTTAGATCTCAGAAAGAATACCCAAGAGAATCTAGAGAAGTCATCTACAACCACTAAGGTATAAGATTTCCCTCCTAGGCTTTGTACAACCACATAGCCAAAAAGGTCCATATGTAGCAAGTACAGTGTCCTAGGTGAATCACTCTTATTAATGGATTTGAAACTAGATTTAGTTTGCTTGCCTAGTTGATAAGCCCTGCAGAGTCCTTCCTTCTTGTAGGGGCCAGAAGGTAGACCTCTAACAAGGTTGTCCTTAGATAACCTAGCAATATTTTACAGATTTACATGACCTAATATTTTATGCCACAAGTCATTTTGACTGCTTACTATGTTAAGCAAACATATGTCTGAAGTAACAGAATGAAAATTAACTAGGTATATGTTTCCTTTTCTATTGCCAATTAAAAAAGGTTTGTTTTCTTTAGAGGTAATAGTACAGGAGCTAGAGTTGAATGATACCTGATAACCTTCATCACAGAGTTGGCTTATAGAGATGAGGTTATGCTTTAGTCCACTTACATATGTAACCCTCTTGAAAGTTACTGTTCCAATCCTGACTTTGCCATAGCCCTCTGTTTGGCCACAGTTAGAGTCACCAAAGATGACCTTTGGTCCCAGCTTGGGCTTATAATTAATTAGATTTTCTTTGCTGCCTGTCATGTGCTTGGAGCAGCCACTATCCAGATACCAATGCTTATTGTATGCTGGACAGGTCTTCATCTGCAAATGAGATAGTTAATTGTTCTTGACCCAGGTAACCTTGGGCCCTTGTTGATTTACATAGCTATAACTAGAAATGTAAGAACATTCAGATTGATCCTTATAGCCTTTGGGGTGATATCTTCTTGGTTGTATTATCCATTTACTGAAAGGATTAAAGTTGCTATTAGAATTTAGGTTCCTGTTGTAAGAATCTGCAATCGACGATTTCTGGTTGGATCGTCGACCTGAGCTCGACGATGTTGGATGAGATCGTCGATCTCTACTCGAAGAATGAAGATATTCATTCTTGAGGCACCAAAATCATAGATCTCTGGTCAACGAACCATACTGGTATCGTCGATCATAGATCGAAGAATAATTATTACTTAAGTTTGCGTTCATAGATCGTCGTTCTGAGTTCGACGATCTGTTCATATATCATCGATCTGAGTTTGACGATAACTACTGAACATTGTTGTTTTTGTTATTCTTCTGGTTGTTAAGTTTATTCTGAGTTTCAATTTGTTCAAGAAATTTATTGACCATATTAACCTGTTCAGTATTCTTCTTTCCTTTGTCAGATATAAACTTTACTGGTTTGCAAAGGTTATTTTTCTGAATTAGAGGTGGATCACTAGAAGAGGCACCTAGTCCTAGTTTCCTATTGTTAATCCTAGCATTTACAGTACTAGTGATATCTAGCAGTTGCAAACTTCTTCCATTTAATGATTCTTCTAACTTCTTAGCCTTGCTAAGTTCAGATTTCAGAAAAGATATTTGTTCATTAGTAGAAATCAGTTCATTTGTTAGATTAGCATTTTCTGAGGTGATTTTGTCTAAATCATTTAGTTTTTCTCTGAGAAGTTTGATTTCCTTCTCAGAGCTAATCAAGTCTAAGCACAAATTTTTAAAATCAAGTTTAAACTCATCTGATTCAAAATCATAAGATGTTATTACCTGATCTTCAGCTGATAAGAGTTCCTCATCTTCAGATTCATCTGTATCTGATCTGTTATAACCTGCCTCAATGTCCATGAGGCACACTTCCTTAGCCTTCTGCTCTTCTTCATCCTCACTGGAGCTGGAGGATGTTGACTCTTCTTTAGTATCACTCCATGTTTCAGCAATAAAGCCCTTGTCTTTCCTCTTGTGATTCCTTGAGAAAGGTTTGCTGTTGTGACTCTTCCTTGAGTCCATATCCTTTCTTCTATCCTTCTTCTGAACTTCTGGGCACTCAAAGATGAAATGCCCTGGTTTCCTGCAGACAAAACAAACTGTTTCTTTAGATGGTGTTTTGTCATACCTTGGCTTATCTTCATATTTTGATGGTTTCCTTCTGAAGTCTTTTCTAGCCATCTTGAAGAATCTCTTAGCAAAGAGACTCATCAACTCTTCATTCATAGGAATAACTTAAGAATCTTTTGTAGCTTTTAAAGCTATGATGTGCTCCTTCCTAGTTGGTGTAGGAGTCTTTACTTCAGCTGCCTTTTCTCTTGCCTTCATCAGTTGCTCATAAGACTTTAGCTTTCCTAGAAGAGATTCTGTTGAGATCTCTGTCATGCTTCTGGATTCTCTGATGGGCCAGATTCTTGAGTCCCATGTGCTGGGAAAGCACATAAGGATTTTTTCATTCACTTCAGTCAAAGTGATTTATTTATCTAGAGTCCTTAGCTCACTGATGATGGAGCTGAGTCTATTGTACATTACTTCAACTATTTCTGCTTCATCCTTCTTGAAGTTTTCATACTGAGTGATGAGGTTTGATCTTCTATCTTTTCTCTCATCTGCTGATCCAGCCACCATTTGGTTCAAAGAGTCCCAAATGTCCTTGGATGATTGACACTCAGCAACCTTTTGAAATATTTCATCAGACATAGTTTGAGCCAGTATGTTCATGGATCTGACATTAGCTATCTTGGCCTTTTTCTATGCATCTGTCCATCTAGGGGGTGGAACTGCACTCAAGTCAGTTGATGCAGTTGAGGTTGAAGCCACTGGAGCTGGTGGTCCTGTTAAGATAGAGTTAAATATATCTTCATCAATAGAGTTCATGTAAAGCCTAATTCTTGCCTTCCAGATTGTGAACTTGGATAAGTTGCACACTGGAGGTCTGGTGCTTGCATATTCTTTATTCTGTGCCATGCTGTGTATATAAATCTAGTAAATATAAAGAACAGATCTAACTTAGGATCTTTGGTTCAATGTTTTAACTTGTACAACCAAAATAACCTCCTCTGATACCAATTGAAAGTTAGGGTTAGATCTGATATACTCTAGAGGGGGGGGGGGGGTGAATAAAGTATATATATATATATTTAACACTTTTCCTGAACTATAAGGATTGTACCTAAGCTTAGATACTATATCACATCATGCCAAATTAAAATAAATGAAATTACAGAAAAGCTAAATAACACAGCCACAACAAGAACAAGAAGAAGAGGGCAACCAGACAACACAAGAATTTATAGTGGTTCCCCAACCGTGGTACATCCACTCTTCTATCATCCTGGTAGGAATCCACTCAGGTTTTTGATCAGGTGACTGCCACCATTGAGATTTTGATCAGGTGCTCAAAAACCAAACCTCAAGTCTTTTGGTTAGGAGACTTGCAACCAGGAATCACTTTTGAAGGTAGTAGAGAACCCTTTTTACAGAGGGGGTGAGAGAGTGATGATGTCTTCTCTTTCTCAAATACAACTTAGAAGACTAGTGGAATTGATGTTAACAAAAAGCTCCCCCTGAAATGTTGAGTTTGTTCAGGGAGGAATGAAACTTTTTCTTTAGGGTGATAGGCCTTCAAGCTTTCAACTTTAACTCGAAGAACTTCAGGAACTTCTTGATAGATGCAATATTTACGAGCAGTTTTGGGAAAATCAAAAATATTTATCTAAGATGGCTTCATATCGAAAAGTGGTCAACATGTAAGTTGTAGATCTCGTCGAGATGAACAAATTTTATGTTGACCATTTTTTATACAATGCCATTTTGACCCTAAAAACGGCATCCGAGCGAATTCTGAAACGGGCTACTCGGGAAGAACCATAGCTACTCGAGAAGACTCAGAACGGAAACCCAAACGCGCGCCGAATTAAACGAAACTCACACCAAAGGCGAACACTGACGCTACGAATTTAATGATGAAGTCAAAACCAAAATCCGACTTGTCAATCTCGAGTTATACACTCCTAAAGTCTATGACAAAAGTAAATGACACAAAACTACAAACGCGCGCCCAGGCTCCAAAAATGCTCGGGTCGCGACGAAACTTGACGAGCAAGTCCAAAATCACAAAACTTAACTTTCCAACTTAAAAACTTTCATTTTCGACGAAAATCCCAAAAATCTGGTCAATCAGACCTAATGGACGCGAAAACGCACTAACGGTGAGCGCCGTCAACATGACGTAAAAAGGGTAACGCCCTGACGTCATAAATATAACAATAATAAATCAAATAAAATCATCGAAAAATCGGGGGCATTACAGTCACTCCCTTTAAAAAAAAGTTTCGCCCCGAAACTTAATACAACACCAAAATCAAACCAAAACGATAGAATCAAACATCGCAAAAACAAGGAGACTTACCAAAACTAAGGGAAGAGATGCGGATGAGATTTCCTCATCGCCGACTCCAATTCCCACGTCGCGCTCTCGACATCTTGATTTCTCCAAAGAACCTTTACCATGGGGATGGTCTTTCTCCGCAACACTCGATTATGAGACTCCAAAATACAAACAGGCACCCCCACAAAAGAAAGATTTGGCTCCAACTGGGGCACAACATCGAGAATCTGCCTGTAACTGAACACGCACTTCCGCAGCTGACTCACATGGAAAACATCATGCACTCCTAGAAAATTTGCTGGTAGGTCCAGCCTATAAGCTGAAACACCAATCCGCTCAACAATTCGGAATGGCCCCACATATCTCGGGTCCAACTTATGATTCTTACCAAATCGCTTCACACCAGACATCAGGGAAACTTTTAGGAAAACCATATCCTCGACGGCAAACTCCAAATCGGTCCTGCACTGATTGACATACTTTTCATAGCGCTCCTGGGCTACCCGAAGCTTCTCTCGGATGAGTCTAACTGAAATTTCCATCTCTTCAAGGGCTTATGGACCTAGCAACGGTCTCTCACCAACCTCAGCCCAAAATAAAGGAGTCATGCAATGTCTCCCATATAAAGATTCAAATGGAGCCATTTGCAAGCTCTCCTGGTAGCTATTATTGTAAGAAAACTCCATTAGCCTTAGCGCTCATCCTATGCTCCACCGTGGTCCAAAATGTAATATCTAATCATGTCCTCCACGATCTGATTTACTCTTTCTGTTTGCCCATTTGTCTGCAGATGGTAGGCGGTGGAATACCTCAAGTCGATACCCAACCCCTCTTGCAAGCTCTTTCAGAAATGGGACATGAACCTGGAGTCTCGATCAGATATAATACTGACAGGTACTCCATGCAACCTGATTACCTCGTCCAAATACAATTCGTCTATTTTCTTCATGGAGTAGTCAATCTTGAACGGCACGAAGTGAGCACTCTTCGTCAGTCTATCCACAATCACCCAAACTGAGTCATGCCCTCTGGGAGATCTCGATAATCCAGTAATAAAGTCCATCGAGATACTCTCCCATTTCCAACTCGGGATCTCCAAAGGTGTTAACTTGCCTCCAGGCCTTCCATGATCGGCCTTAACTCGCTTACAGGTGAAACATTCAGATACAAACCTTGCTATATCACCCTTCATACCTATCCACCAAGCAATCTGTTTCAGATCCTTGTACATCTTGGTCAAACTGGGGTGGTAGGACACATTAGAACCATGTGCCTCCTTGCATAACTGATACCTAATATCCTTAACAACAGGAATGCAAAGCCTACTATAGTATCTCAGAGTTCCCATATCATCAATAGAAAACTCTGGCAACTCACCCTTCACAGCTCTACAATAAAAATGCAACAGATCTAGATCCTTCTTTTGATGCAATCTAGTAAGCGTAATACATGAAAGCTCTAACACATCTAATTCACTAGTCGAGCTGCCACTTCCCACTGATATTCCCATCAGTAGAAATTCTTCCATCAGTGAATCCACCGAAAGGTTAAAAATTTTAGATGTCTTCCTGCTCAAGGCATTGACTACCACGTTAGCTTTGCCCGGGTGGTACTGGATCTCAACATCATAGTCTGCCACATACTCCAGCCATCTACGTTGGTGCAAATTCAGTTTCTTTTGTATGAAGACATATTTCAAACTTTTATGATCAGTATAAATCTTACATATAGCGCCATACAACAGATGTCTCCACAACTTGAGGGAATAGATCACTGCTGCAAATTCCAGGTCATGCGTAGGGTAATTTTGTTCATGAACCTTTAGCTGTCTAGACCCATATGCAATAAACTTGCCATCCTGCATCAACACGCATCTGAGCCCAACATGTGATGCATCCACATACACAGCATACTCCAGTCCTTTAGTAGGCAGGGTCAAAACTTGTGCAGTGCATAGTCTCCTCTTTATCTCCTAGAACGCCTCTTCACACTCATCACTCCAAATAAAGGCTGCATGCTTTTGCGTCAACTTTGTCAAAGGCGCATATAATGTAGAGAATCCCTCCACAAACCTTCTATAGTAGCCTGCCAGCCCTAGAAAACTTTTTATTTCCTTGGGAGTGGTAGGCCTACTCCAATCCATCACTCCAACTATCTTCTCCGGATCAACCGTTATCTCATCTTTATTCACCACATGGTCCAAGAAGGAGACTTGAGGTTGCCAAAACTCGCACTTGCTCAACTTAGCATACAACTTATGCTCTCTCAAAGTTGACAAAACCAATCGCAAGTGCTGCGCATGCTCTTCAACATTGCGGGAGTAGACTAGAACGTCATCTATGAACACGATGACAAAATAATCCAGGAAGTCCTTGAATACTCTGTTCATCAAATCCATGAATGTGGCGGGTGCATTAGTCAATCCAAAAGACATTACCAAGAACTCGAAATGTCCATGCCGCGAACGAAAAGCAGTTTGTGGAAGGTCTGTCTCACGAATCCTTAACTGATGATAACCCGAATGCAGGTCAATCTTGGAAAATACAGAGCTACCACGCAACTGGTCAAACAGATCATCGATTCTCGGCAAGGAATATCTGTTCTTGATGGTCACTTTATTCAATTCTCTGTAATCTATACAAAGCCTCATTGATCCATCTTTCTTTTTTAAAAACAGAATGGGAGCACCCCACGGTGACGAACTTGGCCTAATGAAACTGTTCTACAACAGCTCGTCTAACTGGGTACGCAGCTTTCCCAACTCACACGGAGCCATACGATATGGAGCCTTAGCGATTGGACGGGTACTCGGTTCTAAATCTATGACAAACTCAACATTTCTCTCAGGCAGAAGACCAGGAAGATTATCAGGGAACACGTCAGGAAACTCACGCACTACAACAATCTCCTCCACAAGCGGCAAACTAACAATGGTCGCCAACACTGAAACCAAACAAGCAAAGCATCCTGAATTCAAAAGATTTCGAGCACTTACCGCAGAAATGATCGGAGAATCTTGGCGTAAATAACCATAAATGCACCTGCTTTGACCGTCATCCATCTTGAAGTCCAAGCGCTTGACCTTGCACTGGATTACTGCATCATACTTAGATAGCCAATCCATGCCCAGGATTACATCAAAATCTTCCAATTCTAAAACTTTTAGATCCGCAACCACGAGAAAATCTCCCAACTAGACTGGACAACCCTAAATCCCCTGATCTGACACCACGGAATCACCTAGGGGAACTTGACACAAAACGGGTCGCCAATACGATTGAGGGTTAAACGGTGCCGCTATACAAAAGATCTAGCCACAAATGAGTGGGTATCACCGGAATCAAAAAGGACACGCGCCCAGCGGTTACTTACCTTAAACTTTCCTATAAGAGTAAATATACGACTAAGGGAAAAGAACGTTGACATTTAGATCATACCTAGAAAATAAAACTAGGTTAGAATCTGTAAGATCCATCTCCCCCTTCCGAGGGTTAACCCAGATCTTATGCCCAGAACCGCCGTCTTACGGTGACACTAACACGCGGGTTAGTCGACTCCGCAAGTCGCCAATTCTGCCGGCTAGTATGATCATAAACCTGTTCGGCCAATATGAGAAACAGAAGTAAACAAAAGAGTAAAACATCATAGTCCACAGCCACAGTACAAATCATATATATATCAAATGAAAAGTACACCAATATGTCGTCCAATAATGAGTAGAATAATAAAAGAGAGTAATAAGGGCTTATGCCCAGTACATAAAATAAAATTTCTCACTCTCTCAAAACATAAGCGGAAGCTATCTATATCATCATCTGGTCTCGTCCTACCTGAGGACACGCAGTAGTAGTACTAGCCGGTGGTAACGGTATCTGCTCCTCAAGTCCTGCCATCTCGTCATGCTGGTGCTCCATCTCCTCGAGCTCCTAAAATGATATGGTCACCGACCATTAGTCAAAAAAACTAAGTCGTTTCCTTCGCACCTCGCCCCGCAACTCCTAGGTACAGTACGGGAGGACGAAGCGAAGGACAACAAGGGGTATCAATGTAAAAATAGGTGACAGTGGCACTAGCTAGTAGTATGTAAAGAGTATAAATGATTCTATTCTAGCAGTTCTATAAATGAAGTAAGTGCAGTAGAAAAGAGCAGTAAGAAGTAAGTACAACAGCTGAAGTATGAATAGTAAGAAAACCATACTACCACTATTCTACCATCACAGAAGTACCCTAACTTATATGAATGCCCATACAAACTTATAAGTTAGAGTTTCCAAATTAACTTATCATATAAAAGAGCTCATACTATTTTATATGATAAGGATCCATATAGCGTATGACCTAATGAGTATGAATGATTATGCTATAGTTATGCAACATGCAAGTGCAACACACGCACGCGACTCTGAGATCCCAGACCTTTAGTTCCCATATTTCGAGAGCTAGCATCACTCTCAGGTACCACAGTTGTGGCTACGATAGCAGCGAATCGGGCTTCTCCGCTTTCTAGGCGGGTATACACACTACCAGGCCTAGACCTCTCTTGTACGCCTCTATACACGTACCAAGTGCACTCTAGAGTCTCTGCGTACTAATTGCTAGCTGCCTGCTAGACTTTTAGGCCGGGTATACGTCTTCGGAGATTGTCTGTCTGACCACAGTAATAAACAACATACTGTCACTTCCACCCGTACACCTGACCCGGGTCCCCGTAATGCCATCGGTGTGACGACTGGCCCAGTACCGCATGACCCGCCACTAATTTATGCACATGCAAGTATTTCATATCGAGCCTCCATCTCGCAGTACCAACCTGTCCTGATTCCCTCCAACCCTGCCCGAGTGAGCAAGTAGTCAATAGGCTCCAAGTCCCTCCAATCCGGCACGAGTGAGCATATAGCCCATCAATTCCCTCCAACTCTACACGGGTGAGAATACACATCAAGTTCAGTTCCCTCCAACCCATCACGGGTGAGCATGTGTACCATTTTCCTTAGCCTAATATACTACTCTTGTCTACCGATTATTAAACTTAGTAGTTTAAGGTTAATCCCAGGACTGCCCAAGGTATGCCCAATGAAGGGGTCTCGAAGGCACTAAGAACCAAGATGGAATTAAAAATCCAAAGTTCCCTTTCGCAAGGATAATTATTTTTAGTTGATGTCTACCCATGATCCACATTCAACTCTCCTTATTACTCTTGGGCGATCCTAATGACTTAAGTTGTTATCGGGGAGGGTGACGGTCTTCCGCCGACCTCCACTCCATTTGTTACCCAATGACTTGCACTTTACACTCGTCACTAAGACAACACTAACCACCAGGGTTATACTCCAATCGTAATCTCTAGCTCAATTGTCGATCTATCCCCCGGTGGGCCTTATGGTATAACCTATTTTTACTATGCGCAGCCCATGACCTAATACCACCCCAAAGTCGAACTTCCAATTCCTTGGGCCACCAACCCCTAATTATTTATTCTAGGGTGGTATGGACTAATGAAATGAGCATGTTGATTTTCATAACTTTCCTAGGCCATTAAGGCTTCTAATTAAATCATTTAAACAAATTCTCTAGGTCACTTTACACATGAAGTAGTACAATTTATAATCCACTGAGCTAAGGAATTTTTCATGGGTTGTATATTGATAAAATATTGCTTTCTACAGAGTTTCATAATTTTCCTTTGATTATTTATATTTATTCCTTAATTAATACAAAATCAACATAATTACCATTTTCCAAATGAAGTATATGGAATACATAAGACAAAATTCCAAGAAAATTACAGAGCATATATATCATTAATTTAAGACTAATGGCAGATTTGCATTAACCTCTATAGTGTAATGGCCTATCAAATTTCATTCTTAAGTATTTACCAAAATGTCATTATGCTTATTTAAAAATTATCAGTACATCCAAAAATTTTGAGATAAATATACAAGGCTAATCATACAAATATGCAATTCTAGAAATAATTCCAAAATTTTCTGAAATGTATTTCCATCAATTCATGATTAATTGCAATAAGGGTAAAATGGTAATTTCAATGCATTTTACTCCAAAAGTCCTCAAACAGAAAGATAAAATTTTCCTAAGTCAAATATAACCTATTTTGTTGACTTGATAGACTTTGGGGATTTTCCTTGATCAAAACCTATTTTTCCAAATTATTTTCCAAAAAGGGCTATATTTTTAAAATTCCAAATAATGGGATTTTTGATCACAAAAATCCCATAATTAATTTGAGGGGTGAACTTTACCATAATGGACAACTGGAATCCATTCCATGATTTTTTGGATGCCTAAATTAGGCTGAATGTACAACATATCATTTATTGCTATTTGCACCCCAAGGTTATACCTATCCAACACATGCAAGTGGATTAACCCAACATGCACTAGTCCAATTGTGCTGAAATTTTCATCAGGAACCAATGATATCCCCAAGGACTTGCCACCAAAATTTGGGGCCATTTGGATGCTTATAACTCTAAATATTTTATTTATTTAATTTTTGATATTATGACAAATACTATAGAAAGAGTTGTCCCAAAAATTCCCAATTTTTGGCAGGGGAAAGATACGCTATAGTCATGCACATGCCCAAAATTTTGGGGCATGTGGATTTCTGGTTTGGCATGGGCTTAGGTTTTAGTTTCTGCCCTAGCCTAGGACCAGTCCTAGGAAAACATCCCTACAGCCCATTCTACTGTACCAAAAGTGAAGATTAAGGTGTCAAAATAAAGTTAACAACATAGGCTATAATTTTCATTCAGTTGTCATGTTATGGTGATGCCTCTATGTGTCCTAAATTTCACATGCAATGTGACTGTATATGTGTGACAGATTTGAATTATTCATATCATTTATTATTATATCATATTATATTTAATAGCACGAATCTTAAAGCCGCCGATAAAGAGCATCAAGTCATCGTCCCCGATGGATCAACGACCCCGATTTAGTTTTCCTGGGCCAACTTGGCTGGCTGTTTCCGGCTAGCTGAGCCGCCACCACCACCGGCGGATGTCGCCACCACCTTCACTAAGGTGGGGGCTAGCGTTTCCCGGCGGTGAGGCTGCCGGAGTTGGCTCCTCCGGCGAACCAGATCAAGAAGTAAAAGCTCGAAAATTCTCACCTTGCTCTCTTGGCGTCAGGCTCAGTTGAGTCCGATATCTCACCTAATAGATCTAGACTGCTAGTACAGGAAGAGGGGCGGCGAAACGAACCGGAATTGGGGCTTGGCGGCGAGTTCGGTGGCGGTTTGCCATGGTGGTGGTGCTCCGACGATCTCCTTCCCGATTCCTGGATTCTCCACCAAATTCCTTGCTCCAGCTATCAAACTCCAGTCATTTCCTCCTTCTGAAGCTACTAGTGGGGTTATTTTGAGTTGGTGTGGGCTGTACAAGGAGATAACTCCAAGGTGAGCTCGGGCTCAACCTTGGATGCTTTGCCAGGGGTGCCATGTGGCCAGCCCCGCTCCAAATTCTTCTGAAATCCTCAGGGAAGTCAGCCAGTAGGCTTTGGGCAGAAGGAGCCAAGGCCAAGTGGCCTCACTTCTTCTCTCTTCTCCTTCTATCTCCTCTTTTGGGTAAAATCTCCAAAATGCCCCCTTGCATGCATTCTCTCTCCACAACCAGAGGGGTAGGGTTGGTCATTTATGCCTTGGGCTGCTAATGGACCTCATTTTGTGGGCTTGGCCCAAGGGAAATGGCTTGGCCATTATTTTCCTTCTTTAGGTCAAAATGTTGACTTGGTTGACTTTTTGGGTTGACTTGGTCAACATGGTGAGTGGGCTGACCCCTCTTGTTGGTCATGAGCCTAATGGCACCACCCAACCTGGGTTCGGTCAAGGGGTGCCCTACTTAGGCTAATTGGGCCTATGAGTGTGGGTTTGACCACTTTAGGCCCAAGGTTGACTTGGGTCAACTAGGGTCAAAGTGTTTACCTAGTGGTATGCCCTAGGGTCCACTTAGATTGTTTTTAGGGTTAGGGCAATGTGGTGGGGCCATGGTGTGTCTAGGATCCCTATTTAGGCTAGTTTGACCTAGTTTGACTTTGGTCCTATAGTGGGCCCCACATGGCTACAACCCATTACCTAGGGTCAAAGCAAGCTAATTTCCCTATCACCCACCCTATGCCTAACCCAATCTAAGTTAAGGGGCCTAGAAGTAACATGAGATGTTACAAATCCTATAAACAAAAAAAAAATTTCGTCCCCGAAATTTAAGTTCGGGTCTACGGGGTTCTACTTGCAAGAATTATAAGAAACTTTAAAGCATAAATTAAAATGTACCTGATGTAAATAACTCCGGGTGTTGCTCCAACATCAGATCCCTTATCTCCCAGGTGTGCTCCTCCCGTCCGTGGTTGGACCACAACACCTTCACGAGAGGGACCTTCTTCTTCCGCAACACTCGGATGGCCGTATCGTCAATCCGAATCGGCTCCAGTCTAACTAATCTGTCTGGCGCTACTGGTCCGGCTGTGGTAGTAATGTGCTGTTCCGGCAAAAGGAGAGCTCTTCGCAAGGAAGAGACATGGAAGATGTCGTGTAAGGTACTCAACTCCGGTGGCAGCTGCAGTCGGTAAGCCAAGGGGCCGATCCGCTCCAGGATCAAGTATGGCCCCATGTATCGCGGACTGAGCTTCTTGTGCCTCCGCACCTGAAAGACACCATGTACTGGAAGAATCTTCAGGAAAACTCTGTCTCCAACCTGGAACTCCACCTTTCGGTGCCGAGCATCATAATACTTTGCCTGCCTGCTCTGGGCCTCTAGTAGCTGATCCCTGATCAAACGAATCTGAGCCTCCGTGTCTTCCACAAAATCTGAACCAAGAGCTCGAGTGTCCACGTCTTGAACCCAAGATAGCGGTGTCCGGCACTTCCTCCCATAAAGTGCCTAATATGGAGCCATTCCGATGCTAGCCTGGTGGCTGTTATTGTACGAGAACTCAAATAGTGGTAGCAGCCTCTCCCAAGGTTTCCCCGTATCCAATATGCATAGTCTGAGAAGGTCCCCCATAGTCCTGTTTGTCCGCTCCGTCTGGCCGTCTGTCTGCGGATGGAAAGCAGTGCTAAAAGTTAGTCTGGAACCCAAGTAAGCATGCACTGCCCTCCACTCCCTGGAAGTGAAGCGACCGTATCGGTCTGAGATAATAGACCTGGGGATGCCATGATATATGATGAACTACTCCACGAACACTCTCACCAAAACTGCAACTAGAGCATCCTTCCTGACCGGAATGAACCGCGCTACCTTGGTCAGTCCGTCTACAATGACCCAGATGGAATCGTGCCCAGAGTGGGAGCGAGGCAGTCCGTGTACAAAATCCATAGTAATGTCCTCGAACTTCCACTCTGGGACTGGTAGTGGCTATAATAAACCTCCTGGGCTCGTGCACTCCGCTTTCACGCGTTGGCAGGTCTCGCAGTGTGTCACAAAATAGGTGATCTCCCTCTTCATCGCAGGCCAGTACATGGTCCTCCGTAAGTCTGCCCACATCTTGGTGATGTCGGGATGCACTGAGTATCTGGAGCAATGTGCCTCTCTAAGTATGTCATCCCGGATATCATTTCCTGCTGGTATGTACACTCGACCACGGAATCGAAGGAGACCATCCTGCAGCGTGTAATCCTCATACTTACCCCCTTCGAGGGCGCTGAAAATAGGCTCTAGTGCAGCATCCAGTCTCTGATGTGTAATAATGTGCTCTCGAATATCATCATCACTGATCAAGGAGCTCAGGTACTCTCGATACACCACTAGCTCGGCCTCCGAAACCATGGTAATATGCATATCTTCCATCATGCATAGCAACTCTATAAACATCACCTGAGGCTCCGGTCCAGAAGTGCCGGCTCTCCTGCTCAAAGCATCCGCTACAGTATTTACCTTCTTCGGGTGATAATACATCTCATAATCATAATCGCAGAGGAACTCTAGCCATCTCCTCTGACGCAGGTTCAGACCCTTCTACGTGTCAATGTACTTGAGATTCTTGTGATCCGAGTAGATATCATAATGAATCCCTTATAAGTAATGTCTCCACGTCTTGAGGGCGAATACCACAGCCCCGAGCTCGAGATCATGTACTGGATAGTTATACTCATGCTTCTTCAACTGTCACGAAGCATAAGCAATAACATGTCCATGCTGCATCAGGACAGCACCCATCCCCTGATAAGAGGCATCTGTATAAATCTGGAATCCTTCACTCCTAGATGGGAGTGCAAGGATAGGGGACGAGGTGAGTCGGTCCTTCAGTTCCTGAAAAGCTGCCTCGCACTGCTCTATCCAATCAAAAACCGCATCCTTCTTCGTCAAGGACGTGAGGGGGAGGGCTATCCTCGAGAATCCCTCCACAAACTTGCGATAATAGCCTGCTAAACCCAAGAAGCTGCAGATGTCTGATGCTGTCTTTGGCCGTGACCAATCCCGCACTTCCTCTATCTTTGCTGGATCCACTTCCAATCCAGCCACGCTGATAGTATGCCCCATAAAAGCGACCTCCTGCATCCAGAACTGGCATTTTGAAAACTTTGCATACATCTGAAACTCCCTCAGCCTCTGTAAAACCTGTGCCAGGTGCTCTGCATGCTCCTCCTGAGTCCGGGTGTAGATCAGGATATCATCGATGAATACTATGACGAAGCGATCTAAATAAGGCTCGAATACATGGTTCATGAGCGTCATGAATGCCGAAGGGGCATTCGTGAGCCCAAAAGGCATCACCGTGAACTCGTATAGCCCATAGCGTGAACTGAATGCTGACTTCGGTATATCTTCTTCCCGGATGCGGAGCTGATAGTATCTGGACCGTAAGTCTATCTTAGAGAACCAGAAAGCTCCCTGAAGCTGATCAAACAACTCGTCTATCCGAGGCAGCTGATAGGTATTCCGAACCGTCAACCGGTTCAGCTCTCTGTAATCTATACATAACCGCAGCGATCCGTCTTTCTTCTTCACAAACAGAACGGGTGCTCCCCATGGCGATGAGCTCGGCCGCACAAATCCCGAATCACCCTAGCTCTTGAAGCTGAGTCCTAAACTCTGCCAACTCCCTGGGAGCCATCCTGTAAGGTTCCTGGGACACTGGTCTCGCCCCCAACACCAACTATATCTTGAAGTCAAAATCCCGGGCTGGTGGTCGTCCGGGCAATTTCTCCGGGAACACATTGGAGAAATCCCGAGCCACCTGGATGTCAGCTATGGAACTCTCTACTGCTGCCATCTCAAAGCAAATGAGGTACACCTCCTCCCCCTACTCATAGGCCTTGACAGCCTGTACAGAAGATAAAGAAAGGTGGGGAATGGGACGAATACCTTCAATTGTGACGTAGGAATCTCCATGTCTGAGTGTGATCCTCTTCGAGGGACAGTCGATCTGGGCATGGTTCCAATGGAGCCAGGTCATGCCCAAAATCAGATCAAAGTCCGGCAATCTCAGGACCGCTGCCGGAGCCTCGAATGCCTTGCCTCCAATCTCGGCCTCCATGTTGCAGCTATCCGTGGTCCGTAGCTCTGAGCCATCAGGAAGACGCACCCTAATTTCCAGGCCAGGGAACCTTTCCACACCCTCTAGTCCTTCAATAAGCGTGTTCGACATGAATGAGTGGGAGGCAACCGTGTCGAAGAGAGTATGGGCGGGCTTGCTGCTGATCATAACTATCCCAGGGTTTTGTTTGAGTTCAAAGATATAGATTATTTCTAAGGTTCTCAAGGTACTCATTAAAGTTGAAAATTCTAAATTTTTCAATAATTAAAGTACTTGTAATCACTTCTTCGGGGTTCCTCTACTCCGTAAGGTCCAACGCATACATTTGTTCTTGTCCACGTCCTCGGCCATGATGTCCACGACCTCAGCCTCGAACCTGGTGTGCTGGAGGGGCCACTGGAGGTGGAGGAGGAGGGAGTGGGTGGATTTGATGTGGGCACTGCGACCTGATGTGCCCAAGCTGGCCGCATCCAAAGCACGTGATCTACCTCTGACCCCGATTGTCTTGCCTCATTAGTCCTTACATCTGTAGAGGTGGGGGAGCCAATGGTGGAGGAGGCCCCTGCTCCTACCTGTAGTTGGGACGATGACGTCTCCCACCCCTCCATATCCAATAACTTTGCCTCTCTGAGATGCCCTGCTACTTTCTCCAGATGATGACCCCTCTAGCGGTCTCTTTCCTCTTCCTCTTCCTTGCACCATTAGCTGGTCAGCCTCCAGCTTCTTCGCCATCTCAATAATCTGTGTAGTGGTTCCATGCGATATGAATAATAAGGTCTGCCTTAAGGAGTCTCGGAGCCCATGGTAGAATCTTTTTGCATACTTCCGGTCATCCCAGTCATGGAATCCCGCAAATCTAGCCAAGTGGGAGAACTCTCTTTGATATTTGATCACAGATCTTCTCCCCTGCTGGAGGTTAAGAAATCTCGCTTCCAAGGCATCTCTGTCTGTGGAGGATACATAGTGCTCTAAGAATGCATCACAGAATTCCTCCCAAGAAATATCCATCAGCTCCCTATCAGCATATGTAGAGTCTCGCACAGACTTCCACCACCTCTTTGCATGAGCCTCCAGTACCGAGGTGGCAAGAGGGACTGCCTATCTGACTGGGCAACTGATGCTAGCTAATAGCTCCTGAATAGTCTCCAGCCACTCCTCCGTCTTCACAGTATCTTCTGTCCCGCAGTACACTGGCGGAGACAAACTCTTAAAGACATTCAACCAGTTTGACCCTGGGTTTGGCAGCTGTGCCGGGGCTTGCTGGGCTCTGAAGGCATCTAGGATAGCCGTCAGAGTTTGTCCAATCTCTGTATGTATGAAAGGAGTGGCAGCCGGAGGGGGAGGAACCACATTCTGCGGAGGCTGCATAAAGGTAAGGTAAACGTCAAAAATTGGCCTAACTCATTGCTTAATGGACTGTTTTATGTCACTTTTGCACATGGGCACACCATTACTTCCGCTGCATAGTTTGTCCGCAAACTAATGCTCGAGCGGGGTGTTCCAGTGTTGTGGACTTCTTTCTTATATGATCGTTTGTTCAAGTGATACCAGTTTGTAAGATCCATCTCGCCCTTCCGAGGAGTTAACCTGGATCTTATGCCCAAAACCGCCGCCTTACGGTGACACTAACACACGGGTTAGTCGACACCGCAAGTCGCTGATTCTGCCGGCTAGTACGATCATAAACCTGTTCGGCCAATATGAGAAACAGAAGTAAACAAAAGAGTAAAACATCATAGTCCACAACCACAGTACTAATCATATATATATCAAATGAAAAGTACACCAATATGTAGTCCAATAATGAGTAGAATAATAAAAGAGAGTAATAAGGGCTTATGCCCAGAACATCAAATCAAATCTCTCACTCTCTCAAAACATAAGCGGAAGCTATCTATATCATCATCTGGTCTCGTCCTACCTGAGGACGCACACTAGTAGTAGTAGCCGGTGGTAACGGTATCTGCTCCTCAAGTCCTGCCATCTCGTCGTGCTGGTGCTCCATCTCCTCGAACTACCAAAATGATATGGTCACCGACCATTATTCAAAAAAACTAAGTCGTTTCCTCTGCACCTCGCCACGCAACTCCTAGGTACCGTGCAGGAGGACGAAGCGAAGGATAATAAGGGGTATCAATGTAAAAACAGGTGATAGTGGCACTAGCTAGTAGTATGTAAAGAGTATAAATGATTCTATTCTAGCAGTTCTATAAATGAAGTAAGTGCAGTAGAAAAGAGCAGTAAGAAGTAAGTACAACAGCTGAAGTATGAATAGTAAGAAAACCATACTAGCACTATTCTACCATCACAGAAGTACCCTAACTTATATGAATGCTCATACAAACTTATAAGTTAGAGTTTCCAAATTAACTTATCATATAAAAGAGCACATACTAGTTTATATGATAAGGATCCATGTAGCGTATGACCTAATGAGTATGAATGATTATGCTATGGTTATGCAACATGCAAGTGCAACACACGCACGCGACTTTGAGATCCCAGACCTTTAGTTCCCACATTTCGAGAGCTAGCATCACTCTCAGGTACCACCATTATGGCTACGATAGCAGCGGATCGGGCTTATCCGCTTTCTGGGCGGGTATACACACTACCAGGCCTAGACCTCTCTTGTACGCCTCTGTACACGTACCAAGTGCACTCTAGAGTCTCTGCGTACTAATTGCTAGCTGCATTCTAGACTTTTAGGTCGGGTATACATCTTCTGGGATTGTCTTCCTGACCGCAGTAATAAACAACATACTGGCCCTTCCACCCGTACACCTCACTCGGGTCACCGTAATGCCATCGGCGTGACGACTGGCCCAGTACCGCATGACCCACCACTAATTTATGCACATGCAAGTATTTCATCTCGAGCCTCCAGCTCGCAGGACCAACCTGTCCTGATTCCCTCCAACCCTGCCCAGGTGAGCAAGTAGTCAACAGACTCCAAGTCCCTCCAACCCGGCACGGGTGAGCATATAACCCATCAATTCCCTCCAACTCTACACGGGTGAGAATACACATCAAGTTCAGTTCCCTCCAACCCATCATGGGTGAGCATGTGTACCATTTTCCTTAGCCTAATATACTACTCTTGTCTACCGATTATTAAACTTAGTAGTTTAGGGTTAATCCCAGGACTGCCCAAGGTATGCCCTATAAAGGGGTCTCGAAGGCACTAGGAACCAAGATGGAATTAAAAATCCAAAGTTCCCTTTCTCAAGGATAATTACTTTTAGTTAATTTCTACCCATGATCCACATTCAACTCTCCTTATTACTCTTGGGCGATCCAAATGGCTTAAGTTATTATCGGGGAGGGCGACGGTCTTCCGCCGACCTCCACTCCATTTGTTACCCAATTACTTGCACTTTACACTCATCACTAAGACAACACTACCCACCAGGGTTATACTCCAATCGTAATCTCTAGCTCAATTGTCGATCTATCCCCCGGTGGGCCTTATGGTATAACCTATTTTTACTATGCGCAACCCATGACCTAATACCATCCCGAAGTCGAACTTCCAATTCCTTGGGCCAACAATCCCTAATTATTTATCCTAGGGTGGTATGGACTAATGAAATGAGCATGTTAATTTTCATAACTTTCCTAGGTAATTAAAGCTTCTAATTAAATCATTTAAATTAATTCCCTAGGTCACTTTAGACATGAAGTAGTACAATTTATAATCCACTGACCTAAGGAATTTTTCCTGGGTTGTATATTGATAAAATATTGCTTTCTACAGAGTTTCATAATTTTACTTTGATTATTTATATTTATTCCTTAATTAATACAAAATTCACATAATTACCATTTTCCAAATGAAGTATATGGAATACATAAGCCAAAATTCCAGGAAAATAACAGAGCATATATATCATTAATTTAAGACTAATGGAAGATATTCATTAACCTCTATTGTGTAATGGCCTATCAAATTTCATTCTTAAGTATTTACCAAAATGCCATTATGCTACTTTAAAAATTATCAGTACATCCAAAAATTTTGAGATAAATAAACAAGGCTAATCATACAAATATACAATGCTAAAAATAATTCCAAAATTTTCTGATATGTATTTCCATCAATTCATGATTAATTGCAATAAGGGTAAAATGGTAATTTCAATGCATTTTACTCCAAAAGTCCTCAAACAAAAATATAAAATTTTCCTAAGTCAAATATAACCTCTTTTTTTGACTTGACAGACTTTGGGGATTTTCCTTGATCAAAACCTATTTTTCCAAATTATTTTCCAAAAAGGCCTATATTTTTAAAATTCCAAATAATGAGATTTTTGATCTAAAAAATCCCATAATTAATTTTAGGGGTGAACTTTACCCTAATGCACCTCTGGAATCCATTCCATGATTTTTTGGATGCCTCAATTAGGCTGAATGTACAACATATCATTTATTGCTATTTGCACCCCAAGGGTATACATAACCAACACATGCAAGTGGATTAACCCAACATGAAGGTGTCCAATTGTGCTAAAATTTTTATCACGCACCAGCGATGTCCCCAAGGACCTGCCACCAAAATTTGGGGCCATTTGGATGCCTATAACTCCAAATATTTAATTTATTTAATTTTTGATATTATGACAAATACTATAGAAACAGTTGTCCCAAAAATTCCCAATTTTTGGCAGGGGCAAGATATGCCATAGTCATGCACATGACAAAAATTTTGGGGCATGTGGACTTCTGGTTTGGCATGGATTTAGGTTTTAGTTTCTGCCCTAGCCTAGGCCCAGTCCTAGGAAAACAGCCCTACAGCCCATTCTACTGTACCAAAAGTGATGATTAAGGTGTCAAAATAAATTTAACAGCATAGGCTATAATTTTTATTCAGGTGTCATGTTATGGTGATGCCTCTATGTGCCCTAAATTTCACATGCAATGTGACTGTATATGTGTGACAGATTTGCATTATTCATATCATTTAATATTATATCATATTATATTTAATAGCACGAATCTTAAAGCAGCCGATGAAGGGCATCTAGTCATCGTCCCCGATGGATCAACAACCCCAATTTAGTTTTCCCGGGAAAACTTGGCTGGCTGTTTCCGGCCAGCTGAGCCGCCACCACCGCCGGCGGATATCGCCACCACCTTCACTAAGGTGGGGGCTAGCGTTTCTCGGCGGTGAGGACGCCAGAGTTGGCTCCTCCGGCGAACCCGAGCAAGAAGTAAAAGCTCGAAAATTCTCACCTTGCTCTCATGGCATTGGGCTCTGTTGAGCCCGATATCTCACCTAATAGATCTAGATTGCTAGTACAGGTAGAGGGGCGGCGAAACGAACCAGAATTGGGGCTTGGCGGCGAGTTCGGTGGCGGTTTGCCATGGTGGTGGTGCTCCGGTGATCTCCTTCCCGATTCCTGGATTCTCCACCAAATTCTTTGCTCCAGCTATCAAACTCCAGTCGTTTCCTCCTTCTGAAGCTACTGGTGGGGTTATTTTTAGCTGGGGTGGGCTATAAAAGGAGATAACTCCAACGTGAGCTCGGACTCAACCTTGGATGCTTTGCCCATGGTGCCATGTGGCCAGCCCAGCTCCAAATTCTTCTGAAATCCTCTGGGAAGTCAGCCAGCAGGCTTTGGGCAGAAAGAGCCAAGGCCAAGTGGCCTCACTTCTTCTCTCTTCTCCTTCTATCTCCTCTTTTGGGTAAAATCTCCAAAATGCCCCCCTTGCATGCATTCTCTCTCCACAACCAGAGGGTTAGGGTTGGTCATTCTTGTCTTGGGCTGCTAATGGGCCTCATTTGGTGGGCTTGGCCCAAGGGAAATGGCTTGTCCATTATTTTCCTTCTTTAGGTCAAAATGTTGACTTGCTTGTCTTTTTGGGTTGACTTGGTCAACATGGTGAGTGAGATTACCCCACTTGTTGGTCATGAGCCTAATGGCACCACCCAACATGGGTTGGGTCAAGGGGGTGCCCTACTTAGGCTAATTGGGCCTATGAGTGTGGGTTTGACCACTTTAGGCCCAAGATTGACTTTGGGAAAACTAGCGTCAAAGTGTTGACCTAGTGGTATGCCCTAGGGTCCACTTAGATTGTTTTTAGGGTTAGGGCAATGTGGTGGGGCCATGGTGTGGCTAGGGTCCCTATTTAGGCTAGTTTGACCTAGTTTGACTTTGGTCCTATAGTGGGCCCACATGGCTACAACCCACTACCTAGGGTCAAAGCTAGCTAATTTCCCTATCACCCACCCTATGCCTAACCCAATCTAAGTTAAGGGTCCTAGAAGTAACATGGGATGTTACAGAATCTAACCTGAAATAACTTGGGTCGACGTCTGAGCTTCATCCGCGGTCACCACATTCAACTTGCCCTTCCCTTTATCCATAAACTCTGGTGGAGGAAAGGCCTGAAGTGGCACTGGCTGCAACGAGAGCTGAGCCTGCGGGCAATGGGTCTTGACATGCCTCTTCCGCCCACATAGATAACAGGTCTTGTCCTTCCAGTAATGGGCTGCAATATACCCTGTCTTGTTGCAACTGGAACAAACTGATCTCTCTTTGGGAGCGACCTAAATCGCGTACACTTGCTCTTGCTTCTGAGCTCCCAGCCTCTGGTAACATTTCTCGAACGGGTGGCCTGCCCGACCACAGAAACTGCACACTTCATTGCCTCTTTTCTTCTTAAAAGTCCCAGATTCCTGTGATTCCTTACCTTCAACAAACTTCCTCTTATCCTTCCTCATCTGCTGACCTATGACCTTGGCATTGTCAATGGATTCCACCTTCAGAGTAGCCTCTACCACCTCAGAATAAGTCCCGGATCCGTAGGCACTGGTAAGCTGTTGGATGTCATTCCGAAGACCACCCATAAATCGCTTGACTCGGTTGGATTCTAAAGATACCAAGTCAGGAGCAAAGCGGCTCAGCTTACTAAACTCCACCTCGTATTCACTGATAGTAAACTGCCTCTGCTTCAAGTGAAGGAAATCATTCATAAACCGGTCTCTTAAAACAGACGGCAGGAACTTTTTCAACAACAACTCCTTGAAGGACTCCCACGAGCATCCATCCTTCAAGCTTTCTTTCTACCTCAACCACCAACTCCTGACCATGCCCTTGAGTTGATAAGCGGCAACCATCACTCCCTCGATGGAAATCATCCAGTCATCAAATGCCATAAAATCTGCCTTGCCATCATACGTAGGAGATCCTAACCTTTGAAAGTACGAAATGAAAGTCATCTCTGGTGGCAACACTGCCGGGGGCACCAAAGGAGTGGGGGGAACGGGAACAGCTAGATCCATGGCGGGCTCTTGCGCTCTCTGCGACTGACTCGCCACGACTGACAACAATGACTGAATCTGCGACTGCATCTCCAGCATCTGCCTCGACAGGGCCTCATTGCTTTGTCGCAATCCCTCTATTACGGCCTCACTCTTGGCACTAGAAGATTTTCCCTCCAACTAGGGAGTATTCATCGTCACCGAACACTTAAACGACATTCTAAACAAATAATAAACGGTCTATCAACACCTAGCGTAACCTTCTAGACTTATAACTTAGTTCAGACATACAACCTTAGATACTTGCTCATGCTGCTAGCTTGCTCTGGGATTTAAAATAAATGATGGCATGTCCTACTTAGGGCAAAACACCCTCATCCTTATGACTCTTGTGCCTATTATATGAGTGCATGAATGATTACATTTTATTTCAAATCTTGTGTGTACATATGTCATCATGTAGATCTTTAACTCGGCACATGTGCTTATGCAATGATATGTTATGCATGTTGTGCTATGCATTCTAAAAAGGACTTAATGTATGTATGAGCGGTGTACACATACAATGTTATGCATCCCATACTATATAACATTGTATGTAATGAAAAATAAAACGTGCTAATGGGCATCCATGTGGGTGTGGTTATGCATCCCATACTACATAACCATCACATGTTGCCTCCTATGGTGGATCCATATACAAACATATATTTATGCATCCCATACGACATAATATGCCCTGTATACTTCTTCTTTTATGCTATGAGTGTAGTGTTCATGCTTCCATCAATATCTACTGATGACATATCGGTGTGTGTATGCGATGAATGACACGACGAGAGTTTTGCTTAAGGGAGAGTTGTTCGACTAACTTGCCAAACCAACCGCCCCTCTTGCAAAACTAACCTCCCTCTGATACCAACTATCACAACCCGCATTTCACCCACAATGGCGGAATATCAGAGTAAGGGAAAATGCGCGTCAAGATGCCACATCAGCAGGGGATAACTGCAGACGCTCATGTAACACTCCAAATCAACACAAACATAAGATTTAAATGAACAATTGAAGAAGTTTACTTTGGGTTAGACAATTAGCCGTATCCCTCGACTTTGTGGCTCACTAGTCCACTAGGGAGAAAGTAGTTGGTACGTTATTAAACATAGTGACTTAGAGTTTTAAATCGTGCTATGCATGAAATAATATTAGTTTGTTTTATATTTGAAAATATCGATATGCATCCTAGCATAAATCCATCCCAGAAAGCAAGAACTACTACCATAAAGGTAGACACTATCATTTAGCAAAATATCCAAGAACAACAACAAACAATCAGTGGGCGTCAAACACCTGACACGAACCCACTAAAAGTTCTCAAGTCTTAACCAAACAATAAGAGTACTAAAAGCTACCTCGCAAACACGAGGCACACACAGCAACAACACCACTCAGCTGCACCACCAGCTACAATCCTGGACCTGAGGCATTCAAAAGAAGAACACCTCACAAGCAAAAAGTACAAGTGACAAGAGTATAAGTAAACAAGTATAAAAAGAATTTAATAAAGGAGGGTGTACCAAACCCAACCCAAGAGAAACAGAAAGCTGAAAAAAACCACAACAACAATTAGCAAAATTTGATCGAGTAGAGAAAGGTTAGCCAATAAAATACTTGTGAATTAAAATGCACCAAGTGCGAAAATGAACAAGTCTGAGCATAATCAACAAAATTTAGCAAACTGTGGCATAAACCACAAGAAAACCAACTAAGCACAATACAGCTCGGAAGAGGGTGGATCATCAACACATGGTATGACTGCGTTGCAGGCCGGAGAGGGTGACGACCTCTGGCGCCCAAAGCCCAAACCAAGATCCTCAACCATCTCACAATCGGTTCTGCGGTCCACAAACATGGACAAACCGAGCCAACCAGAACCCAACAGTCTAGGAAAGGAGAAACTAAGCATACCCCCACTGTGATGATCCATAGAAAGAAAGGGCCTCCCGGTTGGGTGGTATGCTAACCACAACAAACACTCATATCCCCAAAATCACCATCTCCAAATCGGCACAACACCTAAGTATTACAACACTAAATCGAAGACCACGACCTATAATCGACCTAAACTAAGCGCAACGCATCCTACGCTCAACGGCGTTGAAAAAATTACCCTAAGCGTAAGACTAATAAGATTTAACATCTTTTACTCTAAAAGAAGCATGAACATTAATATAAGATGAAAGTCTTACCATAAGAACTTAAGAAAAAGGAGAGAAAAGAGCCACTTGCCTTGGCTTTACCAGAGAAAGCCTCCAAATCACTCCACGTCGAAGATCGGAGCAAAAGAACACGGGAGGAGTTGAAATCTAAATAAAAATGGCCGAAAAACGGTTAGGGCCGAAAAACCCTAACAAGAAATCTTGAGGAATGGGGAAAATTTTACCACGATAGCGTAGCTCTCGGCGAGAGCTTTTCGGATCTATGTTCGGTTGAAGATTTCAAGCACTGGAGCACCGTTGGCGGCCACAGGAAGATTCACGAACGGGAGGAGTCGTCGCATAGTTTCGGTTCGGGAGAAAATCGGAGAAGATGAAGTTTTATTTCTGATTTCTAATAACCTAAGTTTTAGAGTTTATAGATATATATATGCTTATAAAATTTTTTGTCTAAGTTAAATAAAAAAAAACATACTCTTTACAGGTGAGTCCTCGAAAATCAAAAATAGAGGTCTACGATGACTTCAAATCAAAAATTGGTCAACATGAAAGTTGTAGATATCGTCGAGATGAATAATTTCATGTTGTCCATTTTTCCATACGATGCCATTTTGACCCTCAAAAATGCGTTCGAACATAGACTGTACATGATTACTCGAGAGGAATGAAGGTTACTCGAGAATGAGAGCAAAGTACTCGAGAGGAACGTATAATACTTGAGTACAATCACTAGGACTCGAGAGAATTCAATATTACTTGAGAAAAAAACAATAATACTCGAGATAAATCAATAGTACTCAAGTAGATCAATGGTACTCGAGTAGAAATCAATAATACAGTTTATTTACGAGCAATTTTGGAAACATCAAAAATTATGGTCTAAGATAGATTAAAATCAAAAAGTGGTCAACATAAAAGTTGTAGATCTCGCCGAGACGAAAAAATTTTATGTTGACCATTTTTCTATATGATGTCGTTTTGACCCTAAAAACGGCGTCCGAGCAAAATTCTAAAACGGGCTACTCGAGAAGAACCATAGCTACTCGAGAAGACTCAGAACAGAAACTCAAACACATGCCGAATTAAACGAAACTCACACCGAAAGCGAATACTGACGCTATGAATTTAACGGCGAAGTCAAAACCAAAATCCGACGTGCCAATCTCGAGTTATACACTCCTAAAGTCTATGACAAAAGTAAATGGCACAAAACTACAAACACGCGCCGAGGCTCCAAAAATGCTCGGGTAGCGAAGAAACTTGACGAGCAAGTCCAAAATCACGAAACTTAACTTACCAACTTAAAAACTTTCAGTTTCAACGAAAATCCCAAAATCTGGTCAATCAGACCTAACGGACGCGAAAACGCACTAACGGTGCAGCGCCGTCAACATGACGTAAAAAGGGTAACGCTCTGACGTCATAAATATAATGATAATAAATCAAATAAAATCATCGAAAAATCGGGAACGTTACAACTGTTGACATAATATCTACAAGAATGGTGGAAGATGCCTCCAAACTGGATGATGCGGATAGGCATATGCCTATGTCTGATAATGATGATGCTCCTAGGCCTCAGAGTGAAGTGGAGATCAAACTTGCTTCAGATAAAGAGACTGTTATGTCTGAAGAAGAACATCCACTGGATAACGATATGGATGTTCCAAGTGCTGAGAAAAGGAATGCTCAATTTGAGGGGGAGCAGCTGATACAAGAGATAATGCAAGATGCATTATTTGTAGAGGAGCAACTAAATGTTCCTCAAATAGTGGTACTGTCTGCTACAACTGATAAAGAGGTTATTGTTGACCTGAATGCAAATGAAAGCATGGCAGAGATTGAGGGGGAGATACCATCTATTCTCCCTACTCATGAAGTGCATGATCTAGTTTCCTCAGAATAAGAGGAAGAGGAATCTAGTCATGTAAAGGAACAATCCTCAGCTCATACAGTCGATGACCCCGCTCTAAGAACAGGGGTCAAGCCAGTCTTGTAGACCCAAATTTAAGGCACATCAACTGGAACAGATCAAATTTCACCAATACTCCTGGCCCAGCTGAAAAGCTTATTAGATGAGCAAAGAAGAACCCTGGAAACTTTTGTAGATGATGCTTTAAAGAACATCAGAAATGAGCTGGCTATAGAAATCAAATCAATTCAATTTGAAGTAAACTTACTAAAGGGTGAAACTGTGAAGTTTTTCACCAGGGCTGCACCAGCTATCGACTATACAATGGAAAAGCTGGATGAAGCGAACAAGAATGTGGTCATTACCATACAGAATCAAGAGATTCAGGCCCAGAACTCACTGGTTGTACACAATGCTACCCATATATTATTGAATAAGCAGACTGCTGCTATACTAAACAAAGCAGATGAATGCACCAAACTGCTAGATGACCACTTACTGGTGGTCAAAAATAATGTAATTGTTGGAGTTAATCATCTGCAGCTCAAGAGATCTAAAGATAGCACCTCCCAGACTACTCAAGTAATTGAAGAAGTCAAAAAGGGGGAGAGAAATATCATCAAAACAAATACTGAGAATATGGTCTGGGCAATAAATGTGGTGAGAGGTTCATTGGGATTAGAGCTAGTACAATATGACAATATCCCAATGATGCCTGCTCAAGTTCTAGAGACTTTGAACAGAGAACCTGCTCAAGATAATCAAGAGTATGGGCTATATATAGAAGATTATGATAGTGCTGGTAATCAGTGGAGAGTGCAGTCCACTACTATTGAAATTCCCTCCTTCAGCCCCACTGTAGACCAGGCACTATAGAAAAAAGATATGATTGCTGAAACTTAAGAGGAAGTCAGAATGAGAAAGAGAAAATACAGAGAAGAAATTGAGAAAAGACCTGATTTCGAGCAATGGAGCCCAGAGTCCAGATCTATCATCTTGCTTGCTTGGGATCAGGTCAAGAATAAGAAATCAGATAGTGGAAAATGGTATAGCAAAACCGAATGGGATAAGATGGAAAAGAGGGAGTCAACAAGAAGAGCATACTGGAAAAAAATGCCAACCTTATAAAGCCTGGCGTGGAAGAACCAATTAAGTACTTTCCAAAACCTTTCAGTTACTTCCAAATACAGAAAGATAATGCTGAAGTTGTAGTCGAAGAAGCAGACAGGGAAGACAAAGACAAAAAGGGAAAGAAGCCAGCTAATGCAGAAGTCAAACTGGCAAAGAAGACCAAAGACAGTGGAATAGTTATAAAGGAAATTGAAACTTGAAAAGTTTTAGGTTCTTCTCATCGGGCTTAAGGAACATGTTATTTTTTTTCATGCACAAACAATATAATCTTTCATATGATAAATGAAATAGCTTTTGTTTTGTTTGTGTTCATTTTATATCTAAGATATACAGTCTAAATTGCTTACTGTATAGATGTCATATGTGTATTAGTGTATACATTATCTTAGGGTTTTGACTTCTTCAAATAGGAGGAGATTGTTGGGTCCATTGATCCCAATGTCCTAGATTTGAAGAAGGCCTAGCAAACAATGTATACACATGTGGTAATCTAACTTGTGTTTAAGTTGAGAGATTGCAGGATGAATACTGTGCATTGATGGGATAGGTAGCGTAAGTGGCCAAGTCAGGTAAAAACTTACCTAAGGTGTGGGCTGACAGAAATCTGTCTAAATCTATAGGCATTGAGTGAAGGTGACTCACTCAACGCCAGATGATTTATAGTGCTGAGTGAAACCTGTACAGTCAAAGCTAAAGCAGCGGCAAGCTGAGAAAGTGGCTAAGTCCACATGAATTGAGTGAAGTCAACTCACTCAACGCCATACAATAAAAAAGCTGTGAGTTGAACGAGAATATGAGTTAGTCGAACTAAGTTCAAAGTTCGTCTAGTTGAGCTCACTGTTCGTCGAACTCAGTTGAGCATTCGTCGAACTTAATTCAGAGTTAAGTGATGATGGCTGAGACAAGTCAAAGCCTAAGGTTTATGAGGCAGAAATGTGGCTAAGTCCACAGGCATTAGGTGAATATCATTCACTCAACGTCATATCCTCTTGAGTGTTGAGTAACACTCAGTTAGTCAAAGCAAGTGTTTTTAAACACAAAAATTTGGCTAAGGCAAAAAGCGTTAAGTGAGGGGTGCTCACTCAATGCTCTCAACGACTAAGATGCTGGAGTGGCAGAATATTGGCTAAGGAAAAATGTGTTTAGTGAGGCGTGCTCACTCAATGCTCTCAGCCCCTAAGTTGCAGAAAGCTTTTCAAAGGTAAACAACGTTGAGTGATGAAGACATGCTCAATGCTCACAATGCCAGAGAAGCAGGAAGATTTTGCTAAGGCAAAAAGCGTTGAGTGAGGTTTGTTCACTCAACGCTCTCAACGCCTAGATAGATAGAAATCTGTCTAAGTGTTTTGGCGTTGAGTGAAGCTCATTCACTCAATGCCTATACTACTGATGCTTGATTTTTTACTAAGTCTTTCAGTGTTGATGTAAACAAGTCAAAAAGTCAACCATATTCAAATTGTTAGCAGCAAAGCCACAGTACATGACAAAAGGCATCGCAGACCTACTATACGACAGTTAGGTGTTAAAGCAAAGATGCAGCCAACATTAATGGTGTGGGACCCACTACTAAAAGAGTCGTTGGGTTACAATAAAAAAAGGAGAAGCTCTTTACAGAAAGAGCAGCTGTTATAATAGTTCTTAGAAATCGCCATTGTTATGGCTGTATCTGAAGAATAGAAAGCCCAAGACATGCAAGTCTAAAGGCATATCAAGTTAGTTGTTGATATCAACATCTTCAACAGCAAGGTTGCTGGTGCCATCTTCATATACACCAGCCATCAAGCTCAGGGTGATTCATTGAGAAATAGATAGCAGTTAGGGCCGAACCTTGCTGCAGGTGCTTCATTCACAGATCCCGCCAACAATTCCTAAAAGAACATTCTCTTAGGGAGCTGAGTCTAACTCAGTCAAGGTAGATTGGCACAGAGAAATTTCTCTTGTGTCCAATCATGAACCTCACAAACCCACTTCCACCTTATAGGATCCTTTGTGGATCTGAGTGGTAGGAGCAAATTTACTCTGAGGTAGGATCTAGAAATAGATCTGAGTTGTAGGGCTGCTTAGCTTGAGCTGTAGGATCCTCTTGGATTTGAGGTAGGACCTTTGGGTTTGAGCTGTAGGAGAGTAATTCTATCTGAGATAGGATCCCTTGTCGATCTGAGGTAGGGCTGTCCTCCCAGCCTGAGTTTTTAGGGCCTTTGGGCTTGAGGTAGGTGATTTTTGGATCATTGAGTTGTAGAGCCTTGTGCCTTAGCTGTAAGCCTTGGTGGTGACTGAGAGATCCTGAGGTATCTAAGGTGTAAGCTCTTTGAGTATTATTTTGGAGAAGTGCCTTGACTAACAGGAAGTTAGTAAGGTGGGAGGAGAGTGGATGTACCAAAGGATTGGGGAACCACTATAAATCTGTGTGTTTCTTTTCTTTGTGCAGGTAGATTGTCTTAAAATCAAAACTTAATCTACCAATACAGCAGCAAACTAAGATAGAATCAAAGATAGTCACTAAGGACTAAGAAACCTATTCACCCCCCTCTAGGTGATTTAGCCATGCTTGAAATAAAGAATTTCAATAAGGGTTGGTATAGAAAAGGAAAAAGAGTTTTTCATATTTCGCCTCGATTTCTAGCATTATAGAAATCAAATATTTTATAATCAATTTCTTATGAAATAAAATCATGTTTTTCATTATTTTTGTAAATAGATTTTATTTTGTGTTCTTAAATATTTTAAATAATATTTCTCTCTCAAAGCATTAAAGAAAAAGATATTGTAGCTTACTTTTTAAAATACACGCACGGATTTCACTTTCAATTACTAGCACTAGGTGGTAGTGCTAACACCCACCATAGTGAAAGAATATTAAAATCCGGCCTCCTTTAAAATAATCATAATATAATATTTTTTGAGATATTAAAATATATTTTCTGATAAAATATTCCAAAACTACTTTAAATAACTCTGATATTAAAAAAAAAAATCAAAATTTCAAAAAGTCCTTATTCACCCCCTTCTAAGGGAGCCTAAGGATCCAACACATTTCCCTCAAAAAATTCATAAAGTTCACTGTTAAGCTTGGGGTGCATATAGTTAATTTTGATAACAACTAGTGGCTGAGATGGTGCCACACCACACACTTTCTGCTTCTTCCCCCATAGAGGATCTGACACAAATCTGTTATGGGGCTCTAAAATGAGACATGGGCAGGGAATAATGATCCCCTAGCCGTCCAATCTCCTGATGGAGATCGGATGACAGTTGTAAGCCCGTGGAGGCAGAAGCTTGCGGGCTTCTATTGAGCAGTGTCTGTCAGGTCACGTCGCTATCCTCGACAGACTCGTTGGGGGCCGACAAACAATTTGGTAGCTGTTTCAAGATGGTATCATTTTGAAAGTACGTAATAAAGGGCAGAATGGCATGATTGGCCCTACTCCCGACAATACCGCTCGACCCTGCTCTCTGGTTATCATGGCATAATGCCACCGCCACTCTAGGGGTAGGACACTCCTCTAATGGTTGTCCGGTGGCCTGGAATTACCAGCCGCCAATGGAATTTTGAAACAGAGAGCGTATAAAAATTTGGGTGTCGCCAGAGCAGCATTTTCCGGTGACACCACCGCCTTCTACTACCAAGGTAGAACTCCTTCAATGGGATAACATCCTCCTAGTTTCATTACCGGTACTGGGAGGGGCTCACCATGCATGGACACCAACAGATCCTGGAGCATGAATTGGGTGGCTGCGGTGGCACTCCGATGACCGGTAGGCGCATGCAGCGTATTAGGGGGAGGGTTTAGAGAAGGAGGAGGGGGAGAGTATCCACTTAAGTTTGAGGGACACATGAGGTCCCTAAAAGATTGGTCATGAGATGATGGTGGAGAGGGGTAGGGATCACATTTAGGTTTTCGATGAGGAGAGGTTTGGTCAAGGGGTATGGTGTGCTCGACTGGGCTTAGAGGGGATGTGTAGAGTTACTGAGGGAGAGAGGCCCATATATAGGTCGGGGTGGTTCCCCCTCCCCCTCTACATTAATGTGGGATTATCCTCATAGAGGATAAATCCTCCTCTCCTCTAATAGCAAGCATGACTGCTTGATAATCATCAAGAGGGGCAGGTACACCTGCTAGTAGCAACAAAGGGTAGGGGGAAAGAAGATTGGTACTTGGTTTGGGCTTTTGGAAAAGAAAAAGGTGGGGAGGAAATTCTTGGGACTCCTCTTACCCCAAGGCCCACACTTATATGGTTTTCCTACCTTTTATTCTTTCATAAGGCTAGGGGAAAGGGGCCCAAGTAAGGCATGTTGGGAATTTTTCCCTCAATATTCCAGGATTTGAAGAAGCACCTCTCACAATGATAAGTACACATTGTCTTTGATTAAAATTCTATTTGAATTTATGTAGGTCAAGTTTCTCATGTTAATTATCAATCTCAGCAGGTCCTGAGAATAGTTAAGAGCATAACTAAACTTACTTATGTCCCTAATTCAATGCAAGTGAAGATTTTTGTTGGTGTTCAAGTTGAATCAGTTTGATTAGTGAAGAGCTGATGTGGTTCTAGTTGAATCAGTTTGATAAGTGTAGAAGTACTCGACGATATCGTCGTGAATGTTAGCTGTTTCAAGATGGTATCATTTTGAAGGAACATTATCAAAATGATATCGCCTTGACAACATTCTTACAGTTGATTGCTTAGGTTGGCGGGACTTCAAATTGGTGGAAGCGCAGAAAAGTGATGTCAACTCATTCCCTTCTTGCCCATACTCCGATGGGACTTTTTCTAATCTGTCGACAGTTGGAAAATTCAAGAGTATATAAGGATAAGTTATGGAAATCAAACAGTAACCTTTGAAGATTTTCAAATTGGGAAAAATGAGAAGCGACTGAAAATCTTAACTGCTGGTGTTAGCTCTCTCTGACGAAAGACTAAGTGAGCAAGTGGTCTTCTGACAACTCAATTAGAAGAAAGATCTTGTCTCTGCTAAAGGAGAAGGATTCAGTTCTCATCTTCAATCAAGCTAGAACAACACTGGACCTGCTCTAAAAGAAAAGACACTCTATTTAGGTGCTGCTTCAAGAAGAGAGCATTATTTGGAAAATTAAATAAGACTCAGACATTAATGGTTTATCATTTTGTTGATTTTATTGTTGTAACTATATTCAAAATAATTCTTTGTAGGATCTGTTATATATCTGAGGTAGGATCTGTTTAGATCTGAGGTAGGGCTTAGAGGTAAGCCTAAGGTAGGACTTTGAGAAAGTCTGAGGTAGGATCTTGATTAAGATCTGAGATAGGAGATCAGCTGGATCTTTGAGCTGTAGGAGTTGATGAACTCTGAGGTAGGGATGGTGAGAGCCTAAGATAGAGTTTGGGTGTAGACCTGAGTTTAGATTTTGAGGAATCTGTGTTATAAGTTCTTGGAACTGAGAAATATTGGAGGAGGTTGCCAAGTCTAGCACTCTGCTAGATAAGTGGTAAGGGAAAGTGGACGTACCCATACTCTGGGGAACTACTATAAATATTGTGTGCTTGTGTTTGCTATGTTCAGTGATCTATGATCTGTGATAATCTAAAATAAAATCAGAAGAGATATAAATTAGCAAAAGCACATATTCACCCCCCCCCCCCTCTAGCTGATTTAGACTTCCAATAACACTTCAAGTGGTATCAAAGCTATTAGATAAGGAGTTGATCATATAGAAGAAAATGTTTACTCCACTCAGATTCAGGTCATGCAGTTGGTTGAACAGGCAAGAGATACTATTTTTGGAGACAATGAAAATATATTTCAGACCTTATCAAGTAGATTTAAGGCAAATACAATTCACCTGGATAACATAATATTTGAAGAAGCCAGAAAGGGGGAGAGTGTATATGCTGACCAATCCCTATGAAATCTCCAAGGGACAAGGCTGGCACTCAACCTTCCTCTATTAGACCGATATGAACCCTCTGATGAATTCATCAAAGAAAAACGAAGACATGATCCTTAGGATGAGCATGGGGAAAAGAAAAGAGAAAGAGATAGGACTATTCATCCTGAGGAGTTTATGGGTAAGCAGAGAAAGAAGAACTCCAAAGATCATGATAATGAATACTGGAGTGATGACTCTAAGAACATCATTATGGATGCATGGATAAGCAATGAACATATCAGATTTGATATTGATAAAGTCTATCCATCTGAAAAATGGGTCAAGCACCTAGAAAGGAGACCCTAAGAGAGAATACTATCAAGGAAAATATGAGTAAGCAGAATCCAATCTGGATGTCATCCAGATATATTCCTAAACCACACAAGTATTTTTCATGACAAGAGGCCAAAAGGAAAAAAGCTAAAAAGAGGCATGTTGAAACTGGTGAAGTATCTACTACACCTATCTAGACAGAGATAAGCTCAGATTCTTATGATGACTTCAATTAATTAATTGACAAATTCTTTGTATCTTGATTAGCAGAGAACTATGCTAAGGTTAAAGATGTGTTATTGTTTATGTTTTAATTAAATTAAACCCTCTGGCCATATATATATATATATATATATATATATATATATATATATATATATATATATATATATATATATATATATATATATATATACATATTCATATATTTGTTGCAAGCATCTATGTTTTCAATTCTATATTAAACTGCTTATTTCAATATTGATCTGGATTTATTAGTAATGTATCTTATCATTGGTCATGAGTTCTGACTTCTTCCAATAAGAGGAGATTGTTAGAAATTTTGCCCTCAATATTTCATGATTTAAAGAAGCACCTTTCACAATGATAAGTACACATTGTCTTTGATGAAAACTCTATTTGAATCTATGTAGGTCAAGTTTCTCATGTTAACAGTCAATCTCAGTAGGTACCGAGATTAGTTAAGAGGATAGGTAAACTCACTTATGTCTCTATTTCAGTTCAAGTGAAGATTTGTTGGAGTTCAAGTAAAATCGGTTTGATTAGTGAAGAGTTGTAGTGTTTCAAGTCAAATCAGTTTGATAAGTGAATTACTCAACGATATTATTGTGAATGCTAGTTGTTTCAAGAAGGTATAGTTTTGAAGGAACATTAACAAAATGATATCGCTTTGACATCATTCTTACCGTTGAGTTCTTAGGTTGGAGGGACTTCAAATTGGTGGAAGCGCAGAAAGGTGTTGTCGACTCATTGCCTTCTTTCCCATACTCTGATGGGACTTTTTCTAATCCATCGACCATTGGAAAAGTCAAGAGTATATAAGGATAAGTTATGTCAACCTAACAGTAACCTCTGAAGATTTTCGAACTGCTGGTGTTGCTCTCTCTAAATAGAAACTAAGTGAGCAAGTGGTCTTCTTCCAACTTAACCAGAAGAAGGATCTTATCCCTACTAAAGGAGAAGAAGGATTCAGTTCTCATCTTCAATCAAGCTTGAACAACACTGGACCTGCTCCGAAAGAAAAGACACTCTCTGTTCAACTGTTTCTTTAAGAAGAGAGCTTTCTTTGGAAAGCTAAAGAAGACTCGGACATTAAATGTTTATCATTTTGCTGAGTATATTATTGTAATTATATTCAAAATAATTCTTTGTAGGATCTATTATAGATCTGATGCAGGATTTATTTAGATCTGAGATAGGGCTTAGAGGTAAGCCTGAGGTAGGACTTTGAGAAAGTCTGAGGTAGGATCTTGGTGAAGATCTGATATAGGAGATCTACTGGATCTCTGAGCTATAAGGGTTGGTGAAATCTAAGGTAGGAGTTAGTAAACTCTAAGGTAGGGCTGGTGAGAGCCTGAGGTAGGGTTTGGGTGTAGACCAGAGCTGAGATTCTACGGAATCTGTGTTGTAAGTTCTTAGAACTTAGAAATATTGGAGGAGGTTGCTTAGTCTAGCACACAGCTAGATAGGTAATGAGGGAAAGTGGACATACCCATACTTTGGGGAACCATTATAAATAATGTGTGCTTGTGTTTGATATGTTCTGTGATCTGTGATAATCTAGCATAAATTCAAAAGAGATCTAAATAAGCAAAAACACATATTTACCCCCCTCTAGGTGATTTAGAATTCCAATAACCTATCAAGGGCTCTAGAGTTGTTCATAAATAGTATAGTTAGTGAATAATTAAGGATTTGATTCGTAAAAATTCAATAGAAATTCGTATTTTTCGAATTCGAATACGGATTCAAAGAGTTTTCAAATCTGAATCCGAATAATTTTATTCATATTCGATGGATTTGTGAATAGTTCGCGAATATTGGAATATATTAAAAAAATTAATATATGTAAATTAATATTAAATATAATAATATTTGAATATTAAATTAAATTAAATGTTATAAAAGTCAAATTCGAATTCGAATCCATGTTTGAATCTTAATTTGAACTCAAATTTGGATCCAACATTTCATCAAGAAACTGAATCCAAATCTCAGCATTTTTGTCAAATTTGGATTCAATTTAAGAGTTATTTGATTCGATTTGGTTCGTGAACACCCCTAGATGGGTCAATGTTTGGATATTAAGGTAATATTGATGTGTGCATGCTTTTTGGTGCACCATAAGACTTTATTTGACCACGGTCTGACCATTAAACATTAGAATTGACTGTAACAAGGTGCATTGGTCTTGAATTGATCGTAAGAGCCCAATGCCACAAACTAGGATCAACTTCGAGTTTATTTGCCCAATATTCAAAAATTATGCACTGTGGCGTGCTACATAACCTAAAACGATTACGTTTCCCATATTACCTTGGGTCTAAATAGAATGAGACTCGTTGCTCTCGTATTGACTATAAGAGTCTATATAAACTAATAGAAATCAAATCAGAGTTCATATGTTCAATATCCAAATTTTACGTGATCATGACGTATTACGCGAACTTTCATAATCTTTATATGACCTCTAATTGAAATAAAATGAATCTCATTGCACTCATATTGACTATACTAGTGTATAGTAACTTACAAAACTCAAATTAGAGTTCATATGCTCAATATCCAAATTTACATAGTCGTGACATACTACATGTGTAAGATAGCCTTCCCAAACCGTAGCCCGGGTCAGGCCGGAAGGGATCTTACTTGCCCAAGATGTCCATCTAGTGCTCCTTAAGTGGTATTGACCCACACCACTAAGCGCTAGATGACCACCTTGCTCGGTTTGAATCACAATATTCACATCTCATCATAGAATATTGCGAAAGCATTTATAGGAAACCATAACAAATATATATATAACAATATATATTTAAAAGAGTTCGCAAAGACCACAACTACTATTTACACATGAAGCCTGTAGGCTACACAAGTACTACTACTACAAGCTCCTCCCACTCTCAATCTAGTACGCTAGTAATTACATCTCAAAACTCTGGAGAAGACAGAGGTGACACTGCTCGGACAGTCCTATCAACTGGTTATCGTCCTGCGGCAGCTAGTTGCTACAATGCTCTGTTTCCTATGAATGGTAATTAAACTAATCGTTAGTCATAGAGCTAAGTGGAAAAACATCTCCCCAGACCCATATCCTGGGGACGAGCTTACTCACCCAACAAAATTAAATAACTGAAGCACAAGATGGTTAGTATAACATTTCATAGATAAGGTAGGAGCAACTATTGAATGAACATGCAATATAGTATAACTGGTATAACAGCAACATTATACATTAGTTATAACAAAAGCTCCACTAGCTATCATCACATCAGGTATTCATAACCTATATTCATGCCAAAGGTATTCAAACCTGCCAACACAACGCGGGAATTCAAAGTCGCGTACACACCCTATGTTGACATAGTATGGATCGCTTCTATTCAAGCAGGGTAGAGAGCCCCGCGGGCCTCACCGATGTTGTCGTCAGTGACAGTGGCCAGCCTTGCCACTTCTAAGGGTGGTCGTACCGCACTATCCAGGCCCCAACATATAACCTCGTGTACTCTTAGATGTGAACGACATCCAACGATTCTGTATTTTGGCCGACTAGCGGAGGAAACCCAATAGGGAAAGATATAACGGATGGTCACCAGTGGTACCTATCTCCCTATCACTTTGAGTTGTCAAACTTCCCACACTGGTATGAACGGTCTGTAAAAGTGGCTGACCTGCCATAATTTACCACAAACAATTTACATGCAATTATTTTTGATCAATTATGCTAGCACACACCGGGTATGCGACAGCCTGCACAACTATGCTTCAAATAATTTGGGCAAGTGACAATCGACTCGAATTTCGAAAAGGAGCATGGGATCACTTTATTTGGGGCTAATCCTAGAGGAAAAATATTAACTTCCATTATCCCCAACTAAGTCTCAACTTAATATATAGCTGCACCGTCAGAGCAGGACCCGTGTGAAAGTCTTTGTTCAAGAGTATCTTCATACCTAGTGGGTGAATAGGTATGTTTAAATCTTTTTGATTCTTTTGAGCTTAGGTCTAGTTGTGTGTTAGATTTTGTTGTTTAGCTTTCAAGGGACACCAAAACACACAAGAGTTTATAGTGGTTCCCCTATCTAGCGTACATCCACTTTTCCTTTTAACCTATCTAGCAAAGAGTTAGATTCTGCTAACTTCTCCTTTTACTCAGCTCCTTGATCTTATACCTCAGATCCCTCATGATCCTACACCTCAGAGTGAAGCTCATTCCGACAACTCAGAGTATAACAACTCCTACCTCAGGCAAAGCTGCCCTACACTCATAGATACACAGATCTCCTACCTCAGATCTACACAAAGATCCTACCTCAGGCCCATGCCTTACCTCAGGTCCTAAACCGAATCCTACACTAAGATACACAGCTCTTACACTCTGCTTTTATAACCCAGGCTTACAACTAAGATCAAACTATGATCCTACAGAGTGAGTAATGATTTGGTGATTATTGACTCAAGAGAAATTGTCCTCTGAGTCACCTCCTTGAACTGAGTAAACTCAGTCCAAACTCTTCACAATAACAAGATTCTTGATCCTCGGTATAGTTTAGTATGTGCTTAGAAGACCTGATGCAGAGCTTTATATCTTCAAGCTTTAGTATCTCAGAGTTTAAAGCAATAGCCTTGAAGATGAACATCAACTTTATTTTGAGTGCTCTACTACACTGTCTTCTGTAACACTTCTGTAAGAACCAGAATGATTGATTGTGAAGAAGAAGACTACACTTCAAAGAATATGAAGAACCATTCCTCTTTTTTTAATTTCTCTGTAAATTCCTTTTTATCTTCCGCTGTCCAACGACACTTTGATCTATATAGGAAAGCTGAAATAGCAATTGTAAAGGTGCTTTAGCTTTAACTGCTTTTCATAAAGAGTTCGGTGCCATTTGGCTTCTAGTGCTCAAATCCCGCTTAATTTGAATTTGGGTGACGTCAACATGACACAGTACTTGTGGAATTAGTAGTTTTCATAGTCATTCTGCACAGACATTGAGTGAAGTAATGTGAATCAATGCAAAAAACACTTAGTGGAAAATCTGCTTCTTGAGGCGTTCAATAAGCATTCATCTTCCAACGCTTTTGTCTCAGACAACCGAACTGATTAGGCGTTGAGTGAACCTTCATCGCTCAACGCATTTGTACTTGGTAAAATTCTTCAGGTTAAAGGCGTTGAGTGAAGCCACTTTACTCAATGCTTCTGGACTCTGATGAATTATTGATAAGGTGTTGAGTTAGCCTTCTACACTCAATGCTTCTGCACTTGGAAATAATTCCTTTTAAGTAGGCATTGAGTGAATAGCCTTCACTCAACGCTCCTGGACATAGCCAGAATTGAGTCTAGCAACACTAAATCTTTGAATGCTTGATGTTCTGTCAATGCTTTTAGCATTATAGCGTTGAGTGAATTAAACTCACCCAATGCTTCTGGCCTTAGCTAGATTTTTTTCTTTTCCAACATCCTATCTTCAGTCCAGATGATATTCTGACCCTGACAACCTGCCTAATCATGGAACAGTAGACATCCTGTAAATATTAAACATTAACATATATCAAATACAATCATGTGATATTATTGACTTGTGAGCCTTCTTCAAATCTGGCACATTGTGATCAATGGAGCCAACAATCTCCCCCTATTTGAAGAAGTTAGAACCCTAGTCAATGATATACACTACCACATGGAATAGATAATTTCATAGCAAACAAGAACAATAAATGACAAATAATCAATATATGATTAACACAAAAAATGACAATTATAAACTAAAATGTGTGCTCATAATAAAGTTCATATTCCCAATGCCCTAAGGAGCCTAGTATATAAAACAATTTATGTTTCTGGTTCCTTGATGACTATGCCCCTGCCTGGCCTGTTGGCAATATTCTCATCAGCTTAAATCTGCTATTGTATTTGCCTTTCAAAATAACTGTAAGGCTTTGGGAAGTACTTGTTAGGCTCTGGGGGATCTAATGGCATTGCACCAGACTTCTTATCCCTTCTGAACTTTCTTCTTAACTCTTCATTCCTTTCTAGTTTTGCCCATTCCAAGGATTTGTATAGCTTTCCTCTTTCAATTTTGTTTTATTTGATTTGGTCCCAGGCTGACATAATGATGGTCCTGGATTGAGGACTCCATTTCTCAAAGTCAGGCATGGATTCCATTTCTTCTTTATATCTCTTCTTGCTTTGTCTGATCTCTTCATCCTCTTCAGCATCAGACTTACATTTCATTCTTGATATCTATTCAGTGGTAAGGCTAAAGGTATGAACATCATCTACTGAGAGTTCAGCCCCATCATTATCAATCTATTCTACTAGAGTAAAAGCATTATCATATGTATACTGATCTTGACCTAATGATCCTCTGATGAAATTTGTGGTCCGGATAACATTGTCTGTATCTGCCTTGATCATTATTGTCTCCCCTTTATGACTTCTTCACAGATTATAGTAGTTAGGGAGTTCTTGGAGAGGGAGATTCTATCATCCAAATAGTTTACTCCTTAGGTGACATGATTTGTGACTTCAAGCATATGATCATATAAAATCTGTGTGCATGTAACACCCTAGTTTCTGTACTTGAGGCTCAGGGAGTTACCGTGCGACAGTAAGTCGCTATCGCCTGGCGGTAGCCTGACATTGAGTGTGTTGAGTAGCAGGAGTTGAGTGGAGGCATTGAGTGGTAGGCGTTGAGTGTGTCGAGTGCTAGCGCGCGGCGTTAGCTAGTTACCGCTTGGCGTTAACCATTCTTGTGTTGAGATGGAAGCATTGAGTGAGCTACCACACAGCGGTTTTTCTAACATCGGCGGTAGCGCGGCTTTATTTTTTGACTGAGGGCTCGTGAAGCTATCGGGACACAGTAGGTGGCTACCATCCGACGGTAGCGGGCATAAGCAGTTCCGTAGATCTGTGTTCTGACCGTCCGATTTCTCTTTGGTTTTGATCCTATGGCCTAGGACACTCCGTCCAAGGGGCATAAGTAGGGCTGAAACACTCTTTCCCCTCATTTTCTTCTCATTTGAGAGTTGAAGTTAGGGTTTTGGGGAGAGAGGCTTTGGAGGAAGAGAAAGAGCATCTTCCTCCATTAACGAAGCTTTGAGGCTCCGATCATCGATCCAAGGCCAGATCCGTGGAGAGGAATTGAAGGAGCACCCTTTCAACCGTGCAAATCAAGTTTTCCATGGCAAGGAAGAGGAGTCGTAAGGTAAATACACTTCTCCTCTCAGTATTTAGGATGTTTGCATGGCATCCATTTTTTCTTGCTTTCTTTCAAGCATTTTGGAACCAGATCTCTCAAATGAGAGGGGTTTGGGTTGCCTTGGTTCATGAGGATCCACTGGGTCGATTGTGTCCGTCCCCGACATGATGTTGCATTATAAATCCACTCCGCTAGTAGATTAGGAATTGTGGGTGAAGTCGTAATCGCGACAGTTAGTCTGACTCAATGATATTGCATAACGAGCCTTAAGGATTTTGCTAGAAATCCGTTTGTGGCAAGAAGCCATTTGTGATGTTTGTCCCCCCCCCCTTATTTTATACGAGAATGAACAGTGGATTAGGGTGAGAAAGGCTATTGATTGTGATGTGCTAAGGTACGGCTTTGTCTCTATGGTCGGCTAGCTAGCCCGTGACGTGCAAGTCATGTGTGGAGAGTCTCCCGGAGAGATAAGTCCACTTGTGTGAAATTAATGATAATGCCAAGCTTTGGACAAGCCCGAGTGATGAAGCCCACGAGCGGTTGGGGTCAATAAAGAGTTCTTAGAATCGGTTTGTTGTTTGTGAGATGGAACCCTGACATGAGAAGTTAGAGATTGTAGGCAAGCTCGGGTTTTGAGACCTATGAGCGGGTGGGGCCTTGGCATGAGTTCCGTGTGGCGGCAGGTATGCCGCTAGGGGAAATTGTGAGTACCCGTGTGTTTGCAGCTTGAATGCCGGTGGGGAAATTGGATGTACCCGTTTGGTGATGCATGATGATGTGTAAGATTTATGCTCTATAGGGCGCCTTGGGTGAAACCCAGGATTGCATACATGCTGTATTGTAGGCACCTTTTATTTTATCTTCTCAACATAGAAACGTGTTTGTTGTATGAGACATCCAAACCTATTTTATTGCTTTCTATGTTCATTTATATTTGCATACGAAGTGTTGACCTGCAGGGTGATGGAGTGCCCCGGGGTCCGTTAGGTGAAAGTATTTGATTACAAGGGTAGTTAATCACCTAGAGGGGGGTGAATAGGTTATTGCAGTATTTTCTTTATTCATTAAAATCTTTTATTACTATGTACTATTGTGTATACTTATTTCATCTTTCAAGAAAACAACATTCAGCACAGCAAAACACAATACACAACACACCAAGTATATTCTGGACGGCCACAGTTCATCCAAAGGACTTTGACCATACGAATCTCTCTATTCCCGAGCTTCTGAATTCTTGAACCGCCTTTCAAGAAAAGGCTCTTCTCCAAATACTATGGCTCCTCAGAGATTACAGCACGATACCACTGGATCAGTCAGTCTCCACTGAGAATTACAACATAGGCTCATACCCCCCATATAGTAATCACCTGACAACCATACACAGGCACAAATGCCCTTAACACAGGCTGGGAAAAACAACCCCACACTGATTCACAATCCAATCACACAGCCTTTATAATTTAGGCTTTACAATTAGATCTCACAGATCTCACACACAGCCAAATCAATCTAGGCCTCAACATAGATCTTTCACAGATTCATTGATTTTGAAAGTGTTTGTTGATTTAACTCAGGAGAAGTTATTCTCTGAGTCAATTTCTTCCTGGACTAAGAAATTCTCAGCCCTATCTGCTTCCCAGCAACAAGGATGACAATCTTTGACTATCTACTGCTTGTGCTGGAAGTTCTTCAGATCCTTGATCTTGTTCTTGTCGATGAAAGGGGAAGATCCAGAATGAAAATCTTCAATCAGCTAACCTTTATTGACAGAGAAATGAAATCCTCTGCTTATCCTTCTGTCCAGAGAAAACTCTGTGCAGATCTCTTCTTCTTCTTCAACGATCCAGTGATTGACCTTCAGATTTGGCTCAGCTTGGAGCGAGAATAAACTTTAGATAGGGTTTGCCTAGAATGATTTGTCTTCCTCAGAGAAATCCTCTGATCTTGTTGTAGCAGATGTTTGCACCAGCAAACTCAGAAACCCTTCAGATTTTTCTATTGAAGTTCTTGGTTCTGCAATAATGGCGGATGAAGATGACGAACTCCCGCTTCTCATTTTTTAGAATGTTAATCAGAATAACTTAATTTAATCTTAATCTCAGCTGCTATTTATAACCCTATCAATTTATGGGATGTTTGACATGTGTCCCAGTTTTAACGATGGTTAAAACCTCAGCTTAATCAAATTGAGTTCCACTATAGACTGACGACGGCATTTATGTCGATTTGCAGCAATTACATAATGCATTAGAAAATCGTTGATTTGTTGACTTTGCTGACGTTAGCGTCATTCTAGACTTAGCCAAAATCAAGCAATACTTTAGAAATCTTCAGTTCGATGAACTCACAACTCAGTTCAACGAACCCAGAGCTCAATTTGACGAAATCAAGCAATACTTCAAAAAACTTCAGTTCGACAAACTTAAAACTTAGTTGGACGAATCCAGGGCTCATATCGACGAAATCAAGCAATACTTATGAAAACTTCAGTTCGACAAACTCAAAATTCAGTTCGACGAATCCAAAACTCAGTTCGATGAAAACGAGTATCATTCCTGAAATCCTCAGGTCGACGAATAGGTGAAAGCTGAGTTCGATGAAATCTGAACTTAGCTCGATGAAATCACAGCTCAGCTCGATGAAAACTGGATAAGTAATACTTCGACAATTCTGGACTTAGAATTTTCTTCAGCTCTACTAGGCGTTGAGTGGCGTTGAGTGTATAGGCAATTCTCAACGAATCTGGACTTAGAATTATTTCTGCTCTGCTAGGCGTTGAGAGTGTTGAGTGTATATCCATCACTCAATGCTTTTTCCCTTAGCTATATTCTTCAGCTTTCTGGTTGATGGCGTTGAGAGCGTTGAGTGTATAAGCTTCACTAAGTGCTTTTTGCCTTAGCCATATTCTTCAGCTTTCTTCCTAATGGAGTTGAGAGCGTTTAGTGTATAAGCTTCACTCAATGCTTCTGGACTTAGTCGATTTTCTGCAATCTTGCCTTCTTGCTGAAGTTTGGCATTGACAGACATAGCATGGCGTTGAGTGATGAAGCTTCACTCAATCCTTCTGAACTTAGTCGATTTTCTGACTTCCACTACTTAGGCTTTGACATGATATCCTTAACTTAACGATCCTAGCCATATGAAGTTGACATCATTGAGTGATTTTGCCTCTCTCAATGCTTTTGGACTTAGCCAAATTTCTGACTTTTCAGCCTATCACTTTGAGTCCACCTGTCATTGTCTCTTGAACTATATGTCCAATCATTATGACAAAGACCAACCTGTATGCATGAACTTAAACATACATCAAATATAACTATGTGTATACCATTGACCTGTTTGAAATCTTATAAATCTAGGACATTGGGATCATTGGACCCAATAATCTCCCCCTATTTGAAGAAGTCAAAACACCACTTGAAAATTCTTTGTCAATGATATACACTAACATAAGCATCACAGATATTATTAAAACAACAAGAGTTACGACTTATCAAATTATTAAAGCAACAAGAGTTACCACTTATCCCTTGTGCTCCCCCTGCTTTGTTGTATCCTTCTGCTATAAAATGCTTCTTTGTTGCTGCTACCCTTGTGCTCCCCCTGCTTTGTTGCATCCTTCTGCTGCAAACTGCTGCTACTCCCTCTTGCTACTTTGTTCTTATATCACTTCTCCCCCTTTTGACTTTTTTGAAATAGCACTTGAAAGTCTGGGAAATAGCTTAGGAGAAGCATGCTATCTACTCCCCCTATGTGAGAGCATAGAAGCAATTAGAGCAGAACTTGCTCCCCCTCAATAAGAACAACTAAAGCTATACCAAATTCAACATACCCAATTCAAATTTGAAGATGTTGAACTTTACTTCATCTAGTGGCTTGGTGAAAAATATCAGCCACTTGCTTGCCTGTTAGGACAAACTCAAGACTAATATCCTCACATTCCACATGCTCTCTTATAAAATGATATCTAATCTCTATATGCTTAGTCCTGCTATGTGATATAGGATTCCTAGCTATAGATATTGCACTTGTAGAGTTACAAAACAAAAAGCTTTTACTTATCTGGAGGTTATAATCTTGGAGTTGATGCTGAATCCACAACAACTGTACACAGAACCTTCCTGCAGCTATGTATTCTGATTCTGAAGTAGAAATAGATACACTAGTCTTCTTCTTGCTTCTCCAGGACACTAGCATTCTACCCAGAAATTGACAGGAACCAGATATACTTTTCCTATCCTCTCTACAGACTGCAAAGTCTGGAGGTTGTTCCACATAGACTTCTTCTTTCAAATCTCCATTAAGAAATGTTGATTTCACATCCATCTGATAGACTTTTAATCCTTGGAATGCAGCATATGAAAGGAATAACCTGATAGTTTCTAGTATTGCTACAGGGGTAAAGGTTTGATCAAAGTCAATACCTTCATCTTATCTGTACCCCTGATCCACCAGTCTAGCTTTATTCTTAACTATAATATCATTTTCATCAAGCTTATTCCTGTAGATCCACATAGTTCCAATGACATTTTTTCCTTGAGGTCTAGGAACTAGCTTCCAGACCTTACATCTTTTAAACTGGTTCAATTCCTCTTGCATAGCTCCAATCCAAAACTGGTCTTGGTAAGCCTCTTCAAATTTCTTAGGTTCTACCTGTGATAGGAAGCAAGAGTACATTGTTGTGTTGAAACATCTACTCCTTATCACTACTCCTTATCTTGCATCTCCAATAATCTGATGGTCTGGATGATCCCGCAGATATCTTACTGCTAGAGGCATTATTGCTTCAACATCATGTTCTTCATGATATTGATCTTCATCCAATTCCTATGGTTCTCGTGCTTCCTCTTGAATACACACACCCTCTTCTTGGTCTTACATTATTGGAGCATCTTCTTCATTTATCTAGAGAGTGAGCTTTTCAACACTAGTTCAGTACCTGTAGAACTAGAAGAAGAGCTTGACAGATCATTGTTAATCATATTTGCTTCATCAAACACTACAGTAACTGACTCCTTATAACTTGACTTGTCAAGTTATAGATCCTATATGCCTTACTATGATTGTTGTACCAAACAAATATCCCCTCATAGGCTTTAGAAGCAAACTTTGTTTTATAGGATTTCCCATTGTTGAGAAAAAAGCACTTTCTCCCAAAAATTCTGAGATATGAAAGGTTTGGTTTCCTACCCTTCATAGTCTCATAGGGAGTCTTATTATGGCTCTTGGTGATAGAAGCCCTGTTAAGGACATGACAAGCTGTATTTATAGCCTCAGCCCAGAAATATTTTGAGAGAGAAGTGTCATTTAGTAGTGTTCTATCAGCCTCTATGAGAGTTCTATTCTTCCTCTCAGCTATCTCATTTTACTGGGGTGTTCTTGGAGAGGAAAACTCTTGCTGAATCCCATGATGTTCACAGAATTTTGTGATACATTTAGACTGAAACTCAGTCCCATGGTCACTTCTGATTTTGACCACAGTACTGTTTTGCTTATTCTATATTTGCAAGACAAATGTCTTGAAAACAGTTGGGGTTTTAGAATTTTTCTTCAAAAAGAATACCCAAACAAATCTGGAAAAGTCATCAACCACAACAAATGTGTAGACCTTCCTACCTAGACTATGAACTAGCATTGGACCAAACAAGTCCATATGCAAGAGGTATAAACACCTCAGAGAATCTTTAGTCTCAATGCTTTTGAAAGAAGCTTTTGTCTGCTTATCCTTTTAGCATGCAGAGCAAATACCTTCCTTAGAGCATTTCAAGTTAGGACCATTCCTAACAAACTCTTGACTATAGAGCTTTCTTATAGTCCTATAATTCAAATGAGCTAGCCTCCTGTACCATTTGACAGAATATGTGGCTTTCTCATTTGCAACTAGATAAATGGGAGAGTCTGATTATAAACAAAGAAAATTAAGACAATAGACATTCCCACTCCTAATGCCAGTCAAAGTGACCTCTTGGTCACTTGATCTTCTTATATGACACTTATCCTTGTGGAAAGAAATGACATAGTCAAGATCACATAGATGGCTTATGATTATAAGGTTGTGTTGCAACCCTTCCACATAAGCCACTTTTGTGAAAGTGATTAAGCCATTAGTGATCTTACCATAACGTTTGGTGATCCCTTTATCTGATCCACCAAATATCACCTTAGGTCCATCCATTACTAGAATGAAATCCTTCAGGATTCTCTTTGTTCCAGTCATGTGCCTGGAACAATCACTATCCAAGTACCATATAGGAGTATGGCTACTTGGACTCACCTGTAAGAAATAAATCCCTTATCCTTAGGACCCCAAATCTCATTGGATCCTAGGTGCATGTTAGGATTAAGATGAACATGCCTGCCTGCAGCTCTTCTAGCAGGTAAGTGTACATTAGCTCTCTGTACACTATTATTGTGCGAGCAATCAATGACATATTGGCCCACTTTGCCACAACACCAGCACTCAAAGATGTTGTACCTCCTTTTAAGGGCTGCCTTATAGCCACTAGCACCCTTGCCATTCCTACCACCATAGTTGTGAAAAACTTTGTTCTTCCTTTTGGAATAACCAGCTCTAGTGTTCCCTTTGAAGCCTATCCCTTTCCTATCCTTTTGGGAGGAGAAGGAATCTATCAAAGGTAACACAGTACATGGCTTTGAAAACTTAGCCACTAGCTCCTTCTCCTTTTGGATCTTACTTTCTAGATTCCTGATCAACTCTTCCTTAAATGTTATGGTGGCCATCTGAATAACAGTAATGTTTTTCAACTGGCTAACTTCCCTAATTTTCTGCTCTAGAAAATTTGCAATTTCAGAATGCTAGGAAGCAGTAAGCTTTAGAGATGCAATCTCCTGAGCCTGCTATTTGGTCAGTAGCTTACTCCCTCTGAATGCTTCCAGAAGTTCACCATATCTTTCAATTATTTGATCTTTGTCTTCCTCAGATTCAGATACATCTTCATCTCTTAATGAAGATGCACTTGAATCTGAACCAGTCACATATTTGGACTTGGATGAAGAGTGTACCTTAGATGGTCCAAGCTGATCCTGGCAGGATTCCTCATGTGATCCTTCCATCAGCCCAATATAGGTTTCATCATCCTCTTCTGATTCTGATGAGGAAGACTCAGTCCAGCTTTTCTCCCTCTTTGCAATGAAGGTTTTCTCCTTCTTGCTTCTTTTGTGGTGATGATTCTTTTCACTAACTTCTTTCTTCTCAGGACAATCAGCCACAACATGACCTGGCTTACTGCAATAGAAACAAACTATCTTTTTAGAAACATGTTTACAAGGATTTGGATCATACCTGCTCTCTTTGGAGGGTTTCTTCTTATTTTTGTAGTAGTCCTCTTTGTGCTGGAAGGAAGAGGTAGGTTTGGTCCTCCACCCCTTCTTTTTCATCAGCCTCATAAACTTCCTTGAGAAAGCAGCAAACTCCTCATCAGACATATTACAGCCTGATTCCTCTTGATCTGAATCTTCAGACTCAGTTGGCCTTCTTAAGGGAGAAGGATTCTTCTCCTTGCTCCTCTTGGAGCTTTATGCCTTGAAGGACACAGAAGTTTCTTTGGCCTGACCTCTGCTAGTCTTCTCTTCCTCCTTCCTTGCTGTTAGCTACATCTCATATGAAAGCAGCTTACCAAATAGTATGGATGGTGGAGTATCTGCCAGCTTCGCCACTTCTCTAATGCACATATCTTAGTGTCACAGTCTCTAGTAAGAGACCTAAGAAACTTATCATTCAGCTCATAATTATTAAAGGCCCTGCCATAGGTCTTTAACTCATTGATTGTCCTGAAGAACCTCTTATAATAACTAGTTATGGTCTCCTCCCTGATCATTCAGCATTGACTTTCTATCATCTCTCACTTCCTTAGTTCCTTCCATATACACTATCAAGGTGTCCCACATTTCCTTTGAGGTCTTGTAGTGCACCAGATTTTGAAAGGTGGAGTCATCTATGACACTAACTATGATGTTTTGTGCCCTCTTATCCATTGTTGCTAAGATGAATTCATCCTTAGTCATCTCAGTGTACTTCTTTGGAGTCTGAATATTTTCATCAAGGACAGATATCTTCATTGGGATGAAGGGTCCTTTTTGAACTGTGATATAGATCATAGGATCAGATGCTTCCATGAATAATCTGACCCTTTCTTTCCATATGCCAAAATTTTCCTTCCTACAGAGAGGAAGTTTCATAGATCCAAGCTCTTTATGATTCTCTCCTAAACCCATCTTAACCTCCTCACAGCTACCCTGGAGATCTCCTCAGACTATTAAGTCCTTTCTTGAGTAACCTCCCTCTAATACCACTTGAAATTCTTTGATTATAAGGGTAGGTAATCACCTAGAGGGGGGGGGGGGGGTGAATAGGTTATTGCAGTCTTTTCTTTATTCTTTAAAATCTTTTATGACTTATGTCCTACTGTGTATACTTATTTCAGCTTTCAAGAAAACAACATTCAGTGCAGAAAAACACAATACACAGTACACCAGATTTTATAGTGGTTCCCCAGTGTATGGGTACATCCATTGTTCCTCTCCGCCTTTCTAACAGTATGTTATACAAGGCTCTTCTCCAAATACTATGGCACCTCAGATATTACAGCATGATCCCACTGGATCAGTCAGTCTCCTCTGAGACTTACAATATAGGCTCACAACCCCCATACAGTAATCACCTGACAACCACACATAGGCAAAAATGCACTTCACACAGGCTGGGAGAAACAGGCCCACACAGATTCACACAGGAATCCATTCACATAGCCTTTATAATTTAGGCTTTACAATTAGATCTCACACATAGCCTAATCAATCTAGGCCTCAACACAGATCTTTCATAGATCCACTGATTTTGAAAATGTTTGTTAATTTGACTCAGAAGAAGTTATTCTCTGAGTCAATTTATTCCTGGCCTAAGAAATTCTCAGCCCTATATGCTTCCCAACAACAAGGATGAAAATCTTTGACTATCTGCTACTTGTGCTGGAAGTTCTTCAAATCCTTGATATGTTCTTGCTGATGAAAGGGGAAGATTCGGAATGAAAATCTTCAATCAGCTAACCTTTATTGACAGAGAAATGAATTCCTCTGCCTCTCCTTCTGTCCAGAGAAAACTCTGTGCAGATCTCTTCTTCTTCTTCTTCAATGATCCAGTTATTGATCTTCAGATTTGGCTCAGCTTGGATCGAGAATCAACTTCAGCTAGGGTTTGCCTAGACTGATTCGTCTTCCTCAAAGAAATCAAATGATCTTGCTGTAGAAGATGTTGATTGCACCAGCAAACTCAGAAACCCTTCAGATTTTTCAATTGAAGTTCTTGGTTCTGTAATAATGGCAGATGAAGACGACGAACTCCCGTTTCTTGTTTTTTAGAATGTTAATCAGAATAACTTAATTTGATCCTAATCTCAGCTGTTATTTATAACCCCGTCGATTTTTGGGATGTTTGACACGTGTCCCAATTTTAACGGTGGTTAAAACCTCAGCTTAATCCAATTGAGATCCACTATAGACTGACAGCGATGTTAATGTCGATTTGCAGCAATTACATAATGAATTAGAAAATCGGTTACTTATTGACTTTGCTGACGTCAACATCATTCTGGACTTAGACAAACTCAAGCATTACTTAAGAAATCCTCAGTTCGACGAACTCACAACACAGTTCGACGAACCCATAGCTTAGCTCGACGAAATCAAGCAATACTTCAGAAAACTTCAGTTCGACGAACTCAAAACTTAGTTTGACGAATCCAGGGCTCAGCTCGACGAAATCAAGCAATACTTTAGAAAACTTCAGTTCGACATACTCAAATCTTAGTTCGATGAATCCAGAACTGAGCTCGATGAAAATATGTATCATTCCAGAAATCCTCAGGTCGACGAATAGGTGAAAGCTGAGTTTGACGAAATCTGAACTTAACTTGACGAAATCACAGCTCAGCTCGACGAAAACTAGATAAGCAATACTTCGACGATTCTGGACTTAGAATTTTCTTCAGCTCTAGTAGGTGTTGAGTGGTGTTGAGTGTATAAGCCATTCTCAATGAATCTGTACTTAGAATTATTTCTGCTCTGCTAGGCGTTGAGAGCGTTGAGTGTATATCCCTCACACAACGCTTTTTCCCTTAGCCATATTCTTCATCTTTCTGGTTGATGGAGTTGAGAGCGTTGAGTGTATAAGCTTCACTCAACGCTTTTTACCTTAGCCATATTCTTCAGCTTTCTACCTGATGGTGTCAAGAGCATTGAGTGTATAAGCTTCACTCAACGCTTCTGGACTTAGTCGATTTTCTGCAATCTTGCCTTCTTGTTGAAGTTTGGCGTTGACAGACACAACATGGCGTTGAGTGATGAAGCTTCACTCAACGCCTCTAGACTTAGTTGATTTTCTGGCTTCCACTGCTTAGGATTTGACATGATATCCTTGTCTCAATGATCCTGACCATATGGCATTGAGAGCACTGAGTGAGCTTGCCTTACTCAACACTTGTGGACTTAGCCAAATTTCTGACTTTCCAGCCTATCACTTTGAGTCCACCTGTCATTGTCTCTTGAACTATATGTCCAATCATTGTGACAAAGACCAACCTGTATGCATGAACTTAAACATATATCAAATACAACTATGTTTATACCATTGACTTGTTTGACTTCTTACAATTAGGATTAATGGACCGAACACTAGGGATGGCCAGGAGGAGATGTGTTGGTTACACAGCTGAGGTCAGCCTTTGCTGACCCACATTACAACAAATTTTTAAAGGGCAAGGATCACAAGCAGGAGCAAGCTCGCCGGCCAAAAAGGCCTAAGCCGCATGAAGTGAACTCTTTATTTAGCGGCTTATGTTTTGTTGAATGCTTTGCTCCATGAACTGTAATCCTGCTTGTATGCCGAGGTAGCTTAGGAGTGTTAAAGCACATTGTTATGCTTATTGTTGTTTCAGTTTTTGGAATCATGTATGTTGTAAGGCCTTAAGGCTGTTTTGATACTCCTGTGATAGTGGATAACTTCTAGTGTTTATGGGTTTTCGCTTTTTGTGTTCTGAGTTTTGATATATGTAGTTCTTTTATATCACTTTTTTATGTTAAAGCTGTGGCATCTATATGTTGTGGGGTCCCGGCCGAAACCATATTATATGGTCATTACAGGGGAGATGTTACAATGCAGGCATCCATCCTTCTCTCTAGAATGATCTTACGTGCTTACATAAGTTGCTTTTGCACATTATGCACCATTTCCATACTGCTAGAGATTATGTTTTGTTTCTCAATGAAGTCATTCTATTTCTGTCTAATCTCCTCAAGATTTCCTTCAGTATAAGTCAGAACAGGAGTAGCTCTCATGAAGAATGCAATAGTGTTGGCCTTTAGCAGATTAACCTCAAATCTGATAGACTTGATCCTAGTAGATAGATCTTGTCTTAATCCTTCGATAGAATCATCAACATAGTGCTCCAGCTATGTCCTTTGGTCATCTAGAATTCCTTTTAATTATGCTAGGAAAGTAGAAGACATAGCATCAGCATGATGAGATTCCCCTTAGAAGAAGACATCCTCATCCTCTTTCCTTATATCTCCCCTTGTTTCAGAGTCAGCCCTCATGAAGTCAGAGGAATGATCATCAACATCGGCAGCTTGCTTGTCAGATTCAGATGTTTTAATTGTATTTATAGTCTCTTGAGCAAGGAGCTCTGTATGAATCTACCCCTCAACCTCAGCTCTTTCCAATGTAGTTTATTGGTCTCCAGCAACTGTGTTTAGCAGATCTTGTTCTTCTGTAACTAGAACTTTCTCCCATACAATAGGAGTACTGGAGGGCAGTAATTGAGACTCATATGGAATCTGATCTATCCTTCTATGCAAATTATCCAAGAAGGAATCAATCTGGTCTTTTAATGATTGAACTTGCTCCCCTTCAGCAAAAGCATCCAAATTGGGAGTCTCCCCCTCAATTTCTGTACATATACTGTCCACCACATATCCAGCCACTTTTTAAGTTGTATATGTTGGAATGTTCTCATACTAAGAAACACTGTTGGGTAGAGTCCTTACTAAAGGTTTTGATGACACAGACACCAGAGCACTCACATCTCTTCTAGTGTTTGTAGAATATTTAGACAACTGTAAATTATGAGGTTCTTCTCCTCTGCTCTTAGAAGAACTACTCTCAAAACTTTCTTCAATGATGATAACGATTTTCCTTTTCTTCTTATCAGATGTCTGTTGGTGTGGGAGCAATACCATGTCTATAACGCCCCTAGTTTTTTGATGTTTAGTTTAATTCCTTTTTGACATGTTTTAGACGCCAGGGTGTTACGATGACGTGATGTCATTGTTAGAGCGTGGTTTTGCTCTTTAGGATTTTTATGTGGCTGGGTTTTAGCCTGTTTGCAAGATTCCCTTGCGAGCCTTGTTTGTTTTTGTGACTCGGTGGAGCCTTTTTGGGAATGCTTGTGTTTTGGCTTCGGGAGGTGTTTACCCGAGTTTGGTTTGTCGAATTTCGATTCTGACTTCTCCGTTTGATTCGTAGCGTCGGTATTTAGCTGTGCTGTGAATTTCATTAAATTCTGAGTTCGTTTGGATTTAGGGTCGTTTTGGTGTTATTTAATTAATTAATAATATATTAAATTATATTTATAAGTATATATATAGTCACATCGAAACCCTACCCGATTACTATTCATTATCTTCCCAAACCCGACGGCACCATTTTCGTGGAAGAGGAGCGGCGACTTCAAGCTTTCGGTCGGCGATTTGGGAGATTGAGTGGTCGGCTTAGTCAATAAATTAGATATTTGGGAAGCTCTCACTGAGGGCTACGTGATTGTGTTAAGTTTTTCCCGATTCCTTCATTTTTATATATTAGGGTTAGGGACTTTGACCTCCCTTCCCCTCCAAAAGTTTCAGGAAACGTTGTTAGGATCGTTTCATGGCCGATCCTTAACGCAGTGCGAGGGGGCCGTGTTTCTTCGAAGATTTGAGGCAAGTGGAATTTCTCCCCTTGCAAGTCCCTTCCTTATTTATTTTCTTCATTCTTTTCCTCCTCCCTTAGAAGGTAGGGGTAGTGTAGAATGAACTCTAGGAGAATCGCCTAGGTTAGGGCAAGTTTTTCGGCCAATACCCGGAATTTCGGTTTGGGAGTTAAGGAAATTTCGGCGTATATCGACAAGTAGAAATCGGTGAGTTTTCGTCTGAGTTCGTCGGGTATAGCAGTGTAGGATTCATCGAGTGTCAACTGATTTGGGATTCATCGAGTATAGAATCGTTGAGTATATGATGCCTCTTAGCCTAGGAGTTTTCGGCGAGTATCGCTGTTGAGATTCGTCAAGCATCATCAATCGTCGATTATGGGAAAGTTGCTAAGGAAAATTCGGCGTGTATCATAGGAGTTTGTCAAGTATCGTTAGTTCTTTTACGTCAAATAGTGTAGAATTTGTCGAGTATTGTTGAGATTCGTCGGGTATACTCGCCGAATTGACCAGGACTTGGAGTTTTTTGCCGATTTTTGTCTGATTCATCGAGTTTTGTCCTTAGGGATTATTTTTGGGTTCTTTGTCTCGTTTATCATGGGAAGTGCTTAGACCTTGGTAGTTTGGTTTTACTGGGTTTTGGTTGGGGTTATTATGTATGAAGGTATCTTGTAAGGCCAGGGTTGGTTGTGAGCATTTTACCCTGGTGGGTTTTTGACTCAGGGTGTGTTGGGTAGGTTCCCACCACCTCAGGTGCCGATCTTTCCCCGGTTTTTGGTGTGTCGAGGTATAAGGCCACCTTTCTTTGGTTCCTTGCAACGTTGTGACAGTTGGTGTGTTGGGTAGGTTCCCACCACTGCAGGTGCCGGTTTTCCCTGGTGGTTTGGTTAAGGTTTGTGACTGTCGGTGTGCTGGGTAGGTACCCACCCCTACAGGTGCCAGTTTTTCCCCAGCGTTCTTACATACAAAAGTTATGAGGAGTCCATTCTTTGATATTCATACGTACTTATATGCAAGTTTCCTAAAGCATGGATCTTTATCTCACTTGGTGCAATTTTTCCTATTCTTGGAGTTGGTAAGTTAGCTTTTACCCTCATTTGGTTTTCCTATTCAGCTGAGGTTGTCAGCTTTTCCTTATAGCAGGGTTTGGTAAACCCCTTTTTTCCCTGTTTATATCTAATTGATTCTTTTTGCCACTTGTATTTTCTTACTGAGGTGTTCTTTCTTTGAATGCCTCAGGTTTAGGGTTGTAGCCGGTTGAGCGGCTAGGTTTGTGTTGCTAGTGGACTATTGTGTTGTAGAGGTTTTCCTCACACTTGTGAGGTAGTTTTTGGTTTCTTCTTGTTAGTACAAACATACATGCTCTCTAGTGGGTTCGTGTCAGGTTGTTGACGTCCACTGGTGGATTTTTTTAAATGCTAACTACTTTGCTAAGTTGCTAGATTTACCTCTTTGTGGTTGTTTTTTCATGCTCTTTGGGAATATTTTATGTTAGATTGCATGTTAGATATTTTAACTTATAAAAAGCATTACTACTAGTATTTATACATGTAATCTTTCAAAAAACTAAATTCATTATCTTCTAGCTAGCGTAAAGACTATTTTCATACTTATACTAAACTTAGAGTCTTGCATACCATGAGTTGTCCTTTGGGGATGCTTATGCTCATGTAGGGTGTTAATTATCATAATCAAAGTATTTTCCGCAGCGTATAACTATACTTTCCTAGTGGACTAGTTGATCCACTGAGCCGAGGGATACGGCCGCCTTAACTTAAAAATGGATTTCTTTCATAATAACTTGTGAATTTCTTATAAAATATAGAGTTGGAGTCTTGCCTGAGCATCTGTAGTTATCCCCTACACGACGTGGCATCACGGCGCATATTTTCTCCTTACTCTGATATACATTTTAATGCGGAGAAAATGCGGGTTGTGACAGTTGGTATCAGAGGAACTATTAGTACTAGTTGTCCAGTGTCATTTCATACACACACCGATGTGTCATCAGCACGTCATGGCTGAAGCATGAACACTACACTCATATGCATGATAAGAAGTATACGGGGCATATTATGTAGTATGGGATGCATAATATGTATTTCTATATGGATCCACCGTAGGCGGTAACATGTGACGGTTATATAGTATGGGATGCATAACCATCATCATATGGATGCCCATTAGCACGTTTTACTTTTTGATTATATGTGATATTATGTTAGTATAGGATGCATAATGTTTCATGTGTATGCCGCTCATACCATGCACTAAGGCCCTTTTATAGAATGCATAACACAACATACATAACATAACATAGCATTAGCACATGTTCCAAGCAAGTTAGCAGCATGAGCAAGTACTTAAGTATGTACGGTCTGGACTAAGTTGTTTGGTTCTAGCGGTTGGGCTAGGTTTTGATTAATTGTTTGTTATTCTTTTAGAATGGCGCCTAAGCGTGTGGTGACTAGGTCGAATCCCCAGTCTGAGGGTGAGTCTTCGGGTGCACAGAGTGATGCGATGATTGAAAGTCTGCGGCAGAGAAATAAGACTTTGTCGAGGCAGATGGTGGGGATGTAGTTGCAGATCCAAGCATTGTATTCTGTTGTGTCAGGACAGCTGCTAAGAGCACAGTACCTTGCGGTGGGTCTGGCTGTCCTTATTCCTTCTACTCCTCTGGTGCCTCCGATTTCGTTTCCACCAGAGATGAATTTTATTTCGCATTTTCAGCGTTCAGTACCTCCTTCTTATGATGTTCGAGCAGATTACATGGCTTTGGACGATTGGCTTATAGCAATCAAAGAGATGTTTTCATACTCAGGAATTTCTGTCGACTAGAGAGTGATGGTCGTTGCATATCAGCTTAAGGGCTTGGCAAAGAGTTGGTGGATGAGAGAAAAGGAAAATTTAAAGGATGGTTGTACTTGGGAATCTTTCAAAGAGTTGTTGTTGAAGAAGTTTTTGTCATCGGCCGAGCGAGACCAACTGATGAATGACTTTCTGCATTTAAAGCAAAGACAACTTATAGTTAGTGAGTACGAGAATGATTTTAGCAAACTGCGCAGATTTTCCCCTGATTTGATAAGTTCTGAAGCTAATGGAGTTAAGCATTTTTTGGGTGGTCTAAGGAGTGACATCCAGCAGCTGGCAAATGCTTAAGGATCAGAAACCTATGCATAAGCAGTGGAAGCTTCCTTGAAGATTGAAGCGATCGACAATGCTAAGAATCAAGGTCAGCAGTTTAGGAAGGATAAGAGGAAGCCTGATGAGAGTAAGAGTTTTCAAGAATCAGGTTCTGCTATGAGGAAAAGGAGCAAAGATATATGCAGTTTCTGTGGATTACCAGGCCATCCATTTGAAAAGTGTTATAAAAGGATAGGAGCTCAGAAGCAGGAGCAGGTTCATGCATTTCATAGTGCTCCTAAAGGAGTCTTAGTTTGTTCTGTGTGTAAGTGGAAGGGGAATGACACTACCCATTGTTGGGGTAAGACAAGGGGTTGCTATCAATGCGATCAAGAGGGATATTTCAAGTATCAATGCCTGCAGTCTCATCCCACACTACATCCAGTTCCACTTTAGGCTTTGCCACCGCCGCAATAATTTGATAAAGGAAAGGGCAAGTTGAACGTGGTTTCGTTAGAGGAATCTCAGGCATCTACCCAGGTTATCTCAGGTTAGATCCTAATCTAGTTTTAGCTTGTAGTTCGTAGTATAGTTTCGATATTCGTTCCCTTAGCTGCATATGCATTTTTATAGGAAGGTTTAAGGTAAGGAACTACTGGGAGCATATTCTGTTTGATTCCGGTGCTACCCACTCGTTTGTGGCTAGTGCCTTTGTAGAGCGTCATTGTTTGACCCTTGATTTGGTTGGTGATACATTTCATGTCAAGTTTCTTTATAGTGATTATGTGGTATCGGACCAAGGTATTCAGAGTTGTCCGATTATGTTAGGTGATTTTCTAGCAGTTGCTGATTTGAAGGTGATTGATTTGGAAGATTTTGATGTGATCTTAGGCACGGACTGGTTATCGAAGTATGATGCTATTATCCAGTGCAAGGTTAAGCGCTTGGACTTCAAGATGGACAATGGTCAACCCAGGAGTGTTTATGGTTATCCGCGCCAGGTTTCTCCGATTATTTCTGCAGTAAGTGCTCGGAAGCTTTTTGATTCCGGCTGTTTTGCTTGTTTGGTTTCAGTTTTGGAAAATGAGGTTGTTTTGTCGTGTTTAGAAGAGATCCCCGTAGTGCATGAATTTTTTGATGTTTTTCCTGATAATCTTCCTGGTCTTCCGCCTGAGAGACTTGGAGTACGTCATAGATTTGGAACTAGGTACTCATCCTATTGCTAAGGCGCCATACTGGATGGCCCCGCGTGAGCTGGAGGAGTTGCGTACCCAGTTGGATGAATTGCTTTAGAATGGTTTTATTAGACCGAGTTCTACACCGTGGGGTGCTCCCATTTTATTTGTGAAGAAAAAGGACAGATCAATAAGACAGTGCATTGATTTTAGAGAGCTAAATAAAGTGACTATTAATAATAGGTATCCCCTACCGAGAATTGATGATTTATTTAATCAATTGCATGGTAGCACTGTCAAATATTGACCTTGGTTTAGGCTACCATCAGTTAAGGATTCATGAATCGGATATTCCACGGACTGCCTTTCGTTCCCAGCACGGGCATTTTGAGTTCCTGTTCGTGTCTTTTGGTTTGACCAATGCACCCTCTTCCTTTATCGATATGATGAATAGAGTGTTCAAAGATTTTCTGGACTGTTTTGTGGTCGTGTTCATAGATGATGTTTTGGTTTATTCCCGCAATGCTGTGGAACATGCCCAGTATTTGCATTTAGTTTTGTCTGCTTTGAGGGACCACAAGTTGTTTGCTAAGCTGAGCAAGTGTGAATTTTTGTTGCCTCAAGTTTCTTTCTTGGATCATGTGGTTAATAGAGATGGAATTTCAGTTGACCCGGAGAAGATAGCTGTAGTTCTGGATTGGATTAGGCCTTTCACTCCCAAAGAGATAAGGAGCTTCCTAGGGCTGGTTGGCTTTATAGAAGGTTTGTAGAGGGTTTCTCTATATTTTCTGCGCAAGTGACTAAACTGACTCAGAAGAACGCGGCTTTTGTGTGGAGCGATAAGTGCGAAGAAGCTTTTCAGGAACTGAAGAAGAGATTGTGCACTGCTTCGGTGTTGACCTTGCCTACTGAAGGAATACAATATGTTGTATACGTGGACGCATCACACGTTGGTCTTGGTTACGTGTTGATGTAAGAGGGCAAAGTAATAGCGTATGGATCAAGACAGTTAAAGATTCATGAAAGGAATTACCCTACGCATGATTTAGAGTTCGCAGTTGTGATTTATGCCCTGAAGTTGTGGAGGCACCTGTTATATGGCGCATTGTGTAAGATTTATACGGATCATAAAAGTCGGAAGTACGTCTTCAGTCAGAGGGAATTGAACCTGCGCCAGCGGAGATGGTTAGAGTATGTTGCAGATTATGATGCTGAGATCTAATACCATCCGGCCAAAGCTAACATGGTAGTCGATGCCTTGAGTAGAAAGACAACTAAAATCTTTAATCTTTCTGTGGATTTTCTGGTTGAATAATTTCTGATGATGAATATTTCTGTTGGGACTTGTAACTCGCCAAGTAATTTGGAGATAGCCGAGACTTCATGGATTACACTCACAAGACTACATTAGAAGGAAGATCCTGATTTATTGCACCTTTATAATAGAACTGAGAAAGTGGAGTTGTCAGACTTTACGATCGATGACGCGAGTACTTTAAAAAACCGCGATAGATTTTATATCCCTACTGTTGAGGACATTTGATTTAAATTGTGCAGTGAGGCTCATGGTTCCAGTGTTGCCTACCATCCTGGTTCTACTAAGATGTATCAAGATCTGAAGCAGATTGCCTTGTGGTATGGAATGAAGGGTGATATAGCTAAATTCGTATCAGAATGTTTCACGTGCAAGCGAGTTAAGGCTGATCATGGGAGGCCTGGTGGCAAGTTAATGCCCTTAGAAATTTTGAGTTGGAAGTGGGAGAGTATTTCGATTGATTTTATCACTGGTTTTCCGAGATCTCCCCGGGGGCATGATTCTGTTTAGGTTATAGTGGATAGATTTACGAAGTGTGCTCACTTTGTGCCTTTTAAGGTTGATTACTCCATGAAGAAGATAGTCGAGTTATACTTGGATGAGGTCATCAGACTGCATGGGGTACCTGTTAGCATTATATCATATCGAGACTCCAGGTTCTCGCTTTTGGAAGAGTTTACAGGAAGGGTTGGGTACCGATTTGAGGTATTCCACCGCTTACCATCCGCGGACAAATGATCAAATGGAAAGAGCAAATCAGAATCTAGAAGATATGATCAGATGTTACATTTTGGAACACCGAGGAGCGTGGGACGAGAGTTTGATATTGATGGAATTTGCTTACAATAACGGTTATCAGGAAAGTTTGCAGATGGCCCCGTTTGAAGCTCTATATGGGAGGCGTTGCAGAACTCCCTTGTTTTGGGCTGAGGTTGGTGAGAGACCGATGTTGGGTCCTGAGGCATTATAAGAAATGGATGTTTCTGTGAAACATATTTGAGAGAAGCTTCAGATAGCTCATGAGAGATATGAGAAGAATATCAATCGGCGTAGGACCGATTTGGAGTTTTTTGTTGGGGATATAGTGTTTCTTATGGTTTCCCCGATGTCTGGTGTTAAGTGGTTTGGTAAGAACCATAAGTTGGACCCGAGGTACGTGGGACATTTTAAAGTTACTGAGCGAGTTGGTGCGTCAGCTTATAGGCTGGAGTTGCCCGCAAATTTTCCCAGTGTGCACGATGTTTTTACGTGAGGCAAATGCGGAAGTGTGTGTTAAGCAACAGGAAAGTTCTTGATTTTGTGCCCCAGTTGGATCCTAACCTCTCTTGTGTGTAAGTGCATGTTTGTGTTTTGGATACTCAAGATCGGGTATTGCGAAGGAAGACAATACTGATGGTTAAAGTTTTGTGGCGGAACCAAGACTTGGAGAGCGCGACTTGGGAGTTGGAGTCATCCATGAGGGAGGCCCATTCTCATCTGTTATCCTAGTTTGTTTGGTATGTAATCATTTTGATAACCCTTGGTTATTTCCTTCTACTGTAAAAGAAGTTTCGTGCGTAAAGTTTAGGGACGAAACTTTCTTTTAGGGGGTGTGGTTGTAACACCCCTAGTTTTTCGATGTTTAGTTTAATTCCTTTTTAACGAATTTTAGACATCAGGGTGTTACGATAACGCGAGTTTTGGCAAGTGTCATTGTTAGAGCGTGGTTTTGCTCTTTAGGATTTCTGTGTGGCTGGGTTTTAGCCTGTTTTAAAGATTCCCTCGCGAGCCTGGTCTGTTTTGGTGACTCGGTGGAGCCTTTATGGGAATTCTTGTGTTTTAGCTTCGGGAGGTGTTTGCCCGAATTTGGTTTGTCAGATTTCGATTCCGACTTTGCCATTGGTTTCGTAGCATCGAAATTTAGCTGCAGTGTGAATTTCGTTAAATTTCGAGTTCGTTTTGATTAAAGGTCGTTTCAGTGTTATTTAATTAATTAATAATATATTAAATTATATTTATAAGTATATATATAGTTACATCGAAACCCTACCCTCTTACTATTCATTATCTTCCCAAACCTGATGACGCCATTTTTGCGAAAGAGGAGCAGCGACTTCGAGCTTTCAGCCGGCGATTCGGGAGATTTAGCGGTCTGCTTCGTCAATAAATTAGAGATTTGGGAAGCTCTTATCGAGGGCTACGCGATTGTGGTAAGCTTTTCCCGATTCCTTGATTTTTATACATTAAGGTTAGAAATTTTGACCTCCCTTCCCCTCCAAAAGTTTCAGGAAACGTTGTTAGGGCCGTTTCACGGCCGATCCTTGACGCGGTGCGAGCGGGACGTGTATCTTCGATGATTTGAGGCAAGTGGAATTTCTCCCCTTGCATGTCCCTTCCTGATTTATTTTCTTCCTTCTTTTCCTCCTCCCTTAGAAGGTAGGGGTAGTGTAGAATGAACTCTAGGAGAACCCCCTAGGTTAGGGCAAGTTTTCGGCCAATACCTGGAATTTCGGTTTGGGAGTTAAGGAAATTTCAGCGTATATCGACAAGTAGAAATCGGCGAGTTTCTGTCTGAGTTCGTTGGGTATAGCAGTGTAGGATTCGTCGAGTGTCGACATATTCGGGATTCGTCGAGTGTCGACATATTTGGGATTCGTCGAGTATAGGATGCCTCTTAGCCTAAGAGTTTTTCGGCGAGTATCGCTGTTGAGATTTGTCGAGCATCATCAATCGTCGATTATAGGAAAGCTGCTAAGGAATATTCGGCGTGTATCGTAGGCCCCAAATTTCTTGAGGCATGAGATGCTTCCCTGGGGGTTACCGCCAGGCGGTAGCTAGTTACCGCAAGGCGGTAACTCCAGGGTTTACGTTCGTTGGGCGGAGAAAATATTGAGATCTCGAGAAAGACGTTACCGCGCAGTGGTAATGACTACCGCATGGCGGTAGCTCGGATCTCTCAATGCTCTAAATGCCTCAGTTCTTGCTAGCGCGCGGCGGTAGTTTTAATGCCGGCAATAGCTGTGACAATTTATTTGGCAAAGCTCTCGGGAAGTTGCCTCGCAGCCTTACCGCGGAGCAGTAGCATAGCAGTTATGACCCGTCCGTGTGTCAATGCCCGATTCTAGTTTAGAGTTGGTGGTGTCCTTAAGAAGCTAAATGATTAAGGTACAGCGCGGCGGTAACTTCCTGCCGCGCGGTGGTAGCTCTCGTAAACTAAATTCTTGGAGGAATCCTGACCGCCCACTGGTTTTATTTAGAGATCTGATGGCTGGTGCGTGCCTCTGCGGGTATATAGCCGGGAGTTAGATTTTCTCAACTCATTTCTTCATTGGCTTTATCTTTCTAAGTACAAGAGAGAAGGGAGAGTGAAGGAGGAAGAGATCCCACTGCCATTGGAGTTCCGAAGCTCCGATTCGCAAGCCGAGTCCAGATCTGTGGAGGCAAGAACGTTGCAGTCGTGCTCATCTGTCTAGATCTTTGGCATGACACCGAAGAAATAGCAAACGGTAACGAATCTCTACTTTAACATGTGAAGTCCTCTTCCTTTTTGCATAGGAAACCCTCTCCCGTAAGTGTGCGGTGAGCGTGAGGTATTCCTTCGGGTAGATATGGATTATCCCTGTAATTTTGCATTTAGAGTTCGGAATCGTAGTATGGACATAGGCATGGTGTGTGAACCCCATCCAGACAAGTTGGTCTGGATTGGTGATGTTTTCATTATGCATGAATTACCGGAGAAGACTCCGTGCTGTATGTTTTTTGGGTTTATACGTGGTAGATTGTAGCAGGGAACTTTGGGGACTAACCCCAAGGAGCACCCGGAAAACTGGGAAAAAACGCATTTATGCCAGGTATCGCGCCGCGGTAGTGTTACCGCCGGTGGTAGATCTATGAGAGAGCTGTTGTGGGGCCTGTCTCGCGAAGACCTGGGAGTCAGTGTGTGGGGCTGAGAGCTCTGGGAGCCTAGCTTGGTGGCCTCAGAGTAGACCTTGTGCATAATCGGGTTATGTATTATTGTATGATCTATTCTTCGGGAATCGGGGAGGCTGACCCGCGTTGATGACTTAAATTGACATGACTATGTGAGCAACGGGGTTAGTTGAATTGTACCCGCTATATGTGGTTCGGTTAAAGAGACCTAATGTACGTGGAACTTATCAGGGGGCATAGAGGGCGAGTCTTAAACTTCGGCCGGAAATACTAAAATGCTCACGTTGTTTGCCGTCCTGGGGGCGGTGGTGAAGCCTTGGAATGGACCAGATTCACCGAGAATGTGCTCTGAGAGCACGGCGTATAAGGCTTTTAACAAATAGTATAGTTCGTGAATAATTCGATATTCGATTCTTGAAGATTTGATAAATATTTGTAATTTTCGAATTCAAATCCAGATTCAGATTCGAATAATTTTCGAATCTGAATCCGAATATGTTTATCCCTATTCGAAGTATTCGCGAATAGTTTGCAAATAATAAAATTACTTAAATAAAATTATAAATATTTAATAAAATTATATATTTAATTATTCCTAATAGAAAAATTCGAATTCGAATCCGAATTCGAATCTTAATTCAAACCCGAATTCAAATCAGACATTTCATATCGAATTCGAATACGAATCTGAATCCGAATCTAAATCTCTGCATTATATGTGAAATTTGGATTCGGTTGAAGAGATATTCGATTCAATTCGGTTTGTGAACATCCCTATGTGTGGCCATGCGTGCCTACGCCTGTGGTAAAGTGTAATTTAATTGTACTTTCTATACCATGGTTGAATATACTAAAGTAATGTTGGGAAGGAGCACCGCCGCCCCGAGTAAGGGTTGGGTTTGTTATACTTTGGTCAGCTTTAGCTGACCGTTGCCTTGTTTTACCATCGTTCAGTGGATTGTTGTGCAGGAACAGGTGAGCCAAGTGGTAAGTAGCGGGTTGAATCTCTTGTTGTTGTGTTGGCCCTTGAAGGCCAAAGTGAAGTGTTTTCTTTACTATTGTCACGTGTGGCTGGCCTGCGTGCCGAAGTATGTAAAACACTTATTGTTTAAGCAAACTAGTGTAACTCCTTCAGGCCAATTCTTTTGTTTATGTTCTTTCATTCCTATTGTGGTTGTAGTGGACATTCATGTGTTTTTTATGGGTTCTTATAACTGTCTTAAAAAGCTTCTGCTAGAATGTTCTGAGTTAGGATTCGAATTCCAATGGTAATTTGTTGGTATTAATACGTAACTCCACTAACTGTCCGTGGTATATGACGTGGGGCCCCGGCCGGACCTTCTGTTATATCCCATGTGACGGATGGGGGAGTTACAATTTGGTATCAGACTACGGTTTCGATCTTGCTTATTTGAATTTGTGGACGAATTCTTTTAAGGGGTGGTGAGCACATGTATGTGCGTCATCATTATAACATGAAAAGAACCCATGAATGTCCACTCAGGAATAAAAATACACATGTTTGAGGAACCTGAGTGTTCCTATAATTGCTTTTTGCAATTTTGTTTGGTCACTTAATGGTGTGTTATACGAATATAGGTGCACAGAAGTGGCGCAGGGTAGTCAGAATGCCCGCTTTCTGAGGAAAATAGTGCACACAATGACATGTCTGTAACCCCTCCTTCGGTGGAAACAATAAGACTTGTGGCTGAGGCGGTGTTTGCGATGATAAATTCCCAGCCAAAAAGGTAAGTATAGCATCCTGCCCTTACAGGGGAGCAGGTACCGCTTCGAGCAGCGGAACCTAGAATGGTGGAACAAGTGGTGGTAGAGCCTTTAGTACCAAGAAGAGCAACAGAGAAGCAGCTCAAGCATGTAATGAGCTTCAATCCTCCCATATTTTTGGGGATTGGAACCCCATCCCAGGCCAAAGATTGGCTCTCTTGGGTGAAGAGAGTCTTGACGACCACTGAAATGGAGGAATGACAGAAGACAACCATAGCCACCTTCCTACTCGATGGGGAGGTGAGATTGTGGTGGGAAGAGCTGGAGCTGCATCACTTTATTGGAAGGAAAATCACTAATGACTCGATGGAGGAATTCTCGAGGTTATTCTTTGCAAGATACCTTCCCTCGGCACAAAGGATCAATATGGACAATCAGTTCTAGAGACTAACGCAGGGATCTAGTAGCGTGTATGAGTATCTCCATGAGTTTATGCGGTTGGGTCGTTATGTTGGCTCTACGTTTGCCGATGAGGAGCGTAATACCAACTGGTTCTACGAGGGTCTGCGTGATGACCTGAGGCTACTACTTTCTGGGCCTATGATGCAGGGCTTCCTAACCCTGGTCAATACGGCCTGATCATTGGAAAAAGATCTGAAGAGAATCCAAGGGAAGAAGGACTCGGGTGCAAAGAAGACAGAGTTCAAAGTGCCGAACTCCTCAAAATCTGGGTTCCATAAGTAGAACAATAAGGCTAGGACTTCGGGTCCATCCCCTTCTTCGGGTGTGTCCGGGGAAACTACAAGCCGAGACCAGGGTGCTTGTTATAACTGTTGAAAGCCGGGACATTTTGCCAGAGACTGTTGGAGCGAACGTCCGAAGCCCGAGAAGAAGCCAGGAGTAACTTACACGGAGAAGGGAAAGGCGCTGGAGTCAACCGCATCCCACTATGCTCCAGCCCAACCAAGAGTGTACAACCTTGGCCAACATGAGGCCATAAAATAAGCTGACGTGGTGACAGGTATGATTTTAATAATAGCAGTTTAGCTTTATATACTGATTGCCTTATGCGTGTTAGCTTATGACTGGTTGTGCTAGGCTTTGTATTGATCCTTGATTGTCCAGCGAGAGCACTATTCGATACGGGAGCTTCGCATTCCTTTTTGTCTGAAGAATTTGTATCACACATCGGAGTACCTTTTTCGATGGCAAGGGACAAATTGGATGTGTTGCTGCCTAACGGGTGCTCTATGCGCGCGAATAGAGTATGTTGCGTGAAGGTACGGATTTGAAGTCAAGAGTTTGACTTCCAAACATCGCTACTTCCGATAGTAGAGTTTGATGTGATCCTTGGTATGGATTGGCTCTCGGAGCAGCGTGCGTACATTGATTGCAACTGTAAGGTGGTCAGACTGGGACTGGATATAGATCGTGAGACGACGTTCTCAGGCATGAAGGGGTCAAGCAAGACTTTGATGTCTACTCTCTAGGTGGTTAAGGCAGTTCGTAGTGGTGTAGAGCTATTTTTCACTTTAGTGGAGGCTTCGAAGCCCAAGCATGGTTTGTACAGTATCCTAGTTATATCTAAGTTTGCTGACGTATTCCCTGAAGATCTTCCTAGAGCTCTACCTCGGCGAGAGATCGACTTCACCATTGAGCTAGTGCTAGGTGCCAAACCTATGTAACGCTCTCTGTACCGGTTAGCGCCTAAGGAGATGGCGGAATTGAAAGTACAACTTCAAGAGCTGTTGGAACAAGGTTATGTGCGTCCGAGTTCATCGTCTTGGAGCAGGGCGGTCCTCTTTATTAAGAAGAAGTACTGAAGCTTACGACTATTTATTGATTACCGTGAGTTGAATAAGCTAACGGAGAAGAATATGTATCCAATCACAAGGATTGATGATCTGTTCAACCAGCTAGTCGGGTCAACTATGTACTCGAAGTTAGATCTGAAATCCAGATACTATCAGCTTCGGATAAGGGAAAGTGACATTCCCAAGATGGCTTTTAGCATACGTTATGGGCATTATGAGTTCACCGTCATGCCTTTTGGGCTGACGAATGCGCCATCCGTGTTTATGGATTTGATGAACAGGACGTTCAGTGAATACTTGGACTAGTTCGTGATAGTTTTTATCGACGATATACTAGTGTACTCGCAGTGCGAGGATGGTCATTTCAAGCATCTACACATGGTATTGGAGATCATGAGGAAGAACCAACTATATGTCAAGTTCTCTAAATGTGAATTTTGGTTGTCATCGGTAGCATTCCTTGGTCACGTTGTTAGCGGTGAAGGAATTGCGGTGGATCCTGCAAAGATAGTTGCGATACGCGAGTGGCCTATGTTGTCTACCATTGAGGAAGTCCGGAGTTTTCTGGGACTTGCCGGCTATTACAGACACTTTTTGGAGAACTTCTCACGGATAGTGTTTCCCCTCACTACTCTGACAATGAAGGACCAGAAGTTTGTTTGGTCACTGGAGTGCGCACAAGCTTTCAAAGATCTAAAGTATTGTCTGACCACGACGCCTATCTTAGGTTCGCCATGTGGTTTGGAGGGCTATGAGATTTACAGTGATGCCTTTGGTAGTGGGTTAGGCTGTATTCTGCTCCAGCACGGGAAGGTGATAGCCTATGGATCGCGCTAGTTGAAGGTGTTTGAGAGGAATTACTCGGTCCATGATTTGGAGTTGGCGTCCGTGGTATTTTCTCTCGAGCTTTGGAGGCATTATCTGTATGGGGTAAAGGTCGATATTTATTCAGAACACAAGAGCCTGAAGTATCTGATAGATCAGAATGACCTAAACATGCATCAGCGAAGGTGGATGGAGTTCCTCGGGGACTACACCTTTAAGATTCATTATATTCCCGGGAAGGGGAATGTCATGGAAGATGCGCCGAGTCGTACGACTCCTACACGGGCAAACAGGTTGCAGTTGCGCGACGAGCAGCTCATTCGTGATCTGGAGGCTTTGGAGATCTCTTGTGTTGATAAGGGATCTAGTGAAAACACATGCTTGAGTTGGACGACGGTTCAATACGACCTCGCAGACAGAATTCAACAGGCCTTGGAGTTGGACGTAAGCCTTAAACATCACTTGGCAGAGTCTGTGGATGCGTCGAATGACCAGTTCTCTATTATTGATGGACTGTTATGGAATAGTGGTCGATTGTGCGTCCCTTATGTTGGGAATTTGCGGGAAGAATTGATGTACGAGGCGCATTTTATCAAGTACTCAATTCACCCTGGGAGCACAAAGATGTTCAAAGACATGAAGAGACTGTTCTGGTGGCCAGGTATGAAGAAAGAAATAGCGCTATATGTGGCGAAGTGTCAGACTTGTGCCTTGTTAAAGGGCGAATGCCAGAAGCCTTGTGGATTTTTGAAGTCCTTGCCAATACTGGAGTGGAAATTTGATGACATCTCCATGGATTTCGTGCACGGTTTGCCGAGATTGCACAAGGGGAATGATGCTGTTTGGGAGATTGTTGATCGTTTAACGAAGGTGTCACACTTCATACCCAATAGGAAGGATGATTAAGTGGAGAAGCTAGCGAAACTTTATGTGGACAACATAGTCCATTTGCACGGCATACCCCGGAGCATCGTTAGTGATCGAGATGGTCGATTCAAGTTGAATGACTGAAGGTTCATTCATCAGTTGTTGGGTACCAAGTTGCATTTCAGCACGGCCTTTCACCCACAGACAGACGGTCAGACTGAAATGGTGAACATGACAATGGAAGATATGCTTCGTATGTGTGCATTGGATTTATGGAAAAGGTGGGAGGACCATCTTTACATGATTGAATTCGCTTACAACAACAGCTACCAAGCCAGTATTCAGATGGTGCCTTTTGAGGCTTTATACGGGAGGAGGTATCGTACACCTTTGGCTTGGGTAGAAACGGGAGAAACGAAATTGTACAAGCGGAGGGACATTGAAGATGCTACTTCAACGATACGGTTGATTCGGGAACGGCTACTGATTGCTCAAGATAGATAGGCCAAGTTCTTTAATGCCAAGCATCAGAACGTAGAGTTTGCGGTGGGAGACTGGGTATACCTCAAGATAAAGCCGATTAAAGGAGTATCAAGGATTCGACGCTTAAAGAAGCTTAGTCCAAGGTACGTTGGGACTTTTGAGATCTTGGAGAGGGTTGGTGAGGCCGCCTATTGGTTGTCTCTCTCGGTGGAGTTGAGCGGATTGCATGATGTGTTCCACATCTCGGTGCTGCGAAAGTCTATTCAAGAGCCTACTCAAGTGGTTGCTGTAAATCAAGTGTCGATCGATAGTGGATTGACGATGAAGGTCAAGCCTATTCGGATTGAGCACGTAGAAGTCAAACAGCTGCGGAATAATTCCTTTAAAATGGTCAAGGTTCTTTGGGACAATTGTGGTCGAGAAGAGTTTTATTGGGAGCGCGAGCAATCTATGAGGGAGGAATTCCCTGAGCTTTTCTTTAAGGTAATCAGTTGTACTGTTTGTTTTCTTATATCCCTGTAACGTCAATTTAAGGATGAAATTTCTTTAAGTGGGGAAGATTTGTAACGCCCCAAATTTCTTGAGGCATGAGATGCTTCCCTGGGGGTTACCGCCCGACGGTAGCTAGTTACCGCGCGGCAGTAACTCCAGGGTTTGCGTTCGTCGGGCGGAGAAAACATCGAACTCTCAAGAAAGACGTTACCGCGCAGCGGTAATGACTACCGCATTGCGGTAGCTCGGATCTCTCAACGCTCTCAACGCCTCAGTTCTTGCTAGAGCGCGACGGTAGTTTTAACACCAGTGATAGTTTTAATGTCGGCGATAGCGATGGTGATTTATTTGGCAAATCTCTCGGGAAGTTACCACGCAGCGTTATACTTACCACGGAGCGGTAACATAGCAGTTATGACGCGTCCGTGTGTCAATGCCCGATTTGAGTTTAGGGGTTTCTGCGTCCTTAAGAAGCTAAACGATTAAGGTACCGCGCGACGGTAACTTCCTACCGTGCGGCGGTAGCTCTCGTAAACTGAATTCTTGGAGGAATCCTGACCGTCCACTGGTTTTATTTAGAGATCTGATGGTTGGTGCATGGCTCTGCTGGTATATGGCCGGGAGTTAGTTTTTCCCAACTCATTTCTTCACTGTCTTTCTCTTTCTAAGTACTAGAGAGAAGGGAGAGTGAAGAAGGAAGAGATCCCGCTGCCATTGGAGTTCTGAAACTCCGATTCGCAAGCACTACAAGAAAACATGCTTTTAGTGACAAAAATTTTGGTCACTAAATATTACGGGTTGGTCACTAAAGACATTTAGTGACCAAATTTAATCCGTCACAAGATGGTTGCAAAAGGCTTGTCACTAAATATTTTTTGTGACCCAATTAATTTTTGTCACTAAAAATATTTTTAGTGACGAAAGAAATCTTCATTGCTAATGGTTTTTAGTGACTAAATTTCTTGTCACTAAAAGATACTTTTTATGACCAAATTAATTTAGACACTAATTATTTAATGCAATAATGACCAACTTGTTTGTGACAAATTGGTCACTAATATTTAATAACAAAATATTTGGTCACTAATATTTTATAATATTCACAAAATATATTTTAAATAACTTCATTTATTTGCTATTAAATTGAATCCAAATATATAAAAGATAAAAGACAATAATAGATATAATATCTATTTTGTAAGAGAATCTCAATCAATCAAATTTTTTATTAATAGTAAAAATAAAGTGGGAGATATATAATCCAAACCCCTCAATACAAATCTATATATAAAATATTTATCTTTATTACACTCGTTAGATGAAAAAAATGTATAATAAACAATATGTTCTTGAAGATTAATCTCTTTCGTCTTCAATGGCACATCCCTCTTGCCTCCTTTAATTTCTTCTTCGATGCTTTCTTAATTTGGTGTCTCATTCTTGGGCTCTGAACGCTACAATAGCTTTGGATCATCCATACAATGGTCATAACTCCTCTTGCGCATGAACACTTGGATGGGTTCCGATAAGATTCCGCATATATGCCCATACTATAAACTATGATCCCCATCACTATTATTTAAGATGCTGCATATACCAGATTAAAGAAGATCAAAATAAAAGCATGTAGTGACCAACCTCTAATATAGTCGCAAAAAGTATATTTTTAGTGACAAAAAATATTTCGTCACTAAAAGCATGTTTTCTTATAGTGAAGCCGAGTCCGGATCTGTGGAGGCAAGTGAAAGTATCTAGTGTCGACTAAGTCCACCTATGGGGGGGGGGAATAGGTCTCGTGCAGTTTTTTGCAGAATTTAAATAACCTGCACAAATAACAAACACAGCACAGAAAAGCACACAAGCAATTATAGTGGTTCCCCGATTTGGGTACGTCCAATCTCCCCCTTCGACCTATCTCCCAACAAGGGACGAATCGGTCACTTCACCAAACAATTTGAAATCCAATCCTCACACTACGGAAGGCACCCTTCCAACCGAAGAAGTCACTACTCCTCCACCACGAGTTGCACCCAACCCTTACAATAAGTAATCACTATTCCTTTACAACAAAACAAAAATAGAATGTACAAGAGATACAAACTACACGTGTGGAGAACCCGATGTCCCTCTTCATTCGTTGAAGCGTTCTTGATGAAGACGAAGAGTCCACAACCGGAGTACTCTCTTGGAGAGGATCTTGCCAAGATCGGCGGCGGCAAGCAATTGCGACGGCGATGCTTTGTAGATCCAAACTTCTTGACGAAGCAAGCAAGTTCTACCAACGATCTCAATTAGATCAGTCGTCTCAATTGATTCGGAATGAAGAGCTATCCTCGTTTAACAAATTAAGAGACAAGGGATCTCAAGAGAGAAGCGTGAGACGCTATACTAGCCTTGGTTCTGTTGCCAGAAGATCAAAGATGATCTGAGATTTGCGGCGGCGACAACTTGCGAGCGGCGACGGCGACGGGAGGATTTCCGCGATCGGCTAGGTCACGCTCGGCGGCTTTGATTTCTCGTGAATGATTACAGTTGAAGTTCGAAATAAGCATGTATATATACCCTGAGGCCAACCCTAAAGACCTTTGTGGGACCCACAAAGAGAAACCCTAGTCCCGGCCGAAACAGTGTAACCCGTCTTGGTTCGGTCCAGCGAGAGACGAAATTTTCCTAAGGCAAATTCGGCGAGAATCAATGGTGATTCCCGTCGAAGTCGGCGGGAATCACTTGTGATTCCCGTCGAATTTGCCTTGGCAGGATTCCAGTTGAAATTCTAGTCATCCGGAGGGAATCGACGGAAATGCAAAGTCATTTTCGACGAATCGGTGGGAATGCAACGTCATTCTCGACGAATCAGAGAGAATAAGTTAGTGATTCCTGTCGATTCTGCCTTAGCAGAATTCTTGAAGGCGGACAGTCAGCCAGATGAAATCGGCGGGAGTCACTAACTGATTCTCGACGATTCGGCCAGAATCACTAGTGATTCCCGTCGAATTGGCGAGAATCACTTAGTGATTCCCGTCGAATTTGACTTGGACGATTTTCCTCTTCCTTCCCATGAACTTGGTCTTTGACCCATCTTTTCTCCTCTTCTGCTCTTGATCTATCTTGACCCTATACTTGAAAATAAGTACACTTCAATAGAGAGAGTACACGTGAGTCAACACACTGATCTGCTCAACGAGGGATTACGTTGCGCAGACCCGTGTATATTGACCCACTGCACCCTGACATTGGTGTGTACTTATTATGGAATAGCTACAAGCACAACTTGATAGAAAGTCATCAAATACATTGTCAATTCAACTTAGCTTGTTCAGGGGCTTCTTCAAATCAGGTACATTGTGGATACAATACCCAACAATCTCCCCCTATTTGAAGAAGCCTAAACCCTACAAGCTAAGGTGAATAGATCATATGGGAATTAAAATCATAAACTAAAAAATCAGTTAAGAGTGAAATTCATTACCATTTTCTCCTGAGAGCATACTTAACGTTGGCAGCCACCTTAGCCTTAGCCGAGAGGGTAATCTCCCCCTTTTCGGCTTCTGCAAATCTGGGACTTCACTTGGAGCCACATGCTCCCCCTCAGATCTTGCATCCGTGCTCGAGCTTGAGTTCCTTGATGATGCTCACCCTTGATCAAAGAGACTTGAGCCTTACAGTCTTCACTCTTCATAGTTCAGCATGCCGAGTTCAGTTTTGAAGAGACTGAACATGGCCTCGTCTAGGGGCTTCGTGAAGATATCTGCAACTTGCTTGTCCGTGGGGACATAGCAGAGAGAGATATCTTTGTTTTCCACATGCTCCCGAATGAAGTGGTAGCACACTTCAATATGCTTTGTTCTGTTGTGCGACACAGGATTGTTCGTAATTGCTATTGCGCTCGAGGAGTCGCAATACATCAGAACTTCTCTGAACTGCAAGTCATAATCTTTGAGTTGATTTCTGATCCATAGAAGTTGTGCGCAACAGCTGGCTGTTGAGATGTACTCAGATTCAGCCGTAGAGGTTGCGACACAATTCTGCTTTTTACTGTTCCATGAAATGAGCCTTCTTCCGAGGAATTGGCACGTCCCGGAAGTGCTTTTCCTATCATCCCTGGTTCCTGCAAAGTCAGCATCTGAAAAGCCTATCAGCTCGACATCATTGTTTCTTGGGTACCACAAGCCAAGATTTGGTGTACCTTTAAGGTATCTAAGAATTCGCTTTGCAGAGACATAATGAGATTCTTTAGTGTTCACCTGATATCTGGCACAAACGCATGTGGAAAACACAATATCCGGTCTACTAGCAGTAAGGTAGAGCAGGGATCCAATTATGCTTCTGTATTTGGTTTCATCAAAAGGTTTCCCTTTCTCATCCTTGTCCAGAGACACAGTGGATCCCATTAGAGTCCTCATAGAGGTTGCATTCTCCATTCCGAATTTCTTGAGGAGTTCATTTGCGAACTTCGTCTGAGAGATTAAAATTCCATCCTCAGACTGTTTCACTTGAAGTCCCAAGAAATACTTTAGCTCTCCCATGCTGCTCAATTCAAACTTTCCTTGCATAAGTTTAGAAAACTTTTTGCAAAGATTGTTGTACGTTTAGCTGAATATTATTTCATCGACATAGATTTGCACCAGCAAGATCTTGCCTTTGACTTCCCTAAGAAACAATGTCTTATCTATTTTTCCTCTCGAGAACTTGTTCTCAAGAAGAAAACTAGACAGAGTCTCATACCAAGCTCGAGGAGCTTGTTTTAAGCCATATAATTCTTTATTAAGAAAATAAACATGATTAGGGAATGTAGGATTAACAAAACCTGGGGGTTGCGCGACATATACTTCCTCTTTCAAACTTCCATTTAGGAATGCAGATTTCACATCCATCTGATAGACAGTGAATCCTTTGTGAGAAGCATACGCCAGGAAAAATCTGATCGCCTCGAGCCTTGCAATTGGTGCAAAGGTTTGGTCGAAGTCAATCCCCTCCTCCTGTTTGTAACCTTGAGCCACCAGCTTGGCCTTGTTCTTTATGATGACACCGTGTTCATCCAATTTATTTCTGAAGATCCACTTGGTGCCGATCACATTCTAGTTCTTTGGTCTGGGAACAAGCGTCCAGACGTTGCATCGTTCGAATTGATGCAGTTTATCTTGCATGGCCAATATCCATGCCGCATCTTTGTTCGCTTCGTCGAACTTCTTTGGCTCAACCTATGATAGAAAACTAAGGTGCAAAATCTTGTTAATTGTACCTCTCCGAGTTCTGACACCGTCACAAGGATCTCTTATGATCTGATCTCTAGGATGATCCCTCACGTGTCGGAGCTCTAGGAGTCTGGCATCTGGAGCTCTAACAGCTCCTCGGGCTTCTCCTTCTTCTGGGAGATTCTCTCCATCCTGATCGTCAACTTCTCCAGTTGGCGTTGAGGTGGAAACCCCCAACGTACTTGGGAGTTGCACCTTTTGCAGTCTCAACGAGACTTAGCTGTTCAAGCCTTATACCTGCATCCTCAAGAATGTCACTGGAAGAATTGTTATGAAGCAAGCTTCCTTCATCAAAAACTACATTAATGGACTCCTCTACCACTAGGGTTTTCTTATTGAAGACCCTATATGCCCGACTATGGCTACTATAGCCCATGAAGATGCCTTCGAAGCATTTTCTCTGAATTTAGTACGTGGGTACTTCCCATTATTGAGTACATAGCATCTGCAGCCAAAAATCCTCAAATAGGACATGGTCTGTTTCCTGCCTTTCAATAGCTCATAAGGCATCTTACGATGATTCTTGTTGATCAAAGCTCGGTTTTGCACATGACAAGCCGTGTTGATAGCCTCTGCCCAGAAGTACTCTGGAAGAGAGGCGTCATTCAACATTGTCGTACATGCTTCAATGAGCGTTCTATTTCTCCTCTCCGCAACTCCGTTTTGCTGAGGAGTACGCGGGGAGGAAAACTCATGAAAGATACCATGTTCTTCACAAAATTCTATCATAGCACCAGACTCGAATTCTGTTTCATGGTCACTTCTGATTTTGACCACTGAGCAGTTAAGTTCGTTCTGAATCTGCTTGACAAAACTCGTGAAGATGTCAAACGTATCTGACTTTCGTTTTTAGAAGAACACCCATGTAAACCTGAGAGTGATCATCAACAATCACTAGCGTATACGATTTTCCTCCTAAGCTATGAACTTGCACTAGACCAAACAAGTCCATATGCAGAAGATAAAGACATCTTGAAGAGTCTTTGTCGACAATGCCCTTAAAGGTAGCCCGAGTCTGTTTGCCCTTCTGGCATGCAGGATAGGGGCTATCTTCGATGCACTTCATAGTAGGGGCATCCCTTACTAAATTCTTAAAAAACAACATATTAATAGTCTTGAAATTTATATGTGCTAATCTCTTGTGCCATTGTTCACAAAGAGATTCACTGCCTTTTGCTACTAGGCACACGGGGGTAGAAGAGTCTAAGCTAAGAAAATCTAAGCAAAAGATATTTCTGCTCCTAATGCCAGTTAATACCGTCTCCAAAGAGGTACACGATATTATCAAGCACTTATCCTTGTAGAACTTAACGTCATATCCTTTATCACACAACTGACTTACACTTATCAGGTTATGATTTAACCCTTCAACATAGGCCACGTTGGTTATAGAGATTATACCGTTGGAAATCATACTGTAACCTCTGGTGACTCCTCAATCTGATCCTCCAAAGATGACTTTGGGTCCATTTTTGACTTGAGAGTAATAACGCAGCAGGCTTCTTGTCCCAGTCATATGCCGGGAACATCCACTGTCCAGGTATCAGATTGGAGTTTTGGTGGCCTTTGGACATACCTGCAAAAAGAATTAGTTTCCCTTAGGAACCCAATTGAACTTGGGTCCTAGATTTCTTGTTAGCACACTCCCCCTCGGATGGTTAACCCTACGAGAGGTCGGCCTCGCATTGCTAACATGAGGAGTCTCGTTGTATCTTTGATTAAACCAGCAATCCACTGCAAAGTGACCAACTTTGCCACAGCCCCAATAGTCAAATCTGTTGTATTTTTTCCTAGGCTCCTACTTCACCCTTGGAATGGTGGGTCCAGTCGAGGCCTTTGATCTGGAGGTGGAGGCATCATGATGACAGCAGTCACATGATTTCTTCACCTCCTATTCCTTCAGTATAACAGGCTTGGCTTTTGGTGCCTGCTTCTTATTATGGCCGCTAGAGAAGTGGCCATAATCCTCCACTAGGATTTCCTCATAAGGTGCCTTGAAGACACTCTCACCGTAGTTGCGGGGGAAGGCCCAATCATCATACTAGCTCTTGGGCTTTTCAATTGAAGGCCGAAAGAAGTGGCCATAGGTTGACTCAAAGTCCTGCTCATTGCCAGGAAAGCCAGGCTTTCTGAACAAAACAGGATCGAGTGGAGCCTTTCCCTTTTCTGCAGCAGAGGCCTTCTTAGCAGCCTTACTTTTCCTCTGCTTTCTGTTTCTCCTGGATGATTTACTAGGCACACCTACATGCCCTAAGCCAGCCCCCTTAGCTTGAGCAGAGAATTCATTAACCAGAGGAAGAACGGTCTTGGGCATGGAGAAGCTTTTGACAGGCCCAGGTGTTCCTGTCGGAGAGAGATCAAGCTATTGATCTCTTCTCTTAGAGACACACCCTCAGCCTTAAGGAATTTGACTTCCTTTTTCTGAGCCCTCAACCTATTGTGGTATACCTCAAAGGTATTGAGCAGAAGCTCATACTTTTTGAGGAGCTCAGCTTCACGGGCAGACGGGTTGTCCTCGAGATCATCATCAGGAGACTCAGAGTAAGAGTCAGAGAGGGGGATACGATCTTTTAACTTTCCAGTAAATGGGGGGCAGTCTCCTTCTGAGTCAGAGCGACCCACTAGCCAGAAGTAGGCTTCCTCATCATCACTGGAGTCTGAGGAATCAGATTCACTCAGTGTCTTTGGCTTTTTGGCAATGTAGCTCCTCTCCTTCTTCTTATCTCTAGAGGACCTGTGCTCCTCTCCCTTCCCCTTATCTCTCTTGCTTTGATGGCAGTCAGCAACGACATGACCTGGCTTATGGCATCCAAAGCAAATAATGTCATCAGATCAATGTTTGTTCGGTTTGGATTCATACCTGTCAGAAGAATAATTATTCTTCTGATGTCTGGAGGAGGAGCCGTCTCTCTTTCTTTGATTCCTCAACTTGAGGAACTTCTTGAACTATCGAGTGATGAGGGAGAATTCTTCTTCAGATAGCTCTGATCCGGAAGAGCATGGCTCAGAGTCTTATTCCTCATCCTTTTTCCGAGAATGGGACGAGGATGCACCCTTGCCCTTCCTTGAGTGATTGGCTTTCAGGGCCACAGTCTTTTCTCTGGCAGCGGCTTTATCGGCTTCTTCTTCAGCTTTTCTGGTGTTCAGCTGAAGCTCATAGGACAGAAGTTTCCCAAACAAAATCTTGGGATCAGTTTCTGCCAGCCTGCCAAATTCTCTGATGGCGCAGATCTTGGTGTCCCATTCCTTAGTAAGGGATCTAAGGAATTTATCATTTAGTTCACCATCAGTGAACACTCTGCCATAGCCCTTCAGGGCATTGATGATCTTTAGGAAGTTCTCGAATGTCACTCCGATTTATTCCTTGGGACCTTGCCTGAAGGCTTCGTACTTCTAGTTCAGAAGGGATCTTCAATCATCCCTTACTTCATCAGTGCCTTCCATCAGGATGATCAGGCAGTGTCATATGTCCTTGACAGTCCTGCAGTTGTAGAAAATCTTCATCATGGAATCATCGACGGCGCCTACTAGAATGTTCTGAGATTTCTTGTCAAGTCCGACAAGCACCATCTCATCCTTATCCATTTCAGAAAGCTTCTTGGGCACTTGCATGGTTGGATCAATGGTGGAGGCCTTAGTGGGGATATAAGGTCCCTCCTCCACTATCATGAAGAGTCGGGGGTCGACTGCTTCCATGTAGTACCTGATCCTTTCCTTCCAGATAGGAAAGTTCAGTTTGGTGCACACTGGGATCTTCCCTGAATACTTGAGTCCTTCCATTTCAGAGATCTTCTTTCTTCTTGACACCAAACACGGGATCTTACTCAAGGTGTTAAAATTATTGACGAGTAACCTCCCTCTGATACCACTTGAAAGTATCTAGTGTTGACTAAGTCCACATATGGGGGCTGGGGAATAGGTCTCGTGCAGTCTTTTGCGGAATTTAAATAACCTGCACAAATAACAAACACAGCACAGAAAAGAACACAAGCAATTATAGTGGTTCCCCGATTTGGGTACGTCCACTCTCCCCCTTCGACCTATCTCCCAACAAGGGACGACTCGGTCACTTCACCAAACCGATTGAAATCCAATCCTCACACTTCGAAAGGCACCTGTCCAACCGAAGGAGTCACTACTCCTCCACCACGGGTTACACCCAACCCTTACAACAAGGAATCACTATTCCTTTACAACAACAAAAATAGAATGTATAAGAGATACAAACTACATGTATGGAGAACCCGATGTCCCTCTTCGTTCGTTAAAGCATTCTTGATGAAGACGAATAGTCCACGACCGGAGTACTCTCTTGGAGAGGATCTTGCAAAGATCGGCGGCGGCAAGCGATTGCGGCAGCGATGCTTTGTCGATCAAAACTTCTTGACGAAGAAAGCAAGGTCTACCAACGATCTCAATCGGATCAGTCATCTCAATCGATTCGGAAGGAAGAGCTATCCTCGTTCAACAAATCGAGAGACAAGGGATCTCAAGAGAGAAGCGTGAGATGCTATACTAGCTTCGGTTCTGTTGCCGGAAGATCAAAGATGATCTGAGATCTGCGGCGGCGACAACTTGCGAGCGGCGACGGCGACGGGAGGATTTTCGCGATCGGCTAGGTCACGCTCGGCGGCTTTGATTTCTCGTGAATGATTACAGTTGAAGTTCGAAATAAGCATGTATATATACCCTGAGGACAACCCTAAAGTCCTTTGTGGGACCCACAAAGAGAAACCCTTGTCCCGGCCGAAACAGCGTAACCCGTCTTGGTTTGGTCCAGCGAGAGACGAAATTTGCCTAAGGCAAATTCGGCGAGAATCAATGGTGATTCCCGTCGAAGTCGGCGGGAATCACTTGTGATTCCTGTCGAATTTTCCTTGGCAGTATTCCAGTTGAAATTCTAGTCATCCGAAGGGAATCGGCGGAAATGCAAAGTCATTCTCGACGAATCGACGGGAATGCAACGTCATTCTCGACGAATCGGAGAGAATAAGTTAGTGATTCCCGTCGATTCTTCCTTAGCAGAATTCTTGAAGGAGGACAGTCAGCCAGATGAAATCGGCAGGAGTCACTTACTGATTCTCGACGATTCGGCGAGAATCACTAGTGATTCCCGTCGAATCGGCAAGAATCACTTAGTGATTCCCGTCAAATTTGACTTGGACGATTTTCCTCTTCCTTCCCATGAACTTGGTCTTTGACCCATCTTTGTTCCTCTTTTGCTCCTTATCTATCTTGACCCTATACTTGAAAATAAGTACACTCCAATAGAGAGAGTACACGTGAGTCAACACACTGATCTGCTCAACGAGGGATTATGTTGCGCAGACCCGTGTATATTGACCCACTACACCCTGACATTGGTGTGTACTTAGCATGGAATAGCTGCAAGCACAACTTGATAGAAAGTCATCAAATACATTGTCAATTCAACTTAGCTTGGGCTTCTTCAAATTAGGTACATTGTGGATACAGTACCCAAAAGCAAGAGTGTTGCGGTCGTGCTCATCCGTCTAGACCTTTGGCATGGCACCGAAGAAATCACAAAGGATAATGATTCTCTACTTGGACATGTGAATTCCTCTTCCTTTTTGTATAGGAAACCCTCTCCCATGAGTGTGTGGTGAGTGCGAGGTATTCCTTCGGGTAGATATGGATTATCCCCGTAGTTTTGCATATAGAGTTCGGAATCGTAGTACAGACATAGGCATGGTGTGTGAAGCCCATCCGGATAGGTTGGTCTAGATTGGTGATGTTTTCATTATGCATGAATTGCCAAAGAAGACTCTGTGCTGTATGTTTTTCGGGTTACTACGCGTTAGATTGCAGCAGGAAACTTTGGGGACTAACCCCATGGAGCAACCAAAAAACTGGGCAGAAACGCATTTCTGCTAGGTACCGCACCGCGGTAATGTTACCGTCGGTGGTTGCTCTGTGAGAGAGCTGTTATGGGGCCTGTATCGCGGAGACCTGGGGGCCAGTATGTGGGGCTGAGAGCTCTATGAGCCCAACTTGGTGGCCTGAGAGCCGACCTTATGCATAACCGGGTTATGTATTATTGTATGATTGATTCTTCGGGAATCGGGGAGGCTGGCCCGCATCGATGACTTAAATTGACATGACGATGTGAGCAATGGGTTGAGATAAACCGTACCCGCTCTATGTTGTTCGGTTAAAGAGACCTAATGTACGTGTCACTTGCCGAGGGCATAGAGGGAGAGTCTTATCTTCGGCCGGAAAGACTGAAATGCTCATGTTGTTTGTCGTCCTGGGGGCGGTGGTGAAGCCTCAGAATGGACTGGATTCACCGAGAATGTGCTCTGAGAGCACGGGGTGTGTGGTCGTGCGTGCCTACGCCTGTGGTGAAGTGTACTTTAATTATACTTTATATATCATGGTTGAATATACTAAAGTAATGCAGGGAAGGAGCACCGCCGCCCTAAGTAAGGGGTGGGGTCGTTATAATTTGGTTAGCTTTAGCTTACCGTTGCCTTATTTTACCACTGTTCGGTGAATTTTTGTGCAGGAGTAGGTGTTCCAAGTGGTAAGTAGCGGCCTGAAGCCCTTATTGCTATGCTTGCCCTTGAAAGCCAAAGCGAAGTGTTTTCTTTACTATTTTCATGTGTGGCCGGCATGCGTGCCGAAGTATGTAAAACACTTTTTTTTTGAGCAAACTATTGTAAGGCCTTAAGGACAAGTCTTTTGTTTATGTTCTTTCATTCTTATTGTGACTGTAGTGGACATTCATGTGTTGTTTATGGGTTCTTATAACTGTCTTAAAAAAGCTTCCGCTAGAACGCTCTGAGTTAGGATTCGAATTCCAATGGTAGTTTGTTGGTATTAATACGTAACTTCACTAACTGTTTGTGGTATATGACATGGGGCCCCGACCGGACCTTTTGTTATATTCCATGTGATGGATGGGGGTGTTACACTTTGTCTTGTTTATCATGGGATGTGTTTAGACCTTGGTAGTTGGGTTTTTCTGGGTTTTGGTTGGGGTTATTATGTATGAAGGTATCTTGTAAGGCCAGGGTTGGTTGTGAACATTTTAACCTGGTGTGTTTTTGCCTGAGGGTGTGTTGGGTAGGTTCCCAGCACCTCAGGTGCTAGTCTTTCCCCGGTTTTGGGTGTGTCGAGGTATAAGACGACCTTTCTTTGGTTCCTTGCAAGGTTGTGACTGTTGGTGTGTTGGGTAGGTTCCCACCACTGCAGGTGCCGGTTTTTCCTCGGTGGTTTGGTTAAGGTTTGTGACTGTCGGTGTGCTGGGTAGGTACCCACCCCTACAGGTGCCGCTTTTTCCCCGACATTCTTACTTACAAAAGTTATAAGGAGTCTATTCTCTGATATTCATATGTACTTATATGCATATTTCCTAAAGCATGGATCTTTATCGCACTTGGTGCAATTTTTCCTATTCTTGGAGTTGGTAAGTTAGCTTTTACCCTTGTTTGGTATTCCAATTCAACTGAGGTTGTCAGCTTTTCCTTATAGCAGGGTTTGGTAAACCCCTTTATGTTTTCACTTGTCTATATCTAATTGATTCCTTTTGTCACTTGTATTTTCTTGCTGAGGTGTTCTTTCTTTGAATGCCTCAGGTTCAGTGGTATAGCTGATTGAGCGGCTAGGTTGGTGTTGCTAATGGACTGCTGTATTGCAAAGGTTTTCCTCACCCTTATGAGGTAGTTTTGGTTGCTTCTTGTTAGTACAGACATACATGCTCTCCAGTGGGTTCGTGTTAGGTTGTTAAAGCCTATTGGTTGATTTCTTTTAAATGCTAATTACTTTGCTAAGCTGCTAGATTTACCTCTTTGTGGTTGTTTTTACTTGCTCTCTGGGAAATGTTTTATGCTAGGTTGCATGTTAGATATTTTAAATTATAAAAAGAATTACTATCAGTATTTCATACATGTCTTCTTTCAAAAAACCAAAGTCACTATCTTCTAGCTAACGTAAAGACTATTTTCATACTTATACTAAACTTAGAGTCTTACATACCATGAGTTGTACTTTGAGGATGTTTATGCACATGTAGGGTGTTAATTAACATAATCAAAGTATTTTCCACATCATATAACTATACTATCCTAGTGGACTAGTTGATCCATTGAGCCGAGGGATACAGCCTCCTTAACTTAAAACTGGATTTCTTTCATAATAACTTATGAATTTCTTATAAAATGTAGAGTTGGAGTCTTGCTTGAGCGCTTGTAGTTATCCCCTACACGACGTGGCATCATGATGCATGTTTTCTCCTTACTCTGATATACCTTTTGATGGAGAGAAAATGTGGGTTGTGACAGTTATAGTAACGATCCTAGCCGATCCAACGTGATAATGTCACTGCTACGCTATAGACGACGCTACCGGGCTGCAACCCAAGCACCCCAACCCCTCTCCAGCCCTCAAGCAGGTTGTTGGTGTCCACAGACTTCCTTTTATGAGCGAAACTCTCCTGTTAAGCGGACGGCACAGGGACTTCCCAGGAAGTCACCCATCCTAGTACTACTCAAGCCCGAGCACACTTAATTATGGACTTTTCCAACTTCTCAACACTAAATGAGCTACAGATTAATTGGTGTTGAGAAGTTGGAAAACTCCATAATTAAGCGTGCTCGGGTTGGAGTAGTACTAGGATGGGTGACCTCTTGGTAAGTCCCCGTGTTGTCCGCTTAACTGGAGAGTTTCGCTCATTAAAGGGAGTCTGTAGACACCAACAACCCGCCTGAGGGCTAGAGAGGGGTTGGGGTTCTTGGGTTGAAGCCTGGTAGCGTCGCCTAGAGCGGATCCGTGACATTGTCACGTTGGATTGGCTAGCGTTGTTACAATAAAAAGTGCACTTTCTATGTAACGGCCCGCCTTGCATTGGCCCTACCGACACGTTACCGGGCTATAGCCCAAGCACCCCAAAGCCTCTTGCACCTATTTATCGGTCGCGCGCATTATTGAGGCGGGGTCTCGAACCCAAAACCCCCTTGTTGTGGGTTCGATACCCCGCCTCAATAATGTGCGCGGCTGATAAACAGGCGTGAGAGGCTTTGGGGTGCTTGGTCTGCAGCACAGTAACGTGCCGGTAGGGCCAATAGAGGTGGGTCGTTACAATGTCCTACCTATAAAACATCTTGGAATCCATCTTCCTTATATATTGGATCTTAGTTGCTATCCTCACATTGAGGATCCCTAGAACAGAACTATGTAGGTATAGGGACAGTATTCTCCCTTAGTTTGGTTCTGGAACAAATTCCACAATTCTTTTAAACAGAACCCTTCCTCAATCTGTCCTTTTAAATATAATTATTCTCATCATTGTCTCAAACATCTTCCTAGATATTTTATCATGAGACCCTATTTTGCAGAGCATGGCTTTGCATATTACATCAGCTAGGAACTCCTCCTTTAGATTCATTTCCTTCCTCAGTATAGAGCCAGTGGTGTGCTTTTAAAGGCCAAACAATTTCAGAGCTGACTTCACATCCTCCTAGAAAAGTTCATCTTCTTCATTTGTCGGCCCAAACTTTGTCAGATTTAGAGCTTTGCTCAGCCTTCTTGGGATAATTTTAATCTTATGTCCGCTAATGGAAGTCTTGATCTTGTTTGAAGAGGAAACAACTTTGGCATTTGAGTAGAATTCCAATACTTCTCATTTCCATATCGAACTCGGTTCTAACAAGATAATCTCTAGGTCGACGACCTGCAATAAGTGAAGAACTAGCTGAACTTCTTCTGGTGCATCCTTGAACCCATTCATAACGAGTATAGAACCCTCGAAAAGGAAATCCACTCCTTTGGGATCCATTGGAACTTTGAATTTCTAGAGATTTAAAGAACGTGCTTGAGAAATCTTCACAGGGATGCAGACAGCCGAATAGGGCTTGGATTTATGTGATTTATTTTAAGCACACATTTCTATTTATAGTTACCCATATTCTAGAATGTGGAGAGGCACGTACCTGTCGTGATTAGCACGATTCAATTAACGGTTGAGATTAATCCCGGGAGTTAGCTGTAATCGGAACTGCCAGAGTGAATTCGTTGAATGGACTTGACGCACTCAATGCAATCGATGCACTTGACGCTTGAAGTTGTCTCAACGCACTCGACGCTTGGGAAGTTAGTCAATCTTTCTTGATTACCTGCAAAAGGTTAATCCGTCCTAATGTACATATGCATGTAAGGACAATGAAGCTACACTAAGTTCAACATAACTAACTCAAATATGAAGGTGTTGAACTTGGCTTCATCTAGTGGTTTAGTTAAGATGTCAGCCACTTGTTTGTCTGCGGGGTCAAACTCAAGACTAATGTCTTCCCTTTCTAAATGTTCTCTAATGAAATGATATATATTCTTTATGTGCTTAGTTCTGTTATGAGACACATGATTCCTAACAATAAAGATAGCACTAGAAGAATCACAGTACATGAGAGTTTTACTTAGCTGAAGATTATAGTCTTAGAGTTGATGTTGAATCCAAAGTAGTTGTGCACAGCAGCTTCCAGCTGAAATATATTCTGATTCTTTAGTGGAGATGGCTACACTAGTTTGCTTCTTGTTGCTCCATAATACATGTCTTCTCCCTCGAAACTGACAGGTGCAAGATGTGCTTTTCCTTTCTTCTTTGCAACCTACAAAATCTGCATTTGCAACCTACAGGTGCAAGATGTGCTGTTCCTTTAAGATATCTTAGAATTCTTTTAGCAGCAGAATAATGAGACTCTTTAGGGCATGTATGGTACCTAGCACAAACACATGTAGCATACTTGATGTCAGACCTACTAGCAGTCAAGTAGAAGAGGGAGACAATTATGCCTCTATACAAGGTTTCAACAACAGGTTTCTCAGTATCATCCTTGTCTTTTGACACACTTGACCCCATTGGAGTTTTCATTATGGAGGCACTCTCTCTTCCAAATTTCTTAATTAACTTCTTGGTGAACTTAGATTGAGAGATTAATAACAAATCCTATGATTGTCTAACTTGGAGGCACAAGAATGAGTTGGATTCACCTATACTGCTCATTTCAAACTTCTCTTGCATAAGTTTAGCAAACTTTTTACAGTGGCCATCATCAGTAGACCCAAATATTATGTCATTTATATAAATTTGGACTATAATGATCTTACCCTTGACTTCCCTAAGGAATAATGTTTTGCCTATCTTCTCCCTTGAGAATTTATTCTCAATTACAAAGGTAGACAGAATTTCATACCATGTCTTAGGGTCTTGTTCAACCCATTCAAAGCTTTTTTAAGTTGGAACACATATTCAGGAAAGTTAGGATTAACAAAATCTGAGGGTTGCTCAACATAGACCTCCTCTTTTACGTCACCATTACGGAAAGTTGACTTAACATCCATTTGGTAGACCTTAAATCCCTTGTATGCAGCATATACAAGGAATAGTCTGATTTCCTCAAGTCTAGCAACTGGTGCAAATGTTTGATCAAAATCAACACCTTCCTCTTGCGTGTATCCCTTAGCAACCAGTCTAGCTTTATATTTTATGATAACACCATTCTCATCAAGTTTATTCCTATAAATCCACTTGGTTCCAATGATGTAATGTCCATGAGTTCTGGGAACCAGCTTTAAGACCTTGCATCTCTTAAACTGGTTCAATTCCTCTTGCATAGCCACAATCCAAAATGAGTCTATATTGGCATCTCCAAACTTTTTTACTTCAACTTGAGACAAAAAGCTCGAGTACATGGAAATGTTGAGGCTTTTGCTCCATATTATAACACCTTGATTTTTATATCCTATGATTAGATCTCTGGGATGATCAATCAAGTGTCTGACAACAGCTGGTATATTATCCTTAGCACTTTGAACTTTAGTCACCTAATCCTAAAGATTTTCTACAATGACAAGTGCACTTAGAACTTCTTTAGGAATGATCATGCCATCACTTTCCTCTTGTACAGTAGGAGGAGTGTCATTGAAGCTCAGCTTATCTAACTTCAATTCTGCACTTGCATATCTAAAGGAGCTTGGCAGCTCACTGAGAATAATGGAAGACTCATCAAATACTATATTGATAGACTCTTCTACAACCTGGTTCTTCAAGTTGTAGACTTTATAGGCTTTATTATGGTTGTTGTACCCAATAAACATTCCCTCATAGGATTTGACAGAAAACTTAGTCAAGTAAGACTTCTCATTATTGAGCACAAAGCATTTGCTTCCAAAGATCCCTAGATAGGCAAGGTTTGGTTTTCTGCCTTTCATATTCTCATAGGGAGTCTTCTTGTGATATTTGTTGATAGATTCTCTATTCAAGACAAGACAAGCAGTGTTTACTGCCTCAATCTAGAAGTATTCTGGGAGAGAAGTATCCCTAAGTATTATCCTGCCAGCCTCTATGAGATTCATGTTCTTCCTCTCAGCAATCCCATTTTGCAGGGGTGTTCTTGGAGAAGAAAATACCTTATGAATACCTTGCTCTTCACAAACTTTATCATGCCTTCAGATTGAAATTCACTACCATGTTCACTTCTGATTTTGACCACAGAACTGCCATTTTTCATTCTGAACTTGTCTAATAAAGGTCATAAAGATTTCAAGGGTTTCATACTTTTCTTTAGAAAGAAAACCCAAGCAAATCTGGAATAGTCAACATCTATCACTAGTGTGTAGAATTTTCTACCTAGACTATGAACTAGCATAGAATCAAACAAGTCCATATACAAGAGGTATAAACACCTCATAGAATCCTTGGCCCCAATGCCCTTAAAGGATGCCTTTGTGAGTTTGCCCTTTTGGCATACAGAACAAATGCCCTCTTTGGTGCATCTCAGATTGGGTCTATTTCTGACTGGCCCTTCATTTAAGAGCTTGCTGATTGCCTTGTAATTCAAGTGAGCAAGCCTCTTATGCCATTGCAATAAATAAGAGACTTTCTCATTTGCAGTAAGGCATATAAGTGAGTCTGTACTAATACATAAGAAATTTAAATAGTAAATATTTCCACTCCTAGTGCCTGTGAAAATGACCTCTTGGTCACTTGACCATTTGATCAGACACTTATCTTTGTGGAAGACAATGCCATAGCCAATATCACATATCTGACTTATGCTGATCAGATTATGTTGTAATCCTTCCACATAAGCTACTTTTGTAATGAAGACTATGCTATTAATAATAATACCATATCCTTTGGTAACTCCTCTGTCTGTACCACCAAAGATGACTTTAGGTCCATTCCTCACTGGAGTATAATCCTTTAAATGGCTCCTTGTTCCAGTCATATGTCTAGAACATCAACTGTCTAACTATCATATTGGAATTGAATGAGTATTGGACTATCCTGCAGACATGGATTAGTTTACCTTAAGAACCCAAAAGGGTTTGGGTCCTTAGTTCATGTTATCCTAAGAATGATTATGTCTAGCCATTGTAGCTCTGACAGGAAGACTCACCCTTTCCCTTGGCACACTTGGATTGTGCCAACAGTGTATGACAAAGTGACCCACCTTGCCACAACACCAGCACTCATGGATATTATATATCCTATTCTGAACGAACTTTGAAGTATGTTATTGGGTATTGTATCAACAATAACCCTGATTTGAAGAAGTGACCCTTAAACAAAGATGAATTGAGATTATATTTGATGATGTTTATTTAGTTATATGCTTGTAGGACTCTATTGCTAAGTACAACCCAATGTCAGGTTACAGTGGGTCATGAAACACAAGACTATACAATATAATCCTTCATTGTATATGCTAATGTGTTGACCCACGTATAATCTCTCTATTAGGGTGTACTTCTGTTTCAAGTACATTAGGAGAAATAAGGAAGGACAAGTTGTTGTATTCAGAAGAACATAATTTTTCCCAAGTAATATTCGTTGAGTATAGTAGTGAATACTCGTTTCGTCAAGTATACTCATGGATACTCGTTGAATTCCACGTGTATGTTTACTGGCACTCGTCAAATTAGTCGTATTTACTTAGGGAATAACCTCTGAGTTCTAGGAAATCAGTTAAGTAAAAATCATCGAGTATCTTCATGTATACTCGTCGAATTCGTCGAGTGTATCTATTAATACTTGTTGAATTCATCGAATATGTATGTCTGTACACGACGAATTCGTCAAGACTCACTATATATGCCTTGAGTTCTCAAATTTACTTCTCTGGATTTGCCTAAGTTAAATTTGCCAGATATTGAAGTTGATTCGTTAAGTATACTCATGGATATACAACGATATTCGACGAATGGACTTAGCAAATTTATTTTCTATTTTTCTTTCTGAAGGGTTTTTGCTTCTTGCCGACGGACATGCATAGTACACTTGGACGTTTTGTTCTTGGAAAGAATTTTCTAGACATTAGATAAGGAATACTATAAATACCTAGGGTTAATTTGTTCAACCCTAATCGCTATTTTCCAATTTCAAATCAAGAAATCGGCCGCTCTTTTCGTCGAATGCACTGCTCTCGAAAAACGAAGAACGATAACCTAACAACGATTCCTTGAAGATAAGATACGACAAATCCATTCTCAAGGTTTCTCTATGCATTCAGATCTTGTTGGATCGAAGTTTTCAGATCAAGCGTTCAAGTTTTATTTCAAGTCTTCTTCCTCTCAAGATTTTCATTCCAAGGAAGAAGAAGATAAAGTAGTCTCAGATCTGAAGAAATAGATTGTTTTCAATCTAGAGTTTTGCATAAAACTATTTTGTAGTTGTGTAGGAAGTTTTTCTTCCGAGTTGTAGATCCTTATTTTATGATCGAGTTGTAGGATAGGTTGTTCACTGAGTGGTAGGAGAGTTGACTCCAAGTTGCAGGATTTGAGGCTCCGAGGTGTAAGATTTGAATAAGCTAAATATTGGTTAAGAAGCTGAATCTAGCCCTTCATGGTAGATAGGTGAGGCAGGATAGTGGACGTACCCAACTCGGGGAACCACTATAAATTTTCTGTGTTTCTGTGTGCTTAATTTTTGTACAAATTTTTATTCTGCTATAAGACGCAGAACAGAACTATTTATCCTCCTTTATGTGATTTAGGTTGACTACTAGACATTTTCAATTGGTATCAAAGGGAGGTTGTTCGATATAAGGTTAACACCTTGAACAAGATCTTTGTATAGTTGTCAAGAGATACCGCTAGCTGTAATGAATAGAAGCAAGGATATGCCTCAGACCGATCTGTTCACTTGGAGCCGGTTCGGATCGAAGACAAAGGAGTACGGATCTTGCGCCGCAAGAAGATCCCCTTAGTAAAGGTTCTGTAGAGAAACCACGGTCAGGAGGAGCACACCTGGGAACCGCAGGACCTGATGAGGCAAAAATACCCGGAGTTGTTCAGTCAGGTATACCTCACCACCTCTCAATATACAATAAATTACTTTCTTGCATTGAACCGGTAGGACTAGGTAAGGGAAATTGAGAACCTAGGCATGCGCAGAAAAGTAGGTGCTAATCTTTTGTTTATTGGGGAGATTGTCTTCATTTATAAAACAAGTAGTCTCGCTTCGACTCAATAGAAAAACCGTATGGGATGTTACAAGTTTAATTTATTTCGGTAGAAATCCCCGTAGGCTCAACCTCAATTTCAGGGACGAAATTTTTGTTTTGTTTATTAGGATTTGTAACATCCCATTTCCGGCTAGACCCCTAGGAGTCGGTTTGTCGTGACAGAACCCTAGGAAGCCCAAAAATTGAAATACATCGACCGAGATTTCGGGTCACGGGTTGGTCATGCCCGTGACCGACCCGTCACGCCCGTGACCTAGGGCATGACTCCTTCAACGATCGTCGATCTCAGGGAGACGATCGTCGAGCGCAGAATTTTCAACCCGGGCCTGTCACGCCCGTGACCTATGTGTCACGCCTGTGACTTAGGGCGTGACCCCTTCGACGATCGTCGATCTCAGCGCGACGATCGTCGAGCGCAGAATTTGTGTCATGGCCCTGTCACGCCCGTGACCCATGTGTCACGCCCGTGACCTAGGGGGTGACCCCCTTCGGTGATCGTTGATCTCAGCGAGATGATCGCTGAGCACGGAATTTGCATCTTGGCTGGTCACGCCCGTGACCCACGTGTCACGCCAGTGACCAAGGGTGTGACCACCTTTCGACGATCGTCGATCTCAGATCGACGATCGTCGAACGCAGAATTTGCCACTCAGGCCTGTCACGCTCGTGACCCACGTGTCACGCCCGTGACAAAGGCTGAAACGTCAGCCACACTGGAAATTTCTGTAACCCGATTCATAATCAATTATGATTATGGGAATTTACAGCATGAGTAATTATGGGATGTTTCCTCCTTTAATTACTTAATAAGAAATAGAGAGTGAGGTCTAATAGGAAATCGCCACCTGGTAAACGCCTCTTCTTATTCCAACGTTTCCTTCTCTCCACCATAACCGAAAAGCCATTCGTTAAGGGAGCTTTTATTGCCATGAATGATTCACCCTTCCCCCTCCCCACTTGGAGATCTATAATAGCCTCCTTAGAGCAAGAGGAGAAGGTTACACTCTAGACCAAATGAATTCAGATTTTTGCTCTTGCTGTCGAAGAAGTTCGGGAACGCCACCACCGCACCATGACAATCCGACGTTCATCTCGCCTTCAAACCGCGAACAAGGTCCTCCTCTACTTATTCTTTTGTGGGTAGATCTTAGGATCTTAGAAAGGAGTTCATGCTCAATAGAGCCGGACCTATCGTACGTTTTTATGGAGAAACCATGAAAATATATTTTCGGGCAAGCCGGAAACCGCCACCTCCTGCGGCCCAACCACCGCCGACCGATAGCCATCGTCTCGACGGAGGTGGTGGTGGTGGTGGCCGGCCAGGGAAGTGATCGGACAGCTGGCGAAGGATCATGGAAAGGCTATAGGAAATACGGTTTTCTGAGTTTCTGTTTCGGGTTCTGTTTGGTAGGGGAGATGAACAGTAAAATCACTTTATAATATATAAATTTTGTATATAATACATAATGAAAAGATACATAAATTGAGTATATTTTGAGGCTGCAAAACGAAGCACTTAGAGGCCGATTTAGGAAAAATAGCCAGTCACAAAAGTGGTAGCCCTTCGAGTCTATATTAATTTAAAATTGATTTCCACTCATTTGGGTAAGCGGTTTAACCGCAGAACCCATTTTAATGGGGGATGTACCTAGAGTTGGGCAGAAACTAAAATGGATGTCCACTCTTCTTCCTTTGTCCAAATGACCTGAAATTTGGGCAGGGGGTAAACCTTAGCCATATCTAGAGGCTGTCCAAAAATTGGAATTTTTGGAGATATATTGCCTAAATTTTTTGTTTTAATTTAATAAACTTAGAGGAATTTATTTAAGTGGTCAAATGACCTCCAAACCCTCCCAAATTTTGGTGAGTGGTCCCTGGCTATAACACCTAGTGCTGTACAAATTTACAACTCATTTGGATGATTTTTGGATAGGGAGTCACCTGTTCTTAACTAGGCAACAATGAGGCATTTTTGAGTAAAAGTGCACTAGAGGTTGGAATGGTCAAATCACCTCAACTGAGGCTGATGTTTTGACCACTGACTTGGATGGGTTATTATAACCCTCTTGGAGAAAATGGTGTGATTTAGGGTTGGTTTACCCTAGGATCCAAACTCAAACCCTAGATGGAGGGTTTTTGAGGGTTGTGAAGGATATGGGGGTAATTGCTCTCGTATTGCCTTGAAATTCAGTAGAATTGATATTAGCATGATATGATTTATCTCGATGGAATCATGGAGGATTTGATGATAGGTAGATACCTCAAAACCCTAACCTTAGCCTTAGGGTAAAATACCATATAAGTAAAATAGGTCACTAAACATTTTCTAAAAGCTGTAAAACTTGGGTATGGTGAGTTTTGGAGTGGGTGAAGCTAAAGCAATTTTACTGGAATTTTATGATGTCTATTTCTAGCACTTCATTTGTAACATTTGTTATAGCCCTATTTGATGTTTTAATTATTTAGATTTTTCTGTTCATTGAAACCCCATGAAATCTTGGAAGTAAATGTTTTAAGTCAGAATGATTGATTCTGAATATTTGTATAATTTTTAGTGGAGTAAATCTAGTACTTCCTTCACAAATGTTAAAAAGGACTTTGATGGTTTAAAAATTAATTATGGATGATATTTCTTGTTAAAAATTATGAGTCTTACGATTTGAAACTTTCAGGACATTATATGCTTGTCGACAATTATTCATGATTTTTAGAATTGTAGTTACGGCACTTTATTTACAAGACCACTTTAAAGAGGTGTTTGGTAATTAATTTATTCAGAGATTAATACTTACTGAAAAATTATGAAACTGGGCCAATACTATTTTTATGGTTGTATCAGCATAGTATAATTAATTTATAATTTTTGGATGAATATTCTCTGTACTTGATTCACAAATAACGAATTATAGAAAATATTGCTAAAATAGCTTTAGTACCATTTTGATGATAGAAAAATTATGAGACTTTGGATTTACCATATTAAGATAACATACTACTTAATATAATTTTGTTGGACATCTTGCATGAGAACTTAGGGTAGTTCATGTTCAAACCGGTTGCCCTTTGAATTTTTGAGGAAAATAATTAAATGCCAGATAAATTAGGAAAATTACCATTTTCTGGATTTAGGCTAGTAATGTCATGGTAAGTCTCCTATAAATAATTTAGGGCATTTGGATAAGTATTGGTTCATTGCCTAATCGGTTTGACAGATAGTCTAGGTTGGTCTGCATATAGCTAATTGCTAAATTGCAATAGGACATGATCTGGGACAGAGTTGGAGTTATTCATTTAGTCTGGGTAGATAGGTGTGGATGATTTTGGTAACAAAATGATAGGAAGGGTAGTGAGAAGTGGTGATGGCTAGAGTTATGAGGTGCTCGGGTTCGACGAAAGATCGTCTTTCCCGAAGAGAGGAAGGTTAAAATTCACCCTAGGATAGTCTATCGTAATATGAGAAGGGAAGGGGTAAAGGGAATCAACCAATAACAATAAGTGTCTTGCAAAATGGAACGATGGGCTTCAGCTACCATCATATTTCCTAGTGCCCTTTGAGAGCCATTCACAGGGAATACCGAGGGCAGGCCTGGGTTAACGTAAACTAAAATAACAAACTGATAAGAGTAACTTAGTAAATAGGGTTGCACGTTTCACAAACACCGTTAGCACCGGAAGATGGTTGGGAGCTTCGGCTCGGTTGGTTAAGAGACGGACGGAATGGTCCGGGGAGCTTCGGCTCGGTTGGTTAAGAGACAGACGTTTTGGTCCGGGGAGCTTCGGCTCGGTTTTTGTGTGATTACGATTAAACTTGCATGTGCATAAAAGTAAAGGAAATTAAGGTGGTGGGTCTTCGGTATTGGAGGGCCGATGCACCGACGCCAATACGCTGACTCGGCAAGTGTGGTTAGCACTTCGCCAACAGAAGTCCGGTGCGCCAGCCGGCAAGAGTACGCAGGCATCTGCTTAGTGCACCAAGCGTTGAGGCGTACGATAGGTCTGACTGGTAGTGCTTTACTGGTTTAGAGGTGGGCAAGGCCCAACCCACCGCTTCCGTCTGCCACTACGGAGGTATCCTGAGAGGTAACGGCTCCGAAAGGGGGAACTAAAGGTCTGTGTGCACAGAGTCGGGTGTGTGAGTTGCACTTGCATGTTCCATCATACCCACTTGCATGTCATAGCATAATCGATTCATTTAACCCCTGACACCTAAAGTATAAGTGGAATGGGACGCTTATACATTAGGACTTGCAAAACGACCCCTTGGTCTATAAGCTTGTGTGAGCAAGTTTATAAATTAAGGTTAAATTCAATATATATATATGCTGCTGTTTGATAACCGACACCCCAACGTATAAGTGGTATGAGACACTTTATACGATGGGAGCCTTGCAGAAGATCCCTTGGCTTATGCGCTTCTGCACATAAGTTAAGGTTACATTTCCTACTTTCTGTTATTGTCATTGTTTATTATAGAATTGCTAGATTAGTTCCGCTGCCACCTGTTTGCTTTTGATTCATTCTCCACCCTCATGTCCTTTCCTTTCTTCCTCTCTGCTCGGTACCTAGGAGCCATGGGGGAAGGGGTAGGGGATGATAGAGCTTAGTCTTTATGACTAACTGTTTTCGAACCACGTCATTTTAGGGAATCGCGGAGCCCAGCATGGGGGAGCAGCCCCAGAGACCGGTGCGCTTAGAGATGGGGCAGTCTAGCTCCGGAATTCACACAGCCGGGACTGTGAGTCTCGATCTTGGGTAGTTTTGTTTTTTCTTCCGCATGAGTGATTGTAGTGAGGATATGATGTACCGGTCATAAGCCCGCATTTTTAGTACTCTGATTATTATTCTGTGGACACTCCCTTCGTGGAGATATCATTTCTATATATGTGATTTACCAGTGGACTTACTTTTACATACTTCAATTATCGTGCTACCTTTCTGTGTTCGAATTGGCCGGCAGAATCGGCACCTTGTGGTGAAGACCCTTCAGGGCGTGAAGGTTTCACCGCAAAGCGGCGATTCTGGGCCTAAGACCCCGGTGGTTTAAAGAGGAAAAAAAGGGGGTCTTACAAGTGGTATCAGAGGCAGGTTTCATCGATCTGAAAAAGGTAGCAGTCCACTACCCCTGGGTCGCCCCCGCTCGAGTTTAGTTTGGGGACAAACTAAGCAGCGGAAGCAGTGGTGTGCCCATATGGGGATCACATATAAATTGTCCACCTTTATTTAAGATTGAACGTTTTCTCAGTATGGGTTTTTGTTACGCAGCCTCCAGCACAGCCTACGCCACAAGGCGGAGTTCAGCAGGCTCAGGGTGTTGCACCACCTCCACCGGTCCCCACTCCTTTCTTTCAGTCAGACATGGGACAGACTCTGACTGCCATCCTGGAGGCTTTCAGGGCCCAGCAGGTTCCGGTCCCGCAGCCAAATCTGGGGGCTAACTAGCTGAGCATCTTCCGAGGACTGTCTCCCCCGTCCTACTTGGGGACAGAGTCGGCGGTTCGGACGGAAGAGTGGCTGGATATTATGTACGAGATACTGACCGGGATACGGTGTCCCTGGGAGGAGAGGGTGGCTCTGGTTGTCTCTTGCCTGGAGTCCCATGCCAAGAGGTGGTGGAAGACGCTGTTGGACACGACATTTGCTGATAGGGTGGTTGCGGAGGTTACCTGGGAAGAGTTCAGGGCCGCGCTGCTGGAGCATTTCGTTCCGCAGTCGGCCAGGGATGAGTTGGAGGAGCGGTTCTTACAGCTGAAGCAGGGCACCCAGATGGTGGTGGAGTACCATCGGGAGTTTGACCATCTGGCTCGATATGCAGATTCTTACCAGCTGGACGAAGTAGGGTACATCAAGAGGTTCTATAAGGGCCTGCGGGAAGACTTGAGGGAGGCTTTGTTGTTTATATCCGATGGGCCTATCTCCCGAATCTTGGAGATGGCAAAGAGGATTGAGGCTGATTGGCACACCACTCGGGGCCGAAAGCGGCCAGCAGAGGATCAGGGACGGAGAATCAAAAATGACCAGCGGCGAGGTGCTATACCAGAGGGGAGAAGGACAGAGGACCAGCCTCGTTAGGAAGTGAGGCAGGAGCCGAGGGAGCAGGTGATATTGGCCCCTCAACCTCTTCGGATGCAGGAGATGCCGAGACCCGAGGGAATGGCGTATCCCCCACCAGAGTGCTTCCTTTGTCATCAGATTGGGCACATCCGGAGGAACTGCCCGATAAGGGGGGCACCACCTCCAGCACCACAGGGTAGCCCACCAGCTCAGCATCACGGAGGCCGAGGACGCGGTCGCGGTCGTGGATACCAGGAGGGAGATCATAGACAGGGAAGGGAGCAAGTATATGCTTTGGACCTTGCGCAGCCTCGAAATCCGGAGCAGGTCATAGCAGGTACACTGCAATGCTTCTTTATTTTCATAGAATTTCCCTTTTAGTGGTTAAACGTAGAACCGCACTAGATAGATTAGCAAGGAAAGAAACTCATTATAGAACCCTAAGACATTTAATCGCCCCAGGTATAGTCTTCATCAGCGGCAAGCCTGCACGCACGTTGTTCGATACTGGAGCTACTAACTCCTTTGTGTCGGAGACGTTCGTAGAAGGACTGGAAGGCGTGGAGCGATTCACGAGCTCGAAGATGATGGTGTGACTACCGGATGGTTCTGAGCTCCTTACCACGGACCACTGCAATATGGAGGCAGAAATTGGTAGAAAGGCGTTCGAGGCTCCGGCGACGATTTTGAAGCTGACCGACTACGACCTGATCCTGGGCATGGTATGGCTGCACTGGAACCATGCCCAGATTGATTGCCAAGCGAAGTGGATCACCGTGAGACACGGGGACTCTTTCATTATCATCGAAGGTATAAGACCTGTCTCTCGTATACTCTTATCTTCGGTACAGGCCTTTAAGGCCCATCTGCAGGGAGAAGAGGTCTATCAGATTCTATTTGAGATGGCGGAAGTCAAGGAGTCGGTGACAGACATCCCAGTGGTGCGAGATTTCGCTGACATCTTTCCAGAGAAACTTCCAGGACTACCTCTGCACCGAGAGCAGGACTTTCAGATACAGCTTGTGTCGGGGGCCAAGCCGGCATCTAGGGCCCCTTATCGGATGGCCCTGAAGGAGTTGGCGGAGTTTCGGACTCAGTTGTAGGAGTTTGTGGAAACGGGATTTGTTAGACTTAGTTCCTCGCCATGGGGAGCCCCAGTCCTATTCGTGAAGAAGAAGGATGGGACACTCCGCCTGTGCATCGATTATCGAGCACTAAATAGGCTAACCGTCCGGAATACCTATCCGCTCCCACGGATAGACGAGTTGTTCGACCAGCTGGAAGGGGCGCACTTCTTTTCAAAATTGGATTTGCGGTCGGGCTACTACCAGCTTCGGATTCGAGAGGAGGATATTCAGAAGACTGCTTTTAGCAGCAGATATGGATTGTTTGAGTTCACGGTGATGCCCTTCGGGCTCACAAATGCACCTTCGGCATTCATGACCCTCATGAACCAGGTTTTCAAGGAGTACCTAGATGTGTTTGTCATTGTGTTTATCGATGACATCCTCATCTACTCTAGAACGGAGGAGGAGCACACTCGCCATCTAGCACTGACCCTATAGAGACTGTGGGAGAATCACTTATATGCAAAGTTCAGCAAATGTCAGTTCTGGTTGAAGGAGGTGGGCTTTCTATGCCATATTATCAGCGGAGCCGGGTTGGTAGTGGATCCGGCGAAGATTCAGGCAGTTCGAGATTAGCCGCAGTTGAAGTCAGCCACCGATGTACGAAGCTTTCTAGGACTTGCCGGTTATTACCGGAAGTTCATGGAGGGGTTCTCCCAAATTGCCCTCCCACTCACATCTTTGACGAAGAAGGAGGCACCTTTCGTTTGGACCCCGCAGTGCCAGGCGGCTTTCCAGGAGTTGAAGGATCGATTCACCTCGGCCCCCATACTTACTCTCCCCTCGGGGAGAGAAGGTTTTCAGGTCTACACTGACGCTTCCTACCAGGGTATGGGAGCTGTACTGATGCAGAAGGGCCATGTGATTGCATATACGTCTCGCTAGTTGAAGAAGCACGAGCAGAACTACCCGGTGCACGACCTTGAGATGGGAGCGGTCGTTTTTGCTCTGAAGGTCTGGCGCCATTATATTTATGGAGTCCACTGCGACATCTACTCCGACCATAAGAACTTGAAATACGTGGACACGCAGAAGGAGCTGAATATCAGGCAGAGGCGCTAGGTGGAATTCTTAGCAGACTATCAGTATGAGATGCACTACCATCCAGGGAAGGAAAACGTGGTGGCCGACGCATTGAGTCAGAGAGCTGCCACTTCCGAAGCCGGGCCCCAGGTTATGTCCATGGAGCTAGTTCGGTCCTTCAGAGATATTCAGATATCCCTAGTGTCCGAGGATGATCCAGAGCTGTATAGGGAGTATCTGACATCGATGGTGGTCATAGATGATATTCGGGACCGCATCCGCGACGGACAAAGGACAGATGCATGGGCAGAGCCGATATTCCGAGCCTTGGAGGAGGGTTCGACAGGAGATTATTCCCTGAGAGATGGATTGCTACATTTCATAGGCAGAGTATATATACCCGCAGGAAGCCGGGTTCGGGAGGACATCATGGCGGAGGCGCATTGTAGCAGATATTCTATACATCCGGGGATCACCAAGATGACGGCAGATCTGAAGAAGATGATGTTTTGGCCAGGGATGAAGAAGGACATTACGTACTTCGTGACCCATTGTGAGGCTTGTCAATTGGTGAAGGAGGAATGCAGGAACCCCGCAGAACTGTTGCAGCCACTCCCGGTGCCGGAGTGGAAGTTTGATGATATAGATATGGATTTTATACATGGTCTTCCCCTGTCTCAGACGGGGAATGACTCGATCTGGGTGATTGTTGATCGATTGACGAAGGTGGCCCGCTTTATACCAATCAGGAAGGATGACTCGGTGGGAGTGCTGGTACGGAAGTTCGTGGAGCAGTATGTCCGATATCATGGCGTGCCACGGACGATAGTGTCGGACCGCGATGGACGGTTTACGTCCAGGGAGTGGCGGTCAGTGCAGGCATACCTGGGCAGCCGATTGACTTTTAGCATGGCCTTCCACCCTCAGACAGACGGGCAGACAGTGCGCACCAACAGGACGTTGGAAGATCTACCACGACTGTGTATACTGGACCGAGGGGAGCCGTGGGAGAAGATGTTACCGTTGGTCGAGTTCTCCAATAACAACAGCTACCAGTCCAGCATAAGGATGGCGCCGTATGAAGCCTTGTATGTAAGAAAATGAAGGACCCCGCTTTCTTGGGTTCAGGACGAGGATCTGAAGGTGTTAGGATCGGATTTTGTTGAAGACACCGAGGCTCAGGTGAGGCTGATCAGAGACAGGATGTTAGAGGCGCAGAGCAGACAAGCTAAGTATTATGACGCCCGGCATCGTCAGGTGGAGTTTCAGGTGGGGGACCGAGTGTTTTTGAAGATCCGGCCCATGCATGGAGTTTCACGAGTGCGTGGTCGGAAGAAGAAGCTCAGCCCTAGGTATATGGGCCCTTACCGGATCCTAGAGCGGATCGGGCCCCTAGCTTACCGGCTGGAGTTGCCACCAGAGCTGGCAGCTCTACACGACGTCTTCCACATTTCTTCGCTGAGAAGGGCTCTACTACGCCCGGAACAGCAGATTTTGACCACCGAAGGACCGGTAGCCTCAGACCGATCTGTTCACTTGGAGCCGGTTCGGATTGACGACAAAGGAGTACAGATCTTGCGCCGCAAGAAGATCCCCTTAGTAAAGGTTCTGTGGAGAAACCACTGTCAGCAGGAGCACACCTGGGAACCGCAGGACCTGATGAGACAAAAATACCCGGAGTTGTTCAGTCAAGTATACCTCACCACCTCTCAGTATACAATAAATTAACTTCTTGCATTGAACCGGTAGGACTATGTAAGGGAAATTGAGAACCTAGGCATGCGCAGAAAAGTAGGTGCTAATCTTTTGTTTATTGGGGAGATTGTCTTCGTTTATAAAACAAGTAGTCTCGCTTCGACTCAATAGAAAAACCGTATGGGATGTTACAAGTTTAATTTATTTCGGTAGAAATCCTCGTAGGCTCAACCTCAATTTCGGGGACGAAATTTTTGTTTTGTTTATTGGAATTTGTAACATCCCATTTCCGGCTACACCCCTAGGAGTCGGTTTGTCGTGACAGAACCCTAGGAAGCCCAAAAATTGAAATACATCGACCGAGATTTCGGTTCACGGGTTGGTCACGCCCGTGACCGACCCGTCATGCCCATGACCTAGGGCGTGACTCCTTCGCGATCATCGATCTCAAGGAGACGATCGTCGAGCGCAGAATTTTCAACCCGGGCCTGTCAAGCCCGTGACCAATGTGTCACGCCCGTGACTTAGGGCGTGACCCCTTCGACGATCGTCGATCTCAGCGCGACGATCGTTGAGCGCAGAATTTGCGTCATGGCCCTGTCAAGCCCGTGACCCATGTGTCACGCCCGTGACCTAGGGCGTGACCCCCTTCAGCGATCGTCGATCTCAACGAGACGATCTCTGAGCACAGAATTTGCATCTTGGCCGGTCACGCCCGTGACCCACGTGTCACGCCCGTGACCAAGGGCGTGGCCACCTTTCGACGATCGTCGATCTCAGATCGACGATCGTCGAACGCAGAATTTGCCACTCAGGCCTGTCACGCCCGTGACCCACGTGTCACGCCCGTGACCCACGTGTCACGCCCGTGACCCACGTGTCATGCCCGTGACCCACGTGTCACGTCCATGACAAAGGCCGAAACATCACCCACACTGGAAATTTCTGTAACCCGATTCATAATCAATTCTGATTATGGGAATTTACAGCATGAGTAATTATTGGTTGTTTCCTCCTTTAATTACTTAATAAGAAAGAGAGAGTGAGGTCCAATAGGAAATCGCCACCTGGTAAACGCCTCTTCTTATTCCAATGTTTCCTTCTCTCCACCAAAACCGAAAAGCCATTCGTTAAGGGAGCTTTTATTGCCATGAATGATTCACCCTTCCCCCTCCCCACTTGGAGATCTATAACAGCCTCCTTAGAGCAAGAGGAGAAGGTTACACTCTAGACCAAACGAATTCAGATTTCTGCTCTTGCTGTCGAAGAAGTTCGGGAACGCCACCACTGCGCCATGATAATCCGACGTTCATCTCGCCTTCAAACCGCGAACAAGGTCCTCCTCTACTTCTTCTTTTGTGGGTTGATCTTAGGATATTAGAAATGAGTTCCTGCTCAATAGAGCCGGACCTATTGTACGTTTTCATGGAGAAACCATGAAAAATATATTTTAGGGCACGCCGGAAACCGCCACCTCCTGCGGCCCAACCACCACCGACCGATAGCCATCGCCTCGACGGAGGTGGTGGTGGTGGTGGCCAGCCAGGGAAGTGATCGGACAGCCGGCGACGGATCATGGAAAGGCTACAGGAAATACGGTTTTCTGAGTTTCTGTTTCAGGTTCTGTGTGGTAGGGGAGATGAACAGTAAAATCACTTTATAATATATAAATTTTGTATATAATACATAATGAAAAGATACATAAATTGAGTATATTTTGAGGCTGCAAAACGAGGCACATGGAGGCCGATTTAGGAAAAATAGCCAGTCACAAAAGTGGTAGCCCTTCGAGTCTAGATTAATTTAAAATTGATTTCCACTCGTTTGGGTAAGCGGTTTAACCGCAGAACCGTTTTAATGGGGGCTGTACCTAGAGTTGGGCAGAAACTAAAATGGATGTCCACTCTTCTTCCTTTGTCCAAATGACCTGAAATTTGGGCAGAGGATAACCCTTAGCCATATCTAGAGGCTGTCCAAAAATTAGAATTTTTGGAGATATATTGCCTAAAGTTTTTGTTTTAATTTAATAAACTTAGAGGAATTTATTAAAGTGGTCAAATGACTTCAAAACCCTCCCAAATTTTGGTGAGTGGTCCCTGGCTATAACACCTAATGCTGTAGAAATTTACAACTCATTTGGATGATTTTTGGATAGGGAGTCACCTATTCTTAACTAGGCAACAATGAGGCATTTTTGAGTAAAAGTGCACTAGAGGTTGGAATGGTCAAATCACCTCAACTGAGGCTGATGTTTTGACCACTGACTTGGATGGGTTATTATAACCCTCTTGGAGAAAATGGTGTGATTTAGGGTTGGTTTACCCTAGGATCCAAACTCAAACCCTAGATGGAGGGGTTTTGAGGGTTGTGAAGGATATGGGGGTAATTGCTCTCGTATTGCCTTGAAATTCAGTAGAATTGATATTAGCATGATATGAGTCATCTCGATGGAATCATGGAGGATTTGGTGATAGGTTGATACCTCAAAACCATAACCTTAGCCTTAGGGTAAAATACCATATAAGTAAAATAGGTCACTAAACATTATCTAAAAGCTGTGAAACTCGGGTAGGGTGAGTTTTGGAGTGGGTAGAAGCTAACGCAATTTTACTGAAATTTTATGATGTCTATTTCTAACACTTCATTTGTAACGTTTGTTATAGCCCTATTTGATGTTTTAATTATTTAGATCTTTCTGTTCATTGAAACCCCATGAAATCATGGAAGTAAATGTTTTAAGTAAGAATGATTGATTCTGAATTTTTGTATAATTTTTAGTGGAGTAAATCTAGTACTTCTTTCACAAATGTTAAAAAACGCTTTGATGGTTTAAAAATTAATTATGGATGATATTTCTGTTGAGAAATTATGAGTCTTAGGATTTGAAACTTTCAGGACATTATATGCTTGTCGACAATTATTCATGATTTTTATAATTGTAGTTACGATACTTTATTTACAAGACCACTTTAAAGAGGTGTTTGGTAATTAATTTATTCAGAGATTAATACTTGCTGAAAAATTATGAAACTGGGCCAATGCTATTTTTATGGCTGTATCTTCATAGTATAATTAATTTATAATTTTTGGATGAATATTCTCTGTACTTGATTCACAAATAACGAATTATAGAAAATATTGCTAAAATAGCTTAAGTGCTATTTTGATGATAGAAAAATTATGAGACTTTGGATTTATCATATTGAGATAACATACTACTTAATATAATTTTGTTTGACATCTTGCATGAGAACTTAGGGTAGTTCATGTTCAAACCGATAGCCCTTTGAATTTTTGAGGAAAATAATTAAATGCCAGATAAATTAGGAAAATTACCATTTTCTGGATTTAGGCTAGTAATGTCATGGTAAGTCTCCATTAAATAATTTAGGGCATTTGTATAAGTATTGGTTCATTGCCTAATCGGTTTGACAGATAGTCTAGGTTGGTCTGCATATAGCTAATTGCTAAATTGCAATAGGACATGATCTGGGACAGAGTTGGAGTTATTCATTTAGTCTGGGTAGATAGGTGTGGATGATTTTGGTAACAAAATGATAGGAAGGGTAGTGAAAAGTGGTGATGGCTAGAGTTATGAGGTGCTCGGGTTCGACGAAAGATCGTCTTTCCCAAAGAGAGGAAGGTTAAAATTCACCCTAGGATAGTCTATTGTAATATGAGAAGGGAAGAGGTAAAGGGAATCAACCAATAACAATAAGTGCCTTGCGAAAGGGAACGATGGGCTTCAGCTACCATCATAGTTCCTAGTGCCCTTTGAGAGCCCTTCACAGGGAATACCGAGGGCAGTCCTGGGTTAACGTAAACTGAAATAACAAACTGATAAGAGTAACTTAGTAAATAGGGTTGCATGTTTCACAAACACCATTAGCACCATAAGATGGTTGGGAGCTTCGGCTCGGTTGGTTAAGAGACGGACGGAATGGTCCGGGGAGCTTCGGCTCGGTTGGTTAAGAGACGGACGTTTTGGTCCGGGGAGCTTCGGCTCGGTTTTTGTGTGATTACGATTAAACTTGCATGTGCATAAAAGTAAAGGAAATTAAGGTGGTGGGTATTCGGTATTGGAGGGTCGATGCACCGACGCCAATATGCTTACTCGGCAAGTGTGGTTAGCACTTCGCCAACAGAAGTCCGGTGCGCCAGCCGACAAGAGTATGCAGGCGTCCGCTTAGTGCACCAAGCGTTGAGGCGTACGATAGGTCTGACCGGTAGTGCTTTACTTGTTTAGAGGTGGGCGAGGCCCAACCCACCGCTTCCGTCTGCCACTACAGAGGTATCCCTGGAGGTAACGGCTCCAAAAGGGGGAACTAAAGGTCTGTGTGCACAGAGTCAGGTGTGTGAGTTGCACTTGCATGTTCCATCATACCCACTTGCATGTCATAGCATAATCGATTCATTTAACCCCTGACACCTAAAGTATAAGTGGAATGGGACGCTTATACATTAGGACTTGCAAAACGACCCCTTGGTCAATAAGCTTGTGTGGGCAAGTTTATAAATTAAGGTTAAATTTAATATATATATGATGTTGTTTGATAACCGACACCCCAACGTATAAGTTGTATGGGACACTTTATACGATGGGAGCCTTGCAGAAGATCCCTTGGCTTATGCGCTTCTGCACATAAGTTAAGGTTACATTTCCTACTTTCTGTTATTGCCATTGTTTATTATAGAATTGCTAGTTAGTTCTGCTGCCACCTGTTTGCTTTTGATTCATTCTCCACCCTCATGCCCTTTCCTTTCTTCCTCTTCGCTCGGTACCTAGGAGCCATGGGGGAAGGGGTAGGGGATGATAGGGCTTAGTCTTTATGACTAACGGTTTTCGAACCACGTCATTTTAGGGAATCGCGGAGCCCAGTACGGGGGAGCAGCCCCAGAGACCGGTGCGCTTGGAGATGGGGCAGTCTAGCTTCGGAATTCACACAGCCGGGACTGTGAGTCTCGATCTTGGGTAGTTTTGTTTTTGCCTCCGCATGAGTGATTGTAGTGATTGTAGTTAAGGTTACATTTCCTACTTTCTGTTATTGCCATTGTTTATTATAGAATTGCTAGTTAGTTCTGCTGCCACCTGTTTGCTTTTGATTCATTCTCCACCCTCATGCCCTTTCCTTTCTTCCTCTTCGCTCGGTACCTAGGAGCCATGGGGGAAGGGGTAGGGGATGATAGGGCTTAGTCTTTATGACTAACGGTTTTCGAACCACGTCATTTTAGGGAATCGCGGAGCCCAGTATGGGGGAGCAGCCCCAGAGACCGGTGCGCTTGGAGATGGGGCAGTCTAGCTTCGGAATTCACACAGCCGGGACCGTGAGTCTCGATCTTGGGTAGTTTTGTTTTTGCCTCTGCATGAGTGATTGTAGTGAGAATATGATGTACCGGGCATAAGCCCGCATTTTTAGTACTCTAATTATTATTCTGTGCACACTCCCTTCGTGGAGATATCATTTCTATATATGTGATTTACCAGTGGACTTACTTTTACATACTTCAATTATCGTTCTACCTTTCTGTGTTCGAATTGGCCGGCAGAATCGGCGCCTTGTGGTGAAGACCCTTCAGGGCGTGAAGGTGTCACCGCAAAGCGGCGATTCTGGGCCTAAGACCCCGGTGGTTTAAAGAGGAAAAAAAGGGGGTCTTACAGATGGTTCCAAAAAAGAGGATGGATCTGAATAAAGAAGAGATTGATCTGATCTCCCTGGATAAAAAGGCAAAGAATATCATAACCAGTACAATGGACGAATCGATGCTGCAAAATCTATTCCACTATAAATAAGCCAAGGAGATATGGGACTGTCTCGTAGTACTCATGGAAGGAACTAGAGAATTTAGAGATGATCAGATTTCTCTACTTAATCTTGAGTATGGGGCATTCAAGCAAGGCTCAAGTGATACAATTGCAGTTAGCTTTGAAAAATTCTTTAAGATCTTCAACGACCTCAGAAACGATGGTCATATATTTACTAATGGTATCCATTAGGGAATTTGGAAAGCTGCCTGAGATTGATCCTCAGAACCTATTTGGAAAGATCCTTTCCTATAAACTAAAAATAAAAACATGGAAGAATGAGGAGCAACTCAGCAAGACTTCAAGCAAAGATAAGTCTTTAGCACTGAAGGTCGAAGGTTCAAAGAAACTCAAAGTTGTGTCACTAGTAAGGACACAAGCTTCTGAAGTTCAAGAGGACTTTGAGGCAACCACCTCAAATTCAGAAATGTCTGATGGAGAGTTCTCTCTGCTCTCTAATCATTTCAAGAGGATGCTCAATAAGAGGAGGCAAATGAAAAATTAGTCCTCCACCCCCGACTTCAGAAGGTCACATCAGGACGGTGATCGGTCAAAGAAAAACTACAACGACAGTTATAGGTCAAAACCAAATAAATATATTTCCACTAATGTTGTGTGTTACTGTTACAATAAGCTAGAGCAAATGATTGTTGACTGCACCTATAAGAAGAAAGAGGGAAGGAAGGAAGAAAAGAAATCCTTCTGAAGCAAGAAGAAAGAGGAAAAGAACTTCATAGCAAAGAAGTCAAAAAACCCTCAGTGATAGTGACCCAAGTGAGTCAAGTTCAGATAAAGAAGCCTATTTCGGGCTGATGGCATACACCGATGAGAATGAAGGAGAATTTGAGTACAATGGGAAGGTAAACTCGCACACTCCTCTCTCTGAGCCAAAAAATGCCTCAGAAGGCCATGAAGGCTACTCCTCTAAAGAGGATGATTCTGATCTAATGGCTCAGTATCAAGTCCTCTTGACGGCCATTGACAAATACCGAAAGCTAGTCAAAATGCAATCAAAAGAGATTACTTCCCTCAAGGAAGTGGAATTGAATCTGAGGGAGGAAATCAAAAAGTTGACTCATCTTAGAGACAAAGTCCAATCCTTGAAGGAGGAATTAAAGGACTCGGCTAAGCTACTGTCTCAGGAGGGGAGATTTCTAAATGAGCTGGAAGAGAAGTTATTAGGTCCATTGCCCACAATGTCCTGGATTTGAGTGAAGTCAATCTTATCAATGATATACACATGTCTGTAGATGACTATGATAGGTCAGGTAGCCTAAGTTGCTCAGTAAGGTAAACACTTACCTAAGGTGTGGGATGACAGAAATTTGTCTAAGTCCACAAGCGTTGAGTGAAGGAACATCACTCAATGCCAGATGACTTATAGCGCTGAGTGTAGCCTATATTGTCATAGCCTAAGTTGGAATAAGCTAAAATGTGGCTAAGTCCACAGGCGTTGAGTGATGAAGACACACTCAATGACATTCAATAAAAAGGTTGTAAGTTGAACTGGTTGAACTGAGTTCACATTTCGTCGAGCTAAGTTCAGAGCTTGAGTTTTGAGTTTGTTGAGCTCAGTTCAGAGTTCGTCGAGCTCAGCTCACATTTCGTCGAGCTAAGTTCAAATCTTGAGATTCTGAGTTCGTCGAGCTCAGTTGAGACTTCGTCGAACTGAGTTCAAAGTTCGTCGAGCTCAGATTCACCATTCGTCGAACTCAGAAAGAGTCTATACCTAGTGCTTATAAAATACAGAAAATTGGTTAAGGCAGAAAGCGTTGAGTGAGGCGTGCTCACTCAACGCTTGAGTTGCTGAAGAAGAAGAAATTTGGTTAAGGGAAAAAGCGTTGAGTGGAGGTTACTGACTCAACGCTGTCAACGCCTAGTGAAAACAGAATTTTTTCTAAAGGGTTTGGTGTTGAGTGATGCTTACTCACTCAACGCCAAGCAGCAGAAACCTGATAAAGCAAGTTGGCGTTGAGTGAAGCTAAATCTCTCAATGTATAGAAACAGACTTTATATATAAGTAGTTTGGCGTTGAGTGAAGGTTACTCAACGCAAAGAGACAGTAAAACTGTCTAAGTGGTTTGGCATTGAGTGATGCTTAATCACTCAATGCCTATTCTCTGATGCTCGATTTTTGCTAAGTCCATTGGTACTGACGTCAGCATAATCGACAAGGTCAACTAAGGTCAATTCTGACACGAGGAAGCTACACTACACGACAAAACTTGTTATGAAGTTAATATACGTCGTCTTCCATTAAAGAAGGCACAGCTGGAAGCTGCAGGTGGGGCCCACCGATCTCTAAGAGTCATTGATCGGAAAACTACAAAAGGAAGAGATAGGGCCAAGACAAAGAGAACTTTTTAGGGCATACAATATTCAAAAAGGAGAGCAGCCATCTTCATCTTCTTCGTCATTGCTACATGTGAAAAGGTTGAAGCTCTCTAGCAAGAAAAGTTTAGTTAGCTGTGCAAGTCTCCATCTACCATAGCAGATCCAGAATCTATTCTGAAGAAAGAAGAACCTCATCCTTTGGCAAGTTCAGTGAGTTGTTTGAAGACTCAAGATCAAAAGATCTTTAGCCTTCAGCAGTAAGTTTAAGAGTTATCTTCTGATTCCGCCAGCAAATACTTTCCCTACTATGAGGAGAGTTGGAGCAGAAAGTTTTATGCTCAAGTGGTTGACACAAAGAAATTTCTCTGCGTTAAAGTTAATTAAACTATTTTTTTTTGTAGGATCCTTCTGGATCTGAGCTGTAGGACCTTTAGGTCTGAGTTAGGGAAAATTTTCCTGAGCTGTAGGAGAGTGCTACTCTCTGAGGTAGGTGAGTTTTACTCACTGAGAAGTAGGGCAGTTTTGCCTGAACTGTAGGAGAGTGCATCTCTCTGAGTTGTAGGAGCAAGCTTGCTCTGAGGTTAGGCTATCCTCCATAGCCTGAGTGGTAGGTCTTAAGTGTTTAAGGTAGGTGATACTTGTATCACTAAGTGTAGGCCTTTGTGGCTGAGGTGTAAGTCTTGGAGGAGACTAAGAGATCCTGAGGGATCTTAGGTGCAATATCCTTGGAGCATTGGTTTGGAGAAGTGCCTTGACTAACAGGAAGTTAGCAAGGTGGGAGAAGAGTGGATTTACCCATAATTTTGGGGAACCACTATAAAACACTTGTGTGCTTTTCTGTGTTTGCTTTTATTTTTTTAATTGCAAGTGCTAAGGACAAGCTCTAGATCACTCTAAGCTAAAAGCTAAAATAAACAAACAAGTGATTAAAAAAGACTATCAAAAGACCCAAGCAGACCTATTCACCCCCCCCCCCTCTAGGTTGCTAGCTACCTTGAAAATAAGATCTTTTAAGTGGTATCATAGGGAGGTTACTCAAAAAGGATTTAACAATCTTAGTGATCCTCCAATGTAGCTACTGCTAAGTGGTCATGGGCTCAAGAGAGAGCCAGAGAGAGCTGAGTTCCATGAAACTCCCCATCTACAGAAAGGAGTAGTTTGGAATATGGAAGGAGAGGGTGAGGCTATTCATGGAAGCCTATGATCCAAGAATTTTTGTAACTATGAGGGAGGGACCTTTCATTCCTATGAAGGTCTCTGTTCTGGATGTCAATATCCCGACACCAAAGACACTCTCTGAAATGACCAAAGATGAGGTCATACTAGCTGGCCTGGACAAGAGAGCATAGAGCATCATTACTAGTGTTGTAGATGACTCAACCTTCCCGAAATTGGTTCACTACCAGACCTCCAAGGAGATGTGGGACACCCTTGTGGTCTACATGGAGGGTACTGATGAGGTAATAGATGATACGAAGTCTCTGCTCAACCAGGAGTATGAGGCTTTCAGGAAAATCCTGAAGGAGAACATAACTACCTGTTATGAAAGATTCTTCAGAATCATAAATGAGTTGAAGACCTGTGGAAGGGTCTTCAATAATTATGAAATTAATGACAAGTTTCTCAGATCTCTCATTATAGACTGGGATACTAAGATCTGTGACATAAGAGAGATGGTCAAGCTTGCTGACACTCCTCCCCAAATATTTTTTGGGAAGCTGCTCTCCTACGAGACGCAGCTAGGTGCCAGGAAGGAGGAGGATTCCTCCAACAAATCACTGGCCAAAGAAATGTCCTTGGCCTTCAAAGCTGAAAGCACAAGGAAAGGCAAGGAAAGGATTCCTTCTCCACCTAGGAGACCAGCTGAGTCAGATAGCTCTGACTCAGAGGCATTAGACAACAGCATGTCTGATGGAGATTTTGCAGGCTTCTCTTGACAAATCCAAAGGTTAATGAAGAAGAAGCATTAGAATAAAAGGCCTTCCAATTCAACCCATCACAGAAAGAACCAGTCCAAGACTGACAGGTATGATTATAAACATAATAAATATAACTCCTCTAAAGTAATTTGCTACTATTACAGCAAGTCTGGGCATGTGATAGTTGACTGCCCAGAGAAGAGGAAGAAGAATGGGGAGAAGAAGAAGCACCAGCACAAAGGAAAGAAGGAAAATTCCTTCATTGTCAAGAAGTAAAAGAGTTGGACAGACTCATCGTCTCCTGCGTCTGAAGAAGAGGAAGCCTACATTGGGCTAGTTGTTGCTACTGTTAAAGATGAAGCTATTGTAGCTGGAGAAGTCAATCCTACAGGGAGGATAAGAATCAGAGCCCCTCTGACACTATCATACATTGAGTCAGAGGTGGATGAAGATGTCCACCACTACATAGGGCTGATGGCAATGAGAGATGAGGAAGGAAACCAGGATCAGCTTGGTCAGAGCAAGGTACATCTATCACCTAACTCTGCTTATATGTCTGAGTTTAAGACTAGTCCTTACTCAGAAGCCTCTTCACCCTATGGTGATGAAAATTCTAAATCTGAAGGAGATGTCAATCAATTGATTGACAAGTATGGAGAACTTCTGAATGCCTTCAAGAAGGTCAGGAAGTTTTATAAGAAGCAAGCTAAAGAGATCTCATATCTTAAGCTTGCAGTTGCCCAACAGACTATAACAGCAAATCTGTTTGACCAGAAAGCTAGGGAAATTAGCCAACTGAAGTCCCTCTTGGACATTCAGGTAGCCTCCATCAAACACAAGAACTGTATCATCAGAGAGCTCGAAGATATGCTTGAGAAGGAGAAAAGGTTAGTGGCTAGTTATTCTAAGCCAAGTACTGTACTCCCCTTGATGGAATCCTCCTCTCAAAAGGGCAAGAAAGGGTTGAATTTCAAGGGAAGCACAAGAGTTGCTCCTTCCAAAAGGAAAGGCAAAGCTCCAGTTCCACCGCAGTCTATTGCTTCTAAGCCTCCCATTCTTTTCAGAAAAGTTTTGATACCTTCTAACAGGTATGACCAAGAAAGCTCTTATGGTCACTGGGAGAGGGGTTTTTCATCTGGAGTGAACAAAGATGTCCACTGTCATGATGAAAGTTTTGGCATGGTGTGTGCAGTCAAGGATGCTAATGAGAAATTTCAAATGGCCCAATCTGGATCATTTGTCTTTGGTGCTTCTGCACTAACTCTCAAGAATGTTGCTGCAGTTAAGGCTCAGAATCTGACAGCAAAGGTTCTGACTAAGGTCAAGTCCAAGAATCAGGCTAATCTGGGCATATCTGAAGCCATCAGAAGCATGCTTTCTGAAAATAAGCTAGTTGTTGCTGGCACTCAGGGCAGACCAAATCAGCCAGCTATAAGACTTACCTTCAGTCAAATTCTGGCTGAAAAAGGTTGTAACACATCTTCCTCCTGTCAAGGTTGCTGCTCATCAAGCTATAGGGCCTTCACAGAAATGAAGATATAACATACATGATTGTTGGTTCTGTAGTAAGATAGGGCACTTTTTCGTTGACTGTTGGCATAATCCCAATGTGTCCAGAGCTAGGGTCAGTCCACCAGTCAGAAATTCTACTGGTGGACATGTTCAGTTTTATGCTAACATTCACCTAGGACCCAATAGACATTGGGATCCTAATGTTAAGTAATTTGTATATTGCAAGATAGTTCAAGGTGGCATACCCCTATATGCTACTTGGTCAGTGGATGTTCCAAGCACATGACTGGAACAATGAGCAACTTGAAGGAGGTTACTCCAGTAAAAGATGGACCCAAAGTCATCTTTGGAGGTTCGGATAGAGCTGTAACCAGAGGATATGGTAAGATCACCAATGGCATAGTCATCATCACCAAGGTGGCTTAGGTTTAAGGGTTGCAGCACAATCTTATAAGCATTAGCCAGCTTTCTAATCTTGTCTATATAATTGTCTTCGATAAGGATGAGTGCCTAATTAGGAGGTCAAGTGACCAAGAGGTCATCTTGACAAGAACTAGGAGTGGAAATTTTTATTGCTTGAACTTTCTATGTCTAGACACAGATTCTCCTATCTGTTTAGTGGCAAATGTGAAAGTCTCCTATTGTGTCCAGTGGTACAAGAGACTAGCCCATTTGAATTTCAAGACTATTGGCAAGCTCTTCAGTCAAGAGATAGTTAGGAATGGCCCCAATGTGAAGTGATCTAAGGAGGGAATTTGCTCAGCTTGCCAAAAGGGTAAGCAGACAAAAGTCTCCTTCAAGGGTATTAGGAACAAAGACTCTGTGAAGTGCTTATACCACTTGCACTTGGACCTATTTGGTCAATTGCCAGTTCAAAGTCTTGGTAGGAAAGTCTACACCCTTTGGTAGTTAATGACTATTCTAAGTTTACTTGGGTGTTCTTTCTTAAGAAGAAGGATGAAACCCTTTATGTCTTCATGAGGTTTGTCAAGCAAATTTAGAATGAGCTTGGCTGTTCTGTGGTCAAAATCAGAAGTGACCATGAGACAGAATTTCAGTCTGATAGCATGACAAAGTTCTATCAAGAGCATGGGATTCATCAAGAATTATCTTCTCCTAGAACACCCCAGTAAAATGGGATAGTTGAGAGGAAAAATAGGACTCTCATAGAGGCTAGTAGAACACTTTTGAGTGACACATCTCTCCCAGATTATTTCTGGGCCGAGGCAGTAAATACTGCATGTCATATTCTCAATAGAGCCTCTATTACCAAAGGTCACAAGAAGACTCCCTATGAGATCTTGAAGGGCAGAAAACAAAATATGTGCTATCTCAGAATCTTTGGTAGTAAATGCTTTGTTCTTCACAATGGCAAGTCCTATATGACTAAGTTTGCTGCCAAATCCTATGATAGAATATTTGTTGGGTACAATAATCATAGCAAAGACTTTAGGATCTACAACTTGAAAAGCCAAGTTATAGAAGAATCAGTTCATATAGTCTTTGATGAGTCTACCATGATTAACTATGGACTGCCTAGTTCCTCTTATAGTACTATAGGTACATAATAGATGATGGACAAGCTGACCATCAAGGAAGCATCACCAGTCATCCAAGATGATATGGATACTCCAGAAGATCTATCTGGCACACTGGGAGTGGATGAAGATCAACAAGAAGATTCCCCTGTTGCTGAAATAAGACTGTCACCTACAATCAGACATATGAAAGATCATCCAGCACACCAGATTATTGGTGAGGCAGGTCATGGAGTAATGACAAGGATCAGAAGTTAGAACACAACCATGTATTCAAACTTTCTATCCCAAGTGGAGCCCAAGGAGTTTGAAGAGGCCAACATAGACCGACATTGGATTAGAGCTATGCAGGAGGAACTGAACCAGTTCAAGAGGTGCTGGGTCTAGAAGCTTGTTCCCAGACCTCATGGTCATAATGTCATTGGAGTCAAGTGGATCTACATAAATAAGCTTGATGAAAATGGAATTATAATTTAGAACAAGGCCGGACTAGTAGCTAAGGGGTACAGACAAGAAGAAGGGATTTATTTTGATCAAACCTTTGCCCTTGTAGCAAGATTGGAGGCCATCATATTATTCCTTGCATATGTAGCACACAAGAGATTAGGTCTACCAAATGGAAGTGAAGTCAGCCTTCCTAAATGGTGACTTAAAAGAAGAAGTCTATATTGATCAGCTTCTAGGTTTTGTAGTTCCTAACTCACCTGATTTTGTTTATAGACTTAGGAAAGCTCTATATGGGTTGAAGCAAACCCCTAGTGCATGGTATAAGACATTGTCTAGTTTCCTCATTAAGAAAAAAATTCTCAAGGAGGAAAATAGACAAGTCCCTATTCCTAGGATTCTAAGGGTAAGACCATCCTAGTCCAAATCTATGTAGATGACATCATCTTTGGATCTACTGATGACAACCTCTGCAAAAAGTTTGCTAAACTCATGCAGGGGAAGTTTGAGATGAGCAGTATGGGTGAACTTAAGTTCTTCTTGGGCCTCCAAGTAAGACAGACTGATGATGGCTTGTCTATATCCCAGTCTAAGTTCACTAGGGAGTTAATCAAGAAATTTTGCAAGAAGAATTCCTCTACCATGAGAACTCCCATGGGGCCAAGTATGCCTGTAGGCAAAGATGAAGCAGGGAAACTTATTGATGAAACTTTGTATAGAGGGATAATTGGATCCATTTTATATCTGACTGCAAGTAGGCCAGACATCATATATGCTACATCTATTTATGCTAGGTATCAGGCATGCCTTAAATAATCTCACTACTCTGCAGCTAAGAGAATCTTAAGGTATCTTAAGGGCACTCAAGATCTTGGCCTTTGGTACCCTAGGAATGGGGAGTTTGAACTAACTGCCTATTCAGATGCATATTTTGCAGGATGCAAAGAGGATAGGAAGAGCACATCTGGCACCTGTTAATTCTTGGGAGAGAGACTGGTATCTTGGAGCAGCAAGAAATAAACCAATGTGGCAATATTAACTGCAGAGTCAGAGTACATCTCAGTAGAAAGCTGTTGTGCTCAGTTGCTGTGGATCCAGTACAAGATTCAAGACTACAACCTCCAGATAAGTAGAACTCCTTTATTCTGTGATTCTACTAGTGCAATCTCTATTGCTAGGAATCCTGTCTCCCATAGCAGGACTAAGCACATAGAGATTAGATATCATTTCATTATGGAGCATGTGGAATATGAATACAATCAACCTTGAGTTTGTCCCAACAGACAAGCAAGTGGTTGACATCTTCACTAAGCCACTAGATGAAGCCAAGTTTAACACCTTCAAATTTAAGTTGGGTATGTTAAACTTAGTATAGCTTCAGTTGCTCCTCATCTGGTTGCAAACTATTAGGCATTATGTAGATAGGATGGTCCTTTAAAGAAATGAAGATTCTCCAATTGAGGGGGAGCAAGTCCAGCAAAATTCCAACATTTCACTGCTGCCTAATTGAGTGGGAGAAGGTGATAAGATGATCAGTTGATCAGTTGCATCCTACCAGCTATTTGCTGCAGTAAAAAAGGGGGAGAGGATAAGATGATCAGATAAGCAAGACATCAGCAATTCAGGGGAAGCAGATGGCAGATGAAGTAATTTTCCATTTTGCAAGCAGGGAAGTGTGGTAACTATAGATCACGTCTCAATTATTTAGTTTTCTTTTATTATGTCTTGTGTTGTATGGTTCTATGTATGTCATTGACTTTGCTTAAGAGTTTTGACTTCCTCAAAAAGGGGGAGATTGTTGGGTCCATTGCCCACAATATCCTAGATTTGAGTGAAGTCAATCTTATCAATGATATACACATGTCTGTAGATGACTATGATAGGTCAGGTAGCCTAAGTGGCTAAGTTGGGTAAACACTTACCAAAGGTGTGGGATGATAGAAATCTATCTAAGTCCACAGGCATTGAGTGAAGGAACATCACTCAACGCCAGACAACTTATAGCATTGAGTGTAGCCTATACTGTCATAGCCAAAGTTGGAATGAGCTAAAATGTGGCTAAGTCCACAAGTGTTGAGTGATGAAGACACACTCAATGCCATTCATCAAAAAGGCTGTAAGTTGAACTAGTTGAACTGAGTTCATATTTCATCGAGCTAAGTTGAGAGCTTGAGTTTTGAGTTTGTAGAGCTCAGTTCAAAGTTCATCGAGCTCAGCTCACATTTCGTCGAGCTAAGTTCATAGCTTGAGATTTTGAGTTCGTCGAGCTCAGTTGAGAGTTCGTCGAACTGAGTTCAAAGTTTGTCGAGCTTAGATTCACCATTCGGCGAACTCAGAAAGAGTCTATACCCAGTGCTTATTAAATACAGAAAATTGGCTAAGGAAGAATGCATTGAGTGAGGCGTACTCACTCAACGCTCTCAACGCTTAAGTTGCTGAAGAAGAAAAAATTTTGTTAAGGCAAAAAGCATTGAGTGGAGGTTACTGACTCAACGCTGTAAACGCCTAGTGAAAACAGAATTTTGTCTAAAGGGTTTGGCGTTTAGTGATGCTTACTCACTCAACGCCAAGTAGCAGAAAGCTGATAAAGCAAGTTGGCATTGAGTGAAGCTGAATCCTAGAAACAGACTTTATATTTAAGTAGTTTGGCATTGAGTGAAGGTTACTCACTCAACGCAAAGAGAAAGTAAGACTAAGTGGTTTGGCATTGAGTGATGCTTAATCACTCAACGCCTATTCTCTGATGCTCGATTTTTGTTAAGTCCATAGGTGTTGACGTCAGCCTAATCAACAAGGTCAACTAAGGTCAATTCAAACATGGGGAAGCTACACTACACGACAAAACTTGTTATGAAGCTACTGTACGTCTTCTCCGTTAAAGCAAGGCATAGCTGGAAGCTGTAGGTGGGGCCCATCGATCTCTAAGAGTCATTGAATGGCGAACTACAAAAGGAAGAGATAGGGCCAAGACAAAGAGAACTTTTTAGGGCATACAATATTCAAAAATTAGAGCAGCCATCTTCATCTTCTTCGTCATTGCTGCATGTGAAAAGCTTGAAGCTCTCCAGCAAGAAAAGTTCAGTTAGCTGTGCAAGTATACATCTGCCATAGTAGATTCAGAATCTGTTATGAAGAAATAAGAACCTTCATCCTTTCGCAGGTTCAGTGAGTTGTTTGAAGACTCAAGAACAAAAGATCTTTAGCCTTCAGCAGCAAGTTCAGAAGTTATCTTTTGATTTCCTCCAGCAAATCCTTTCCCTACTGTGAGGAGAGTTGGAGTGGAAAGTTTTCTGCTCAAGTGGTTGGCACAGAGAAATTTCTTTGTGTCAAAGTTAATTAAACTATTTCTTTTTGTAGGATCCTTCTGGATCTGAGCTGTAGGACCTTTGGGTCTGAGGCAGGGCAAATTTGCCTGAGCTGTAGGAGAGTGCTACTCTCTGAGGTATGTGAGTTTTACTCACTGAGAAGTAGGGCAGTTTTTCCTAAACTGTAGGAGAGTGACTCTCTCTGAGTTGTAGGAGCAAGCTTGCTCTGAGGTAGGGCTATCCTCCATAGCCTGAGTGGTAGGACTTAATTGTCTGAGGTAAGTGATACTTGTATCACTGAGTGTAGGACTTTGTGGCTGAGGTGTAAGTCTTGGAGGAGACTGAGAGATCCTGAGGGATCTGAGGTGTAAGCTCCTTGGAGAATTGGTTTGGAGAAGTTCCTTGATAAACAGGAAGTTAGCAAGGTGGGAGGAGAGTGGATGTACCCATAATTTTGGGGAACCACTATAAAACACTTGTGTGCTTTTCTGTGTTTGCTTTTGTTTTCTTAATTACAGGTGTTAAGGACAAGCTCTAGATCACTCTAAGCTGAAAGCTAAAAGAATCAAACAAGTGATTTAAATAGACTATCAAAAGACCCAAGTAGACCTATTCACCCCCCCCCCCCCCCCCCCCCCCCCCGCTAGGTTGCAAGCTACCTTGAAAATTAGATCCTTCAGAAGTTAGAGGTTGAAAGGAAGCTGGTAGAAAGCTTCTCATTGCCAAAGACCATGCTTCCCCTCATTAATGGATTCTCAGCCTCAAAGAACTATAACGGTGTGGGTCATAAAGCTGCTAAGGGTAAGGGCAAGGTTGTTCAAAGTCAAACCACTTTCAAGAAGGTATTCTTTCCGACTAATAAATATGACTTTGAATCATCCTATATTTGTTCACTATACTAGGCCTACATACGTGGTGGCCGTCAAAAGGAGCAAAGGATAGACCTGCCCTAGGGATTTCAGAGAAAGTGTGTTCAAAGCACCTTATGAAGAAATCGCCCTTAAAAGTTGTGGTCCATACGTTCATGTACCAAGTGGCAAGAAGGCTCCAAAGCTAAAACTGTTGTTCGCAAGGCTAAAGAGACAGTAAAGCCTTGTGTTTGATGTAATTATGAGGCTTCTTCCTCCAAGTCGGTTGCCCCTACTAGACCTCTAGTTCAAAAGGTAAAGCAGTAGTATAAGGGAAGGTACAACAGGTTTGACTGTTAGTGTTACGGCAAGATTAATCACTTTGTCGTAGATTGTTGGTTTCATCCAGTGAAAATTAAAAATCCACGAGTTAACATTGCGAGACCGGCCACTCAAAATGTTAATGTTCCTAGTGGTGTTAAACTAATAAGGAACCAAGGACCCAAATCAGTTTAGGTTCCTAAGGGAAAATGATTCATGATTGCAGGTATGTCCAAAGGCCAACAAAACTCTAATTTTATATTTGGATAGTGGATGCTCTCAACATATGACCGGGAATAGAAGCCTATTGCAAGAATATACCTCAGTCGAAGACGGTCCAAAAGTCATCTTTGGAGGGTCTGACCGTGGAATCACTAAAGGCTACGGTATGATTACCAACAGTATAGTCTCCTTCACATAAGTGGCCTATGTTAAAGGATTACAACATGATCTAATCAGCATAAGCCAATTGTGTGATAAAGGCTATATCGTTGAGTTTTACAAGAACAAGTGACTGATAAAATCGTCTGCCAATTTGGAGAGAGTCTTAATAGGAACTTGGAGTAGAAATATTTTTTTCTTAATTTTCTATGTTTAAAAAATTCTACACCAATGTGCTTTTTAACAAAAGATAGTGTGTCTCTCTGTGACCAATGGCATAAGAGATTAGCACATATAAATTTCAAAACTATAAATATCCTGTTTTCTAAAAACTTAGTGTGTGATGCCTCCATCATTAAGTGCATTAAAGAGAGTCCATGTCACGCATGCCAAATAGGTAAGCAGACACGGGCTACCTTTAAGGGTATTGTTGAAAAAGATTCTTCTAAAAGTTTATACTAACTTCACATTGACTTATTCGATCTCATGCCAATTCACAGTTTAGGAGGCAAAGTCTATATGTTGGTCATTGTTGATGATCACTCTCATTTTACTTGGGTATTCTTTTTAAAACACAAGTCAGACACCTTCGAGGCTTTCACTAATTTTATTAGGCAAATTCAGAATGAATTAAACTGCTCAGTGGTTAAAATTAGAAGTGATCAAAGAATAGAATTTGAGTCTGGGGCCATGACAAAATTCTGTGGAAGTCAAGGTATCTTTCATGAGTTTTCCTCTCCACGTACTCCACAACAAAATGGAATTATAAAGAGAAGGAACAGAACTCTCATTGAAGCAAGTACAACTATATTGAATGACGCTTCACTACCAGAGTACTTTTGGGCCAAAGCAGTCAACACAGCCTGCCACATGCAAAATAGAACATTAATCAACAAAAGCCACCATAAGACTCCATACGAACTGTTGAAAGGCAGAAAACCGATTGTGTCCTACTTTAGGATCTTTGGAAGAAATGCTTCGTACTTAACAATGGGAAGTACTATCGTACAAAGTTTAGTGAAAAGTGTTTTGAAGGTATTTTTGTAGGATATAGTAGCCATAGTAAGGCATATAAGATTTTTAACAAGAAAATCCTGGTTGTATAAGAGTCAATAAATATTGTATTTGATTAGACAAGCATGCTCCATAGCAGCTCGTCTAATGTTATTGGTGTAGATGCAGGTGCCGAGTTAAAGGAATTAAGCTTGGATGAAGCGGTACAAGAAGATGCTCCAAGCTCCGTCAAGGTCGTAAATTCAAGTTTGGTGGAAGAAGAACTACTAGATGATGAACTCCCTCAACCTACATAAGATGCAACAAATGTAATAAAACCTGCTTATGGGATAGGAAGGAATCTAGTATTCAGACACCTAAGAGATCACCCAGTTAATCAGATCATTGGAGTGCCAAGCGACGGTGTAAAAGACCAGAAGAGGTACTACTAATAAAGTATTACATCTTAGGATTCTTTCTCAGGTCGAGCCAAAGAAATCTAAAGAAGCAAATAAGGACGAGTCTTGGATAATAGCTATGCAAGAGGAGCTCAACAAGTTTGAATGGTGCAAGGTCTGAGATTTGGTACCAAGTCCCAAAGGACATAATGTGATCAGTACTAAATGGGTATTCTGAAATAAGCTGGACGAGAATGGAGTAATTATAAAGAATAAAGCCAGGCTTGTAGCTCAAGGGTATATATAAGAAGAAGGGATCGACTTCGATCAAACCTTTACTTTAGTGTCCAGATTTGAAGTGATCAGGTTGTTCCTTGCATATGCTGCTCACAAAGGCTTCAAAGTCTATCAAATGGACGTGAAGTCAGCATTCCTCAACGAAGATCTAAAAGAGGAAGTATACGTAGCACAAACCCTAGGTTTTGTTGACTCAACTTTCCCTGATTAAGTATATTTTCTTTAAAAAAAAGGCAATGTATTGTTTAAAACAAGCTCCTAGAGCTTGGTATGAGACGCTGTCTAGCTTTCTTCTTGAGAACAAGTTCACAAGAGGAAAGATAGATAAGACATTATTTCTTAGGGAAGTAAAAGGTAAGATTTTACTAGTACAAATCTATATCGATGACATTATTTTTGGCTCTACAGAGGACAACCTTTGCAAGAACTTTTCTACAATTATGCAAGGGAAGTTTGAAATGAGCAGTATGAGAGAGCTAAAGTATTTCTTTGAACTTCAGGTGAAACAATCAAAAGATAGAATTTTCATCTCTCAGACGAAGTTCACCAAAGAGTTACTTAAGAAATTAAGAATAGATAACGCAACCTCGATGAGGACTCCAATGGGTTCAACTATGTATTTGGACAAGGACGAGAAAGGGAAATCTTTTGATGAAACCAAGTACAGAAGCATAATTGGGTCCTTGCTCTATCTTACAGCCAGTAGACCCGACATAATGTTTTCAACATGTGTGTGTGCTAGATTTTGGTGAACTCTAAGAAATATTATTATGCCACTACAAAAAGGATCTTGAGATACCTTAAGGGTACACCAAATCTTGGCTTATGGTACCCAAGAAGCAATGATGTCGAGCTAATTGGTTTTTCAGACGTTGATTATGCAAGTAGTAGGGATGACAAAAAAAGCACTTCCAGGACTTATCAATTACTTGAAAGAAGGCTTATTTCATAGAGCAGTAAGAAGAAAAATTGTGTGGCAACCTCCACTACTGAGTCAGAGTATATCTTTGCTGGTAATTATTGCGCACAGCTTCTCTGAATTAGGAATCAACTTGAAGATTACAACTTGTAATTCAAGGAGATTCTGATGGTTTGCGACTCCTCCAGTGCGATTGCAATTGCAAATAATCTAGTATCTCATAGCCGGACAAAGCACATCGAAATCAGATATCATCTCATCTGGGAGCATCTGGAGAACATGGACATAATTCTCAGGTATGTCCCTACGGATAAGCAAGTCGCAAACATATTCACAAAGCCACTAGACGAGTTAAAGTTCTCATTCTTCAAAATGTAGTTGGGCATGTTCAATAAGGATTCATGAAGATGGTTAAGGCATCAAAAATCTCTCAGTGAAGTACATCTCTAAGCAGTCAAAGTTTCCAAGGCAAATTTGTCAAGAAGCACTCGTGGTAACTCGTCGATTCGTTACAATACGATTTTCCACGACAAAACTCGGCGATATTCAACGAATTCTGCTCGGCTTCTATGGGATTTCGACAAATAACAGTTTAGGTCAAATTTTTTTGTATTGGATCCGAAGATTCATCGGTTTCAGGTACGCGCCTATTTCTCACTCCTCAAAACTTTAAGTATATATGTGTAAGGGTTTTGGTGTAAACGAGTACATCACAATTCTGAATCCCGTCGATTCTTCCTTCCATCGTTTCAGCTTCTACGATAGCAGCACATTGTCTTCTCTAATTCCTTCAACCTTCGGGATTTCAGATTGTCTTCATGGCTCCCAGAGGTACTGGTGGCTTGCTCGTACGGGGAGAACTTGTTCGAATAAGTTTCGCTATGGCCACTGATGAGTTCTGAAATGTCGTACTCATGTTTGAATCAGTCGATCTCACATTCGTCCGCGAACACCCTTGCAAAGTATTGGGCAAGGATGTTCTGGAGTTCTTCCTCAAGGCAAAGCTCCGCAGTGAATACACTATAATTAAGAGAAAGGTTAGATGAGTCAGAGTCAAAGTGAATGCTTCACTCATCACGAGATATCTATGGCTCCTAGAGTGTGAAGAGGAAGATAAGTTAGAAGATCAGTTAGAAGCTTCAATAAAAGAATAGTTCAAGACACCAAACACCTATTGTTATGATAAGTTCAATTGCCTATATGGAGAGATATTTCCCGGGTCTGCTAAGGTAAGGATGTCAGAACAGGTTATACCAAATCCTGTACATGACCATGTTCAGCCTGCTCAGGATTACACCAAGTATTGGATTGAATCTCAAGATTACTCTGCTGCTACTGAACTAGATATTCAAGTGGTTGAGGATGTCTCTCAACTAGCTCATAAGTGAATAATATATGGTGAAGGCCCTTCTGCTATCAGATCTTATCCCAACAGAGAACTATGTGAAGTGTGGAGTCCAATCTCTAAAAGTATTATCTTGGACACCTTCACATTAGTCGATGTAGGAAATGAAGATAGGTACAAACACTATAGCAGAGAGGAATGGCAGAAATGTGAAGTTGCCAATGCCAAGAAAAGGATTCACTTCATAAAATTTAGAAGGGATGATCCTCAATCCCCTCCTCCGACGCCAAAGTATTTTCCGAAGCTGAAGGCTTACTTTGATATGTAGTTGCAAAAGAGTCAGGGCAAACAAGCTTAATGTTTTTATTTAATGATTGTGAATACTGTTTTCCCCGATAGAACTATCATACATATAATTTAATGTTTTGACTGGGAATATTCTTATTTAATACTTTTCATGCTCTTTTCTTATTGTATTATCTTGTGTACAATTCATCTGAGTTTATAGGGTTTAACTTCTTCAAATAGGGGGGATTATTGGGTACTGTATCCACAATAAACCTGATTTGAAGAAGTGTCCCTTGAACTAAGATGAATTGAGATTGTATTTGATATTGTTTATTTAGTTATGTACTTGCAAGACTCTATTGCTAAATCCATTCTTAAGGTTTCTCTATGCATTCGGATCTTGTCGGATCAAAGTTTCCAGATCAAGCATTCAAGTATTATTTCAAGTCTTCTTCCTCTTAAGATTTTCATTCCAAGGAGGAAGAAGATTGAATAGTCTCAGATCTGAAGAAATAGATTTGTTTCAATCTAGAGTTTTGTATAAAACTATTTTTTAGTTATGTAGGAAGTTTTTCTTCCGAGTTATAGGTCCTTATTTTAGGATCGGGTTATAGGAGAGGTTGTTCTCCAAGTGGTAGGAGAGTTTTCTCTGAGTTGTAAGAGTTGAGGCTACGAGGTGTAAGATTTGAGTAAACTGAGTATTGGTGAAGTAGATGAATCTATCCCTTCATGGTAGATAGGTGAGGCGGGACAGTGGACGTACCCAACTTGGGGAACCACTAAAAATTCTCTTTGTTTCTGTGTGCTTAATTTTTGTACAAATTTTATTCCGCTATAAGAAGCAAAACTCACCTATCAACCCCCTCTATATGATTTAAGTTGATTACTAGACACTTTCATATGCAATCTATTAGGTTTTGTCTGTTCAGAGAGAAGAGCAGCAACCATTTTCCTATTTCTTTTAGCAAGTACTTGACTGAAGGTAAGTCTGCCAGTAGGTGCACTAGGTTGATTCTGAATTACACCAACATATGTCTTCTTTACAGCTGACATGGTGTTGATGGTATCAGAAACAACTAAGTGAGGCTTACTGATTGACATTCTCACAGTCTTTCTCTTTGTTGAAGGAACATGGGGATTGGCCATAACCTTATCCTTGAGAGTACGAGCTGGAGCACCAAACACAAATGGTCCATGATGGGCATTTGGATTTCCTCATAGGGATCCTTCAGTGTACACAATCTCATGCTATTTCTTCTTCCATTGCAAGATACACTTGTATCCTTACAAGAAGAGCAACATTCTTCAAGTGACCATGCATATTGCCATGGTCATACCTTTTAGAATGGAGGATTACCTACTGAAAGGTGGTCTGATACACTGTTGGAGCCTTGCCTTTTCCTTTAGAATGGGCAGGTCTAGTATTCTATTTTAACCCCAAACCTCTCTTATCTTTTTGAGAGGTTAAGGAATCAATCAGTGGAAATACAGTTTTGGGCTTAGAATATTTTGCCACTAGCATCCTCTCTTTGAGGAGCTTCTCTTTAAGATCCTTGATGATCTTGTTTTTCTGGCTAATGTTGCCAATTTGGATGACAGAGATTATCTTCAGCTGACTGACTTCCCTCCTCATCAGGTCTAGCAAAGGAGCTGGCTCATACTGTAGGGAATAAGCTTGTTGAAGATAGGCAATCTCCTCAGCTTGCCTTTTGACAAGCTTCTTGCTCTTCTTCAGAGAATCCAGAATTACACTATACTTGTCAATCTGTTTATTGACATCATCATCAGATTCTGATCTGTCATCCCCACTAGATGTAGTTGATACTTCAGAGTCTGAGCTAGTCATATAGACAAAAGGAGAGTTAGGGAGAGAGTGTACCTCATCAGGAATAGAATTGTCCTGATTGTCTTCAATTAGAGCCATTATGCTGAATTTATCATCCCCTTCGAAGTCACTATCAATAGAGGACAGTAGAGCTCTTAAGCCAGTTGAGGCAGCTGGATGATAAACCTCCTCTTCAATTGAAATGAGACTAATGTATGCCTCTTTTTTCCTCTGATACTGAAGACTCAGAATCACTATCTGATAAGTTGATTTTCATCTTAGCCAAGAAGATCATTTCAGCCTTCTTTTCCTTGTAGTTCTTCTTGTCGTCAGATTTCTTGTGCTCCTTCCTCTTGATTGGACAGTCAACAATGACATGTCCACTCCTGTTACAACAATAACAAACTATATTAGTCTTAATGTGTTTGTTCTGCTCAGAGTCATACCTTTTCCCCAAAGTGGTCTATTCTGGACTTGTCCTTGCTGGAATCAGGCTTTCTCAAAGTGGAGCTAGAAGAGCCCGTGTTCTTCCACTTTCTTCTCCTGCTTAGAATTTGCTTGAATTGTTTGGAGAACAATGTCAGTTCTCCATCAGACAGTTCATTGCTTGAGGAGCTGGGATCAGAACACTCAAACTTTGTAGCTCTCCTTTATGGAGAAGGAGTCTTTTCTCTGCTTCTCCTAGATGCTTCAGCTCTGAAGGTCACAACCTTCTCTTTATTGAGAGTTCTGACAGCATCTTCTTTTACCCTTCTAGAGTTTAGCTGCATCTCATGAGATAGCAGCTTCCCAAACAGGTTTTGTGGCATAGTGTTGGCCAAGTTACCAAACTCTCTAATGACACAGATCTTGATATCTCATTCCTTGTTGAGATATCTCAAGAACTTATCATTTAGCTTATATTTTGTGAACTATCTGCCCTAAGTGATCAGACTATTCACTATCAAGAAGAACTTTTCATAACAATCAGCTATAAAATCTTTCTTGCCTTGCTTGAAGGCCTCATACTGCTGATTCAGGAGGGATATCCTGTCATCCCTCACCTCTTATGTCCCTTCCACATATACTATTAGAGAATCCTACATCTCTTTAACTCTTATGTAGTGGATAAAGTTCAGCAATTTGGAGTCATCTATGGCACTGACAATAATGTTTTGATCCCTTTTGTCCATAGTTTCCAGGACAACTTCATCCTTGGTCATTTCAGTGTATTTCTTGGGTCTCTGAATAGTAGAGACCTTCATTGGAATGAAGGGTCCCTCTTGAATTGTTATGAATATCTTAGGGTCTGAGGCTTCCATAAATAGACTTACCCTTTCCTTCCAGATCCTAAAATTTTCCCTCCTACATATAGGAAGTTTTATAGAGCTCAATTCCTTATGGTTCTCACCTGAACCCATGGAGATAATCTTTTGCTACTCTTGGAGATCTATTCAGACTGTTAAGTCCTTTTTGAACAACCTCCCTCTGATACCACTTGAAATTCTTTGTTCAAGAGAAGCTACACACCTAGAGAGGGATGAATAGGTATGTTCAAATCTTTTTGATTCTTTTGAACTTAGGTCTAGTTGTGTATTATATTTTGTTGTTTAGCTTCAAGAAACACCACAACACACAAGAGTTTATATTTGTTCCCTTATTTAGGGTACATCCACTTTTCCCCTTCACCGATATAGTAGTGAGCTAGATTCGGCTAACTTCTCCTTTTATTTGACTCCTTGAGCTTGCACCTCAGATCCCTCAGGATCCTACACCTCAGAGTGAAGCTCACTCCTACAACTCAGAGTATAATAACTGTTACGTCAGGCTAAGAAGCCCTACACTCATAAATACACAGATCTCCTACCTCAGATCTACACAAAGATCATACCTCAAGCCCAAGCTTTACCTCAGATCCTAAACATGATCCTACACTCAAAGACATAGCTCCTACACTCTGCCTTTATAACCCAGGCTTATAGCTCATATCAAACTATGATCCTACAGAGTGAGTAATGATTTGGTGATTATTGAATCAAGAGAAATGGTCCTCTGAGTCATCTCCCTTAATTGAGTAAACTCAATCCAAACTCTTCACAGCAACAAGATTCTTGATACCAATGTAGTTCTACTTGTACTAAGAAGACCTAATGCAAAGCTCTATATCTTCAAGCTTTAGTATCTCAGAGTTGAGAGTAATAGCCTTGAAGATGAACAATAACTTTCTTTTGAGTGCTCTACTAATCCACTATCTTCTGTAAAAACAAAATTGTTCGATTGTGAAGAAGAATACTACACTTCAAAGAAGATGAAGAACCCTTCCTCTCTTTTTTAAATTTCTCTATAAAGTCCTTTTTATCTTCCACCGTACAATGGCTCTTTGATCAGTATGGGTAAAGTTAATTAGCAGTTGTAAAGGTACTTTAGCTTTAACTGTTGTTCAGAAAGAGTACAGCGCCATTTTGTTTCTAGTGCGCAAATCTCGCTTGAATTTGGGTGACTTTAGCATGACTCAACACTTATGAACTTAGCAGTTTTCACATTCATTATGCACAGGCGTTGGGTTAAGCAATGTGACTCAATGTAAAAATGCTTAGTGGAAAATCTACTTCTTGAGGCGTTGAGTAAGCCTTCATCTTCCAACGCTTTTGTCTCAGACAACTGAACCAATAAGGCGTTGAGTGAACCTTCATCACTCAATGCACTTGTACTTGGCAAAATTTTCATCTTGAAAGCATTGAGTAAAGCCACTTTACTCAATGCTTCTATACTATTGAATTTTTAATAAGGCGTTGAGTGAGCCTTCTACACTCAACGCTTCTACACTTGTGCAGAATTCCTTTTGAGTAGGCATTAAGTGAACAACCTTCAATCAACACTTTTGTACATAGCCAGAATTGAGTCCAACAACACTGAAGCTTTGAATGCTTGATGTTCTATCAACGCTTTTAGCATTCTAATGTTAATTGAATTGAACTCACTCAATGCTTCTAGACTTAGCCAGATTTCTGCTTTTGAGCATCCTGTCTTGAGTCTAGATGATATTCTGACCCTGACAATCTGTATAATCATGGAACAGCAGATATCTTACAAATATTGAACTTTAACATATATTAAATACAATTATGTGTATACTATTGACTTGTGTGTGTTCTTCAAATATGGGATATTGTGATCAATGGACCCAACACCGTGCTTAAAATAGTAAATTACAGGAATAAAAGTGTGGTAATAAAAGATGCTGAGAATATAAGCTGTAGAATTGAAATGATGTAATAAAATAGGACCAGTACGAAACTAGAGTAGTGCTGAAATGAAATAATTGAAAGTAAGTACTGAAAGAAACTGGACCAGTACGAGACTAGAATAGTATTTAAAAGAGATGAACTGAACTGAAAGTAAATAAGTAGGATTAGTACGAGGCTGGAGAATTGAAAAGAAAGTACCGAACTGAAATAAATAAAGGAACTAGATCAGTACGAGACTGGAATAAATTATAAAGAAAAATGTTTAGTAGTCCAATCACTCCACTCAGGAGGCTTCAGTTCCATATCCGTTCATAGGAGCCAAGTTCAGTTTCATCTCTGTTATCAGGAGGTAATTTCAGTTCCATCTCCGTTCTCAGAAGGCAATTTCAGTTCCATTTCAATTTTAGGAGGTTTTTTAAGTTTCACCTATTATTAAGATTCGATAATAATTCAATTGCGTCTTTCAATCACATCTTAATCAAATCAGGAGGCTTATTATCAGTTATACCTTTATTATTCATTCGAGAATAAATATCAACTCAATTACTTGCGTCGGATCAAATTCGAGAATCTCATTAAAGAGCACATTCTTCCTTGAATTTTAACCTCGAAAATCATTTTCAACACATGAGATAAATTCTTCACCAAAAATGAGTTTGAGGATTATTTTACTCGAAACTCATAGTTTCATCTTCCGAGTCCACTAAAAATGCCCGAGAGTTATTTTAAGAATGAGGCACTTGATGGTTTTTCAAAAATCACGAAACACACAGAGTTGGAAATCTTGCCTCGATAACTCTCGTCGATTAATCTGTTGAATTTAATACATGATATAGAAAGTGGTGGAGCGATTTGATTATCATTTTCGAAGAATTTTAGCGCATCTATTTCCGAACGCGACTCTAGGCTCCAAGAAATCAGAAAATCTTTAATTTTTACCCCAAGGTTCCCAAATTTTAATACAACCTTTAAGAGGACCTAAAAAGGGCCTAGTAATTTTTTCAAAATTTCCAAGCAATTTTGGGACTCTAAATTGACTAATTCATTATTATTTAAGCTTTTCAAATACCAAAAAAAATTCCTACAAATTTTGTGGAGATTTCCCTCATCAAGTGAAAAACTTTCATGTTCAAAACCTTTTCCCTAGGAGACTAGATTTTTCTCACAAAATTTCCCCAAATTTCTGATTTAAAAGGTTTGCATATAGCCATATCAAAATCCAAACCCATGGCTTAGATCTAGCCAGACGGGTTATTTGATATTTTGCCTCTACAGTGCATCAGCCACAGATCCACTGTGGGGGGTGCTGATGCTGAGGTAGAGGAAGGATTTAAGATGATCACAACTCTCTGATCTCTTGGTAGAGATCAGACGACGATGATCAAATCCTGGTGACAGAAGTTCGCGGGCTTCTGCTGCCGTTTCCCAGTGATCGTCAGGTCACGGCACCACCCTTGATTAATTTTTTGGGGGCCAGTGAGCCTCGGAGCGGTGGTCTGGTGGCCCAGCTCCACCGGCCATCGCCAAAAATAACAAACCGGGGAGCGGGTGGCGCAGCTTGCTCTGCTTCCGCCGATGTCGCGCCACCCTACCTTTCTGGTGACCCCCAAGCAACAGTACTTCCACTAGTCAGTGCGCCAGGGGTAGGGCTTCTCTCCGATAGTGGTCCGGTGGCCTAGAGCCGCCAACGTAGAAATAAAAAAAGAGCATATTATTGCTCTGTCGGGTGTCGCCCGAGCGGCAAATTCCGACGGCACCATGGCCATATGCCACTGGAGGTATACCTCCCTGTTGGTGAAACACCCTCCCAGGTCAACCACCAATGCTGAGCATGGTTTTCCTCCCACGGCCACCACCTGACCTGGAGCAAAGATCGGGTAGCGCCGGCGGCACTCCGGCCGCCAGAAGGCACATGGAACATGTCGAGGGAGTAGAGAAGGAGGAGGAGAAAGTTTTCCACCTAGGCTAGAGGAGCTCGGGAAGGTCCCAGCTGATCCTCCATTAAAGGTGGTGGAGGAAGGAGGTGGAGGGTTTTGGATCCGGGTTTTTCGGCGACCCATGGTTCCGACAGGGGAGCTTTAGGCTTGCCTGAGCTTGTATGGAAGAGATGAGGGGGTGAGGGCCCTTAAATAGGTTGGGGAGGGTGTCCACCCATTCTCTCCACGGTGTGGGATTAACCCGAGAGGAGGAGGAGGAGATGGATTCTCCTCTTCCAACTGTACTGGCAGCTAGCCCCATCAGGGCACCCTAGTACTGCCAAGTTTTAATCATCATGGGGACGGGGAAGGATGGGCTTCAGGCTTGGTGGAACTTAATAAGAAGAAAAGGAAGGGGTTTTATGGACATTTATTTAGGCCCATACGCAGATCTTCATACTGGTGGTAGAGGCCCAAGAGATAGTAAGGGTGGAGCCCAAGTAACTTATGGAAAGGAGGTGCACTCCTCTTTCGAAAAATTCCAAAAAAAATGAGCTTTTAGGGGGGTTTGACCAAAGTAAACCCTATGGTAGGTCCCCCTTACTGGTCAAAGTAAAAATAGGTCCAAGTCATCCAAAGTCGAGTAAAAGTAGGGATGTCGTGTCACAATTGATGTGCGCATGCTTTTTGGTGCACGACAAAGCTTGATTTGACAACGGATTGACCCCCCCCCCCATCATCGAAACTGACCGGGACAAATTCTATTGTCTTCATATTGACCATACAAATCTAATGCCACTGACTGGGGTCGAATCGGAGTTCGTTTGCTAAATATTCAAAATTTGCATGTCGCGCCGCACTGAAACGGTCAAAATGCTCATATTCAATATTAAACTTCAGATTACGATGCAACGAGTTCCAATGTGTTTGTATCGACTATACAAAGTGTCACACCCCAAATTTGACAGCAGAACTTTTGGTCGCTATCGCCAGGCGATAGTGGGTATCGTCGGCGGTGATAGCAATAGCACTCGACGCCATGAAGCATTGAGTTAACTCAACGCACTCGACGCTATAAAGCGTTGAGTGAGCTATCTGAATGGCGATAGTGGATATCGCCAGATGATACTACCACATATATATGGACACGTGTAAGATGGCCAGAAGGCACCCAATGAGCGGTGGTTGATTGCGGTCAAAGCGATTATCAATGATATCGCCCAGGCGATAGCGGATATCGCCAGGCAATAGCGGATATCGCCAGGCGATAGCGGATATCGCCAGACGATAGCGTTAATGTTGACTATTCAACTGAAATCGTTGCCTTTGCTCCCTTTTGATGAAATAATCTTGTGGCTGGGATAAATCCCAAGGTCACTTATGTAGAGGAGTAGGGAATGAGAATTTATTCTCTTCTTCTCTCTCTCTCTCCTTCTTTCATTCAAGTTCTTGAGAGAAAGAGCTAACGGTTGGAACTAAGGGCTAGAGCTGAGCTTGAAAAGCTTGGTGAAAGAGATCCTGTGTTCGGAAGCAAGAACTAAGGCTAGATCTGTGATGAGGAAAGCAAGTTACTTCTCTCTAACCGGACAAAAAAGCAGTCATGGCTCCGAAGAAAACTATAAGGGTAACGATCTTCCTTCTTGGACAAGTGAAGTCCTTATTTTGGCATATGCATGGAATGTCCCACCAAAAGGTGGAAAAGCGAAGGGAATTCCTTTAGGTCGATTCGTGAAATCCCCAGTGAGTCTTGCATATAGATCCGAAAATGTGTAGTATGGAATATGCATGTTGTGTGATGCCCATCTGGACAGGTTGGTCTGGATTGGTGATGTTTATTTTGCATGTCGGAGAAGACTCCGAGTATAAATGAGTAGTTTATGGGGTCTGTGGTGTTATACCTGTTCCTTGCGAGTACCAGGAAGTATTGAAGTTGCACTCCAGGAAAATTCCCACGAAATTCAACGGTTTTAAGACCTGATGGATATTGTTGGGCGACAGTGAGTATCACCAATAGCGATAGCTCTTAGTGAGCTATTTGTGTTGTGTGCTATGAAAAGACCAGTGTTTCTGGAACTGCAGGATGCTACAGGGTTTTAGGTTGAGTTTGGGCCCAGGAAGAGAAATCATGTTTGTCCTGCCAAGCGATCGTGACAAACACTAGCGATAACACCCTTTTGATTGTAAATCCTGTATCGGGGATACTGTGAGGCTAATCTGTGATCTGCGAGCTCCTAAAGGCAAGTGAGCCAAACGGACAAGGGGAAGCCGACCTGCATCAGACTAGACATTGAATTGACGATTTGAGCAATGGGTTATGATTGAACTGTATCCGCATTATGGTTGTCTAACTCGAGTGCCTAAGTTATTGGCATTCATTAGGATAGCATAATGAGAGTCTTAGGGTGTACTCCATCAAGACTAAAGTCTTAGGTCGGGGGCCGTAAAGACTAGAAATACTCAAAGTTAACAGTTATGTCTGGGACCTCTTAACGGTGGTGGGACCCTGGCAACAGGTACACCGAAAATGTGCCCTGAGTGCACAGAATGTTTAGTCGTTGAGTCGTCCGTTTGTGATATATTGAACTGTGTGTGAGTGCACGTTCTTGTGATATATCTGCTTATGAAAATGCTCTGCCCGCGGGGAAGGAATACCACTGCCCTGGGAAAGGGGTAGAGTCATTATAAATTGGATAGCTGAATGTTGACTGCTGCCTTGTTTTCCACCCTTGTGGTGGATTGTCCCTGTACAGGTGCTGGAGAGCCGAGTGGGAAATAACGGGTTGAATCCCTTGCTGCTATGCTGGCCCTCGAAGGCCGAGTGAAGAAGTTTTACTGTTTTCATGTGTGGTCGGCCTGCGTGCCGATGTTTGTAAATCACACTTGTGAAGTAAAATTGTAAGACCTTAAGGCCATAAATTTTGTGTATTTGTAATTGACATTCCTGATATATATAAATGAAGTGGTTTATATATAGTGGGAATTCAATTGGTATGAGTTCATGCAACCCTAAAGCTTCATCTAGAATGATATGAGTTAGGATTCGAGTAGTCTTTGATATTAACCTGTAATCCCACTGCCTGTTTGTGGAATATGGTGTGGGTCCCCGGTCGGACCCTCTATTATATTTCATTTGAGGTACTAAGGTGTTACAATTTGGTATCAGCTTGTCTTGGTCTTCCTCCTGCAAATACGTGGTCAAATTCTATTAAGGGGTGGTAAGCACGTGTAAGTACAGATTGTTATAACATAAAAGAACTGAAGAATGTCCACATAGGAATGAAAATACACCTGTTTGAGGAACTTGCGCGTTCCTACTCATTGTTGTTGCTTTTGCAAAGTAATTAAAGTGTGTCTTTTACACGTATAGGTGACTCAAAGTGGTGCAAGGCGGTCTGAGTCTCATCATTCTATTGAAAGTGTGGCACCAGCTGAGGTGCCCATAGCTCCTTCTGCGGAGACAGTGCTCTTATTTGTTGAGGCATTGTTTATGATGATACACACACAGCCTACTAGGCAGGCACAATCTGCAATGGTGCCAGTACAGGTTGGTGTGATGCCATAACCAATGGAGACTGTGGTTTATACGAGCAGCGGAACGGTTCCTGAAGCAATTCATGAGTTTCAGTCCTTCTACGTTCGCGGGGGCAGGGTCCCCAATACAGGAAGAGGACTGGCTTGTGTGAGTCAAAAGAATTTTGACGGCATTAAGAACTGAGGAGGAATAGAAAGTCACCTTAGCCACTTTCCTGTTGGAAGGAGAGGCTCGGCTTTGGTGGGACGAAATGGAGCTACACCACTTAGCAAATAGACAACTTATGGAGGTCTCGATAGAGGAGTTTTCAAGACAATTCTTGGCAAAGCATCTGTCGTCGTCACAGCGTATAGCCATGTATAATGAGTTCCAGCGTCTGACGCAGGGAGAAAGTAGTGTTGACACCTATTTGCATGAGTGAAAGAACTTATTTTCAAGGTAGCTTGCAACCTAGAGGGGGTGAATAGGTTTGCCTAGGTCTTTTGTTAGTCTTTTAAATCACTTGTTTATTTATTTTATCTTCCAGGTTAGAGTGATCTAGAGCTTGTCCTTAACACCTGCAATTAAGAAAATAAAAGCAAACACAGAAAAGCACACAAGTGTTTTATAGTAGTTCCCCAAAATTATGGGTACATCCACTCTCCTCCCACCTTACTAACTTCCTGTTAGTCAAGCCACTTCTCAGAACCAATGTTCTAAGGAGCTTACACCTAAGATCCCTCAAGATCTCTCAGTATCCTCCAAGACTTACATCTCAGTCATAAAGGCCTACGCTCAGTGATACAAGTATCACCTACCTCAGGCAATTAAGCACTACCACTACCACTCAGGTTATGGAGGATAGCCCTACCTCAGAGCATACTTGCTCCTACAACTCAGATATATGCACTCTCCTATAGTTCAGGAAAAACTGCCCTACTACTCAATGAGTAAAACTCACCTACCTCAGAGAGCAACACTCTCCTACAGCTCAGGCAAATTTGTCCTACCTCAGACCCAAGGTCCTACAGCTCAGATTTAGAAGGATCTTACAAAAAAGGAATGGATTAATTAACTTTGACACAGATAAATTTCTCTGTGTCTACAAATTGAGCAAAAAAATTTCTGCTCCAACTCTCCTCAAAGTAGGGAAAAGATTTGTTGGAAGAACTCAGAAGTTAACTTCTGAACTTGCTGCGGAAGGCGAAAGATATTTTGATCTTGAGTCTTCCAACAGATCAATGAACCCGCTTAAGGATGAAGGTTCTTCTTTCTTCAGAAAAGATTCTGAATCTTTTATGCCAGATGGAAACTAGCTTAACTAACTGAACTTTTCTTGATGGAGAGCTTCAAGCTTTTTACATGCAGCAATGGCGAAGAAGATGAAGACGACTGCTCTCCTTTTTGAATATTGTATGCCCTAAAGTTGTATTTCTCTTGGCACTATCTCTTCCTTTTGTAGTTCACCGACCAATGGCTCTTAAAGATCGGTGGGCCCCACCTGCAGCTTCTAGTTGCGCCTTGCTTTAAAGCAAGAAGACGTACAATAGCTTCACGGCAAGATTTGTCGTGTACTGGAGCTTCCCATACCTGATTTGACCTAAGTTGATTTTATTGATTTTGCTGACGTTAGCACCTGTGGACTTAGCCAAAATCGAGCATCAGAGAATAGGCATAGAGTGAGTAAGCATCACTCAATGAAACCCTTAGACAGATTTACTGTCTCTTAGCGTTGAGTGAGTAACCTTCACTCATTGCCAAACTACTTAGAATAAAGTCTGTTTCTAGGTATTAGAGATTTAGCTTCAGTCAATTGCCAACTTGCTTTATCAGCTTTCTGCTGCTTGGCGTTGAGTGAGTAAGCGTCACTCAACGCCAACCCCTTGGACAAAATTCTGTCTTCACTAAGCATTGACAGCGTTGAGTCAGTAACTCCAACACCGCTTTTGCCTTAACCAAAATTTCTTCTTCAGATTTCGAGATGGAGAGCATTGATGAGAACGCCTCACTCAACGATTTCTGCCTTAGCCAATTTTCTGTGTTTTTAAAAAAAAACAGGGCTTAGACTGTCTTTCAGAGTTTGACAAATGGTGAAGTGAGCTCGACGAACTTTGAACTCAGTTCGATGAATTCTCAACTAAGCTCGACGAACTCAGAATCTCAAGCTCTAAACTTAGCTCGACGAATGGTGAGCTGAGCTCAACGAACTCTGAACTCAATTCGACGAATTTGACCATGGTTCAACTGGTTCAACTTATAGCCTTTTTGATGCATGGCGTTGAGTGTGTATTCATCACTCAAAGCCAAAACACTTAGCCAAATTTCTCTTTAGTAGCATGGCGTTGAGTGAGTTGACTTCACTCAATGCCTCTGGACTTAGCCACATTTCAGCTCATTCCAACTTAGGCAATGACAGTATAGGCTACACTAAGTGTTATAAGTCATCTGGCGTTGAGTGATGTTCCTTTACTCAATGCCTGTGGACTTAGATTTCTGTCATCCCACACCTTAGGTAAGTGTTTACCTATGTAACACCCCAAATCCCAAATTTGAGTTCATGCTAGGCAACACGGCCTGGGACACGACCGTGTACCAGGGCATGTCCTGCTCTGTGTACTTGAGTGGATCTCGAGTGGGACTCGAGTGGGCCTCGAGTGTGTCTCGAGTGAGGCACACGAACTGGGACACAAGCGTGTCCCAAGCCGTGTTCTTCACTGTGTGTCGCGAGTTCTCGACGAAGTGCAGTCGATGATCTTCGAGAGGCGACACATCCAGGGACACGGGCGTGTCCCAGGGCATGTCCTGCTCGGGTTGGTAGTCGGGCTGTGTCGGGTGAGGAACACGACCTGGACCCCAGGCGTGTTCTTGATGACACGGGCATATCAAATTTGACACGGGCGTGTTGGGAACCTGTGTCCCTTTCGGTATTATTGGTCCTATGTCATTTGAGGGACACGCCCCTCGGCATGAGCATATACTGATTTATACAGGCATGTCAGGAGCTGACACGGGCATGTCTAAGCCCGTGTCCTTGTCTAGATTGTGTCAGTTGTGTGCCGCTTAAGGTACACAGCCTGTGACATGGGCGTGTCACAGGCCATATCAGCCCAGGGAAGATGCTTTTCAGAGCGAATCGTGGCCGTTCATTTCCTTCTAATTGGATTTAATGGTCCAAGCTCCTTCCTGTTGTTATAAGGCCAAGAGTTGAAGATAAACTCTCATCTTTTGTTGGCCATTCTCTTTCTAAGAAGAAGAGAGATAGGTGAGCAAGGAAGGAAGAAGGAGAAGGATTCCAGCCGCCAGTGGAGCTTCGGAGTTCCGAGTCACGATCTGAGTTCAGTTCCATGAAGGCAGCGCTGTTGCGGTGCTTTTCATCCAGCTAGATTTCCATGGCTCCAAAGCGATCGTTAAGGGTAAAGATCTCCTTCTTGGACAAGTGAAGTCCTCCTTTATGCATGTGCATGGAATCCTCCACCAAGAGGTGGAAAGCGTAAGCGATTCAAGCAGGTTGATAGTTGATATCCCTGGTTGAGTCTACATCTAGATCCGAAAATGTGTAGTACGGAATAAGCATGTTGTGTGAAGCCCATCTAGACGGTTAGTCTGGATTGGTGATGTATATATTGCGAATCGGAGAAGACTCCGTGTATGTAACGAGTAGGTTACAGAGTTTGTTAGGATACTTGTGAGCTTCTTGTGTTGTATGCTCTGCATGAGCTGTATACGATGTGGTCGTGAGAGCCATTCTTTGGGATTGTGGAGCCTTTGTCGCATTGGAATGCTATGCTCTGCGTGAGCTGTGAGTTGAACCGAAAAGCGGTACTGTTATGTGTTTTGAGAGATCGATTGGTAGCACTATAAATGGGGGGCTGCGGGCCTTCCCGGCTTGTTACAATACAGTGGTAGGTCGATCTAGAGGTACTATGTACCTGTGTTGTGAGCGATCGATTGGTGGCAATGCAAATGGGGGGATGCGGGCCTTCCCAGCTTGTCACACTACGGGTGTAGGTCGATCTTGAGAGCTCAATGGTTGCCGTGAGGTGAACGCCTCTAAGTAGAATGGGCGAGGATGTCTCCAACATGCGTGTTGTAGTAGATTAGTGCCCGGCCAACAAGCTAATAATCTCTAATCGATTGTGGGACCAGAAATGATTCGGTACACTATAAGCGTGCCCTGAGTGCACGGAGCATCTAGCTTGAAGGTCGGCATTTGTGTTGATGTTGTGCGTGAGTGCACTTGTTGTGATATATATGTTGTGATTGCAATGTATACTGGGAAGGAACCACTGCCCCAGGTAAGGGATAGGGTCGTTATAATTGGTCAACTGAATGTTGACCGTTTCTTTGTTTATCACCCTTGGGGTGGACGTCTGTATGCAGGTGCTGCCCTTGCTGATGCTAACTTGGATTGATCGGGCTGAATCCCTTGCTGCTGCTGCTTGTAGGCCCTTGAAGGTCGTGCGAATAATTTGATTTCATGTATGGCTGGTCTGCGTGCCGATGTATGAAACCACCTCTTGTAAAGAGAAACATGTAAGGCCTTAAGGTCGTGAGCGTTTGTGTATTTGTATACATTCCTCGTGTTTTATATATATATATATATATATATATATATATATATATATATATATATATATATATATATATTATGTACATTCATTGGATGAGTTCTTGCAAGCTATAAACTTCCGCTAGAATACTCTGAGTTAAGATGCGAGTAGAAAGTATTTTGATATTCACACGTGATTCCGCCGTTTGTCTGTGAAATATGGCGTGGGACCCCGGCCAGACCCTCTATTATATTCCATGTGATGGATGGAGGCGTTACAAAGTGGAATCAGAGGGAGGTTTTGGTAGGGATAACTAAATTGAACTCAAGAATGTCCACTAGGAATGCAATAAATATGTTTGAGGAGTGTGAGCGTGTATACTAGACACGTTTGTCATTTTGGAATGGACGTTAATGATGTCTTGTTCATGTATAGGTGATAAGGAGTGGAGCTGGGAAGTCTGAACCAAAATGTTCGGATGAGAGTGCGGCACCAGCTAAGGTGCCCACACCTCCTCCTTTTACGGAAACTATACGCTTAGTTGCAGAAGCGCTTTTTGCCATGTTTTATGCACAGCCTAGTGGGCAGGCAATGCCTACAGTAGAGCAAGTAAGGGTTGATGCGAGGCAAGAGCGTGTTGAGGCTCTGATTGATGAGCAAGCGATTTATGAGCAACTGAAGTGGTTTATGGAGTTTCATCCTCCTACGTTCGATGGGGCGGGTTCCCCAACGCAGGCTGACGATTGGTTCGCAAGAGTGAAGAGGATCCTGACCGCGATCACGACTGATGAGGGGCAAAAAGTTACTTTAGCCACTTTCCTGCTGGAAGGAGAGGCGAGGCATTGGTGGGATGAAGTCGAATTGCACCAGTTGGCAGCCAGAGGCCTAGGAGAGATATCGATGGAGGAATTCTCCAGATTATTTTGGGCAAAGTATTTGTCAGTGTCGCAGCGAATTGCAATGGAGAATGAGTTCCAACGTCTTTTGCAGGGTGAGAGTACTGCTAATAATTACTTGCATGCGTTTACCAGGCTGGGGAGCTATGCGGGGTCTACTTTTACGGAAGAAGCGCGGAAGATGAATAGGTTCTATAAGGGACTTGGTGATGAGCTGAGGTTAGCGCTCCCGAGTTCGGTGAACCAAGGCTTCCAAGCGTTAGTCGATACAGCCTATGCGCTGGAAAAGGATTTGAAACGGGTGCAGGACAAGAAGAATGTGGTAGTGAAAAAGCTGGAGTTCAAAGTTCCGCAGTCGGAACAATCGAAAATGGGGAAACAAGACAAGAAGAGGTTCGGGCCTGTTGAACAAACTTCTTCGGATGTTGCTTCGGGAGCAACGTTTGGGCAAGGACGTGTGGAGACACGTACGTGTTTTAATTGTGGGAAGCAGGGACATGTCGCCCGCAATTGTTGGAGTGGCCTTTCAAAGGGTGAGAAAAATACCGGTGCGTCCTATGAGGAAAAGGGCAAGGCAGTGGCAGAGTCGTCTGCATCCTGGGTGCAAGCTCGAATATACACTCTCGAATTGCAGGAGCCGCAAAGCTCAAATCGTGAAGTACAGCAGCCTCGCGTGTATAATCTGGAGTTACAGGAGGTCGTAAAGCGGATTATGAAGGATTCGGATGAGCGAAAATAAAAGTCAGAGTGTACTTTACTGTTGTCGTGATGTAATGTTGTATGTTTGTTTGTAAAAAACTATTGTTTGTGCGATGTCGTGGGGCGAGACAAGCTGCGGCCTCTGAGCTCTAAACCCGGATCATTTTTGTTAAGGTACAACAAAGGAGTGGTTGTATTGGTGTCTACTATTGCTCTAAATTTCGGGATGAAATTTCTGTAAGGAGGGGAGGGTTGTAACACCCCAAATCCCAAATTTTAGTTCAGGCTAGGCAATACAGCCTAGGACACGGGCGTGTCCTGCTCTGTGTACTAGAGTGGATCTCGAGTGGGACTCAAGTGGGCCTCGAGTGTATCTCGAGTAAGGCACACGACCTGGGGACATGGGCGTGTCCCAAGCTGTGTCCTTCACTATATTTCGTGAGTTCTCGACGAAGTGGAGTCGACGATCTTCGAGAGGCGACACGGCCAGGGAAATGGGCATGTCTCAGGGCATGTCCTGCTCGGATTTGTAGTCGGGCTGTGTCGGGTAAGGAACATGGCCTGGATCCCAGGCGTGTTTTGGATGACACAGGCGTGTCAAAGTCGACACGGGCATGTTTGGAACTCGTGTCCCTTTCGGGATTGTTGGTTCTGTGTCATTTGAGGGACACTCCCCTCAGCACGGGCGTGTACTTATTGACACGGGCATGTCAGAAGCTGACACGGGCGTGTCAAAGCCCGTGTCCTGGTCTATATTGAGTGGTTGTGAGCCGCTTAAGGTATACGGACTGTGACACAGGCGTGTCACAAGCCATGTCAGCCCGAGGGAAGATGCTTTTCAGAGCGAATCGTGGTCGTTCATTTCCTTTTAATTAGATCTAATGGTCCAAGCTCCTTCCTGCTGTTATAAGGCCGAGAGTTGAAGATAAACTCTCATCTTTTTTTTGGCCATTCTCTTTCTAAGAAGAAGAGAGATAGGAGAGCAAGGAACGAAGAAGTAAAGGATTCCGGCCGCCGGTGGAGCTTTGGAGTTCTGAGTCGCAAGCCGAGTTTAGTTCCGTAAGGCAGGGTATTTACGGTGCTTTTCATCCGACTAGATTTCCATGGCTCCAAAGCGATCGTCAAGGGTAACGATTTCCTTCTTGGACATAGTGAAGTCCTCCTTTATGAATGTGCATGGAATCCACCACCAAGAGGTGGAAAGCATAAAGCGATTCTAGCGGGTTGATAGTTGATATCCCCGGTTGAGTTTGTATCTAGATCCGGAAATGATAGTACAGAATAGGCATGCTGTGTGAAGCCCATCCGGACGGTTAGTCTGGATTGGTGATGTTTATATTGCAACCGAAGAAGACTCCATGTATGTAATGATATGTTACGGAGTTTGTGAGGATGCTTATGATCTTCTTGTGTTGTATGCTCTGCATGTGCTGTATAAGATTGTGGCCGTGAGAGCCATTCTTTGGGATTCTGGAGCCTTTGTGGCATTGGAATTGTACGCTTTGTGTGAGCTGTGAGTTGAACCGGAAAGCAGTACTATTATGTGTTTTGAGAGATCGATTGGTAGCACGGCAAATGGGGGTCTGCGGGCCTTCCCAGCTTAATACACTACGGCGGTAGGTCGATCTAGAGGCACTATGTACCTGCATTGTGAGCGATCGATTGGTGGCAACGCAAATGGGGGGTTGAGGGCCTTCCGCTTGTCACACTACAGGTAGTATCGATCTAGAGTGCTCAATGTTTGTCGTGAGGTGAACGCCTCTGAGTGGGATGGGCGAGGATGTCTCAAAATGTGTGTTGTAGTAGACTAGTGTGAAAGTGAGGGGATAAGTTGTAAATTACTCTAGAGGGGGGGTGAATAGAGTATTCAAAATTTTATGAACACTTAGTCAGCTCCCTTGGAGTTTATTTGCGGAATAAAAAATCTGATACTTGAACCCTAAGAGCCTAACACAGTGAAGTGCACAAGTGAAGAAGTTGACTGAAATTTCAGTTAACTACAAGCCTATCACAGCAACTAGCAACCCTAGGTAGTTCTATCACAGCCACAGAATAAACAAATCAGCAAGAACCAGAGAGACACAGGATATATAGTGGTTCCCTTTAAATAGGTACATCCACTCTTCTACCACCCTGGTAGGAATCCACTACAGGTTTTTGCTAAGGTGCCCTGCCACCAATGATCTGATTCAGGTAGATCAAACAGACCCTTTGAGCTTTTGATAAGGATGCTCAACCACAGGTTGTTGATAAGGTGCCCTCTCACCAACGTTCACTTTTTGAAGAGGTGTGAACAAACTCTTTTACACAAGGGTTTAGAGGGTTAGATTATCTTCTCTGTTTTAAATACAGATTAGAGAAGATTTGTGGATTCTCTAAAGAATCAAAGTCTCCCCCTGGCTCAGTGGAAGTCCAGGGAAAGCCTTTGCTTCAGGATGAAGGAGTTTCAGATAAACTGAAACTAAATCCTCAGAAATCTGAAGACTGATTTTTATCAGGTCTTAAGATTCTGGAGCACTTGAAGCAGATCTTGAGCTTTTTCTGAAGTCTTTGAAAAAAACTCTAAGCAAATTGCTCAGGAGACTTGAGAATGAAAGATGATTGCTCTGGGCTTTTGCTTCAGGAAAACTTTTCTTCTTCTTGTTGTGAGATTGTGAAGAGCTGCTCTGATGATGCTTGAGCGAATGAATAATATTTCTCTGTGTCTGTCACTTCTTCTTTTCTTAGAGCAGAATCTTTTTAAATATGTCTTCACGTTTTTCCTTTGGAACGGCTCTATTGATTTGAATTCTCGAGCCCTGCAACAGATTATCTCAAAATAGAATATAGCAATAGGAATAGAATGGCCTATTAACTTTCTGTCAGTCCCAATAAGGAATAAAATAAGCGGGAAAAATATCTCAGCATAAAGACGTACCATTCTTGGAAATAGTACATAGTACCAACGGCTAGAAAACAGGCTGGAAAGATAAAGTCAACGTAATTTGTATAATAGGACAAAATGCTTTATCAAGAATACTGAATCCCGTGATTTATGCTTGACAGAATTTGTAATCAATTTATTTGAATTTAAACCATAAATTTAGCAACAATATATCAGAGAATCAATCTAACCACCAACTAAAACACTTGGAAATAAACCAAGGAATAGAATAAATACAAAAAGATAAAAGCAGACAGAAATCGTCGAACAGGGGTTCGAAGATCGTCGACCTACTAACAGATCGTCGACTAATAGCAGGAATCTGTTGGAACAGAAATCGTCGAACGGAAATCGTCGACCAGCTAATAGATCGTCGCGACCGGCTAACAGATAGTCGACCAGCTAACATAACAGATAGTCGACCAGCAAAGGCAATACTTGTCGACAGAAATCGTGAAGCAAGAACACGATCGTCGATCTGTTGATGACAGATCGTCGACCAACCTTCAGAGCGTAAGAGGCTTGCTCTGAGATCCGTCAACCATCGGTCGACGATAATTGTCTTGACTCAACGATTTCGATAGCCCTGCTATCGTCGATCAATGATCGACGATCGCGAGGCCTCGTTCGACGATAGTCGAACGGAAAAAGCCTCAACCAAAACACATTCTAAAACTACTAGCCTAAACTCTAGGTCAGTCATATACTGCCCTAGGGAGACTAAGCAAAGTCTAAACAGGATCATATATAAATTATATAGATCAAGAGAGGCTGGAAAGGGATTACATAAGCCAAATCACATCTAGGGTACCAACAATCTCCCCCTATTTGGGTTATGTTATCCAATCCAGTTTAAAGGCTAAAGCAGACAACAACAAATCTAAAGATTAACCAGAATGATAAAACACAGGCAATACACAGAAAATATAACAAGCATAAATCAGCAGAAATGGAATGTATCAAGCAGATTTATCAGCATGTTTAGCATCAGATGAGTTTTTGGGTATTGCAGCTGGTTTGAAAATAATTTCTCTGTTAGGGTTTGCTGTTTGTCTCTTGGATAGCATTAGATCATGTTCACCTATGATTTTCTTTTCAGCATAACTTGGTAGAACTGCAGCAGGATGTAGTCTCATGTATTCCTCAGTGTCAAAGGCTTCTGGATTGACTTGAATTCTGCTGAGTTCCTTTTCTCTGAATTCTGACATTGTTGAGTAGGCTGTAGAATCTAGTCCCTTGAGATTTGGCTCTCTCCATCATGCTTAGTGCAATAGACTCTTTGAATCTTGCCATAGAGGCAATCCTTTCAGCTTCAGTTTTATCTGATGGAGAGGGAGGTCTATCAGTATCTGTATGAGCTGCAATCTCTATGTTTCTTTGAAGAGCTGTAGCAAGTTTGCTTGAATCAAGAGGAATCTGCACAGCCTTCTTAGGATCAGTTTGAGCATATAGAGATCTTGGAGGTGCAAGCTCAATGAACTTTTTGTGGGATTTTTCTGAAAAGACCACTCTTTTTCCTTTTGATTCAGTTGTCTCAGCAGCAGCAGGTTTTCTTGAAGAAGAGGATGAACCTTTCCTGGGAGGAGGAGGAGGAGAGAATGAAGGTTGCTGAAAGGTCATCTCCTTTATTTGTTCCACGAGAGCATTGTCATTTCTTTTTCTTCCCTGTCCTAAAACATCTTGGCCTCCCTGGCTTTGATTACTCCTTCTTTGGTAGGTCTGAGAAGTGTTAGAACTGGCTGACCTTGCAGAGGGGGCAGAAGATAGACTTCCAGAGGCTCCAGCACCAGGAGGTGGAGGAGGACCTCTGGGGGGGAATTTCTGAACAGGAGTGTCATATCTCTTTGTCCTCTTCTTCTCTTTAGTCTGATTCTTTGACAGTCTCATCCATGGCTGAAATTCCTTGCTCTTAGGATCTATTCCCTTCAGAATGTAATAGGGAACATCCTTGTAGGATTGGCAGTAGGAGGAGCAGGAGCTTTTCTTTTCTTGGAAGCAGCTCTTTCCTTTTCTTAGTGGAGTCAGAATCATCAGAATCATCATCATCATCAGAATGAGATGAGTCTTTCCCAGCATAATCATCAAAATCAAGTTCAGAAGGATCCTTGGCAGCAGGTTCAGCTTTGTCTTTCTTTTCTCTTTCTTCTTTCTCTTTGGCTTCCTCAATGGCATCTTGCCTAAGGGGCATCAAGATCCACATTTGGAGACCTCTTCCAGAGTTCTGATTCTGGATACAACTCAGGAACTGTCTTGGGGACCAGTTCTGCAATATAAGGAATGGATAGAGGATAGGTAAGGATAGGTGGAGAAAAGATGACGATATCTGCAGGGGCAGATGCTTTCTCTAGAGAGATGGCTAGGGAATCCAGATGATAATTAGCCATCCCTTCAATGTACTCAGAGGCAATGTTCTCAGCCACAAAGGCTATAAATTGTTCTAGGTTTAGAGTACCTGAGCTTGAGTCCATTTCAGTCATCTTGGAGCATTGTCTGCCCTATCTTGCACATCTTCAATTTCTTCAGCAGCAGCATCAGCAGGGATGTTGATGTTTTCAGCAGCAGCAGCATTTATGGTTGTGCCTGCATGCAAAGAGAGATAGGTTAACAACCAAGTGGGAATAAAATATTCCCCCCAAGGTGAACAAACAACAGGTAATAGATAGGATTACCTGAAGATCTACACAGGATACCACTTTGCATCTAGGAAGGAGGTTATAATTCCTTCTAGATGTTCAGTGACATCAGGGATAGACACCTCTGCAAGGCACAAGAGGAGTGCCATACAGGAAAAGAAAAGAGTATCCTTGACCAAGGGGTCATCAAGGTACTCAGGTGTATAAGGGACCATTTTCTCTTGAAAAGAGGGAACAGGAGGAGTAGATGTGAGTGAGGACTCACAGTCTAGGTTAAGATAGGATTCTAAATCTTTATCAGAATCAATGGATTTAGCAGCATTAACTTGCAATACTGATGTAAGGTCATCAGCAGCTGTGATGGAAAGGAAAGAAAGGGATAAGAAATTAACTCTAATTTGGAGTTAGAATTAATTAGAATCTTAAATAAAGCTATACCATCAGGTTGAGCAGCATCTTTCTCACAAACGTCCATGGGGACTTCCTCATTTTCTTTTTCAGGAACTTCTTCCTCAGAAGCTAGATTCACTAGGGAGTGAATGTCTTTGTTAGATATAAATATCAAATTGAAGTCCTGATTATATCCTTTGGAGGAAGAGTTTTAAGGTTTACCTTCTGGTTCTTTCTCTGGACTCTCTTGAGGTTCTTCTACAGTTTCTTGAAGGGGAAGAGAGGAATTGTCCTGAAGGGTCAGGGCATCACCTGAGACCACTTCAACAGACATCTCCCCCTGCATGACTTCAGTGGGGACTGGAGTCATGCATCTTACAGAAGGGGGCTCAGCAGAAGATGAGATGGATTTGATGGCATCAGTGAGAGAATTGATGGATGCAATGAGAGGGGCATTGGCAGCCTCAATCATTTTTTGGATGGAGGGAGTAATGAGCTCAACAAGGTGTGCAAGCATTTCAGGGGATATCTGAAATGCTGATGATGTAGAGGTGGATGGAATGGAAGCAGGATGATCTGCCACATGATCAAAGGAATCATGTGGAGATGGGTGAACATCAACATGAGTGTGGGATTCATGTTGAGAGAGATTTGTGAGGATGGTAGCAGTCACCATGTCAACACTGGCTGAAGCTGCCAGATGTTGTGGTGTTGGTGACTGGTGTGGAGATGCAGGTGGAATGAAGGATGCATGTTGTGGTGGCACTACAGGTGTTGTAGAAAGTAATGCATGAGATGAGGATGCAGGGGTTGCTGAGCCTTCCCCAGTAAGCGGGAGAGCGGCCGAATCAGCCCTTGTGTCTGAAGGAGGGTTAGGATCAACCCTGGCTGACTTCTTGATAATCCTCTGGGATTTCTTGAATAGAGAAGGGTCCAACCTCTTGCTAGCGTTGACTGCGGACGGTGCAGAAACAAGCAGCAGGGTGCTTTCACATACAGAAACACACCCAGTACCCTGGCAAGGTTTACCTCTTTCTGATTGTTCTTTCTCCTTATTAGTTCAAACAGAACTTTTCCCCAGGCAATCTGTGCCTTATTCACCAAAGCTAACATCAGGGCAAACTGTTGCCTGTTGATGTTGTCATGAGCAGAATGTTTTCCCAAAACGACCTTGCCCACCAGGTCGGCCAGAAACTTGTACTCTGGAGACAGGTTTATCTTTAGCAACTTAGCCGGAATCCCTTCGGCATGGCCCATCACAGTGAGCATGCGGCCATATTCCTCTGTGCTTTGCTCATATTCCTCAGTTCCTGTTGGCAGTCCAAACAGCTCAGTCAATACTTTAGGAGTCAGAGTGACCTCCTCGCCATTTATCTTTCCTGTCATGGCTTCGTCGCTGGAGGACAAAGTGTATACCCATTCTCGTATCTCCGGTATGTTAATCTTAGGTGCAAATGACATGAATCTCTTGAGGCCTTGCTCTTCACATAGCTGCAGGATATCTTGGATTGGTTGATCGCATCGGCTGAAAGAATCGAAGTCGACACAGAAGCCAGTGCCGAACTTCATTCCGAAGAGAACAGCAGAAGGAATCGCCATAGGATTTGAGAGAAAATGGCGAATCGAGAAGCAAAACAGGGGAGAAGAGAATCGCGCGGGATTAGAGTTCGAGAGCGAATTCTAAGCCAGGAGAAGGAATATGAAAAGACGGAGCGGAAGGACGACGATCTTCAGACCTAAATCGACTATTAGAAACAAATCTGCGATCGTCGATCCCGGAATAAAATCGGTCGTCGAACACAGACCGACGAAAGTCAATGTTTGACTAAATCGGTAAACATCGACCGACTACACGCAATTACCACGATCGTCGATCAATATATGATGGTCGACGATTCTCCACACAGCACAGAAAATCTGTCGTCGACCATTGGTCGACGATAGATACCTAAGGAGAGATCGTTGACCAGTTGGTCGACGATTTCTGCCTTACTACTGAACGAGCTGTCGTCGACGGTTGGTCGACGATAGTTCTGACCTGGTCGAAGATCGTCGAGCAGTCGTTCGACGATTTTAGACAGAAAACAAAATAAACCAAATTTTCACTACTCTGAACCATTAATCATGCCAAGCTGGTTCAGGAAGAACAAATGCTTTTGTTCATCAAGGGGCTTAGTGAAAATATCTCCTCTCTGCAGGTCTGTGGATATAAATTCCATTGCTATCTTGTTCTTTTCCATTATCTCTCAGAAAATGATGTCTAATCTCAATGTGCTTGATCCTGGAATGGTGCACAGGATTTTGAGCAATTGATATTGCACTGGTACTATCACACAGAATTTTGTGTTTGAGTGTGTGTACCCATAATCCACTAGCTGATTTTGAATCCACAGGATCTGTGAACAGCAACTAGCTACTGCAATATATTCAGCCTCAGCAGTTGAAGTAGACACAGATGCCTGTTTCTTACAAAACCAAGAGACAAGTCTCTCTCCCAGGAACTGACAAGTCCCTGAGGTGCTTTTCCTGTCAACTCTACAACCAGCATAATCAGCATCTGAATATCCAATTAATTCAAATCCTGACTCAGCTGGGTACCACAGTCCTAAGTTAGGGCATCCCGTTCCCTTAAGGTATCTCAATCCTCTTGAGGAGAGTTAAGTGAGATTCCTTTGGGTGACCTGAAACCTAGCACATAGGCATGTAGCAAACATTATGTCAGGCCTACTTGCAGTCAAATACAGCAGGGAACCAACAATGGCTCTATAATTCTTTTGATCAACAGGCTTTGCCATTGACATCAGATAACTGCATTTGAGGCCATAGGTGTGCTCATTGATGAAGCATCAGACATTCCAAATCTTTTAACCAGCTCCCTGGCATATTTTGATTGAGAAATGAAAATGCCATCAACACTCTGTTTCACTTGGAGACCAAGGAAATAGGATAACTCACCCATGCTGCTCATCTCAAACTTAGAGTGCATTAGTTCAGAGAACCTCTTGCATAGTTTGGGATCAGTAGAGCCAAATATAATGTCATCTACATAGATTTGAACTAACAGTTATGAGTCCTTATGATGTCTAATGAATAGGGTTCTATCTACTACACCTCTCACAAACTTGTGTTCTAGAAGAAAATTTGCTAAGGTCTCATACCAAGCTCTAGGAGCTTGCTTAAGTCCATAGAGAGCCTTTTGGAGTTTGAACACATGAGTGGGTAAGGTTGATGAAACAAACCCTGGTGGTTGTTCAACAAACACTTCTTCCTTTAAATCTCCATTGAGGAAGGCACTCTTCACATCCATTTGGAAGACCTTAAATCTTTTATAGGCAGCATAGGCTAGGAAAATCCTAATGGCTTCTAGTCTAGCTACAGGGGCAAAAGTCTGATCATAATCTATGCCTTCCTCCTGTCTATAGCCTTGAGCTACTAGCCTAGCTTTATTTCTAACTACTATGCCTTGGGCATCAAGCTTGTTTCTAAACACCCACTTGGTGCCTATGATCCGTTGGCCTCTTGGTCTTGGAACCAAGGTCCAAACTTTACATCTTTCAAACTGGTTAAGCTCCTCTTGCATTGCTATAATCCAGTGGGGATCAAGCTCAGCATCTTTAATGGTTAGGGGCTCAACCTGAGAAAGGAAACAAGCAAACATCACATTTTTGTTGAGTTGATGTCTTGTCTGGACTCCTGCTGAAATGTCTCCAATCACTTGAGATACAGGGTGATCTCTAAGTGTGACAAGATTAGTAGGTTCAACAATGATCTGATCTTCAACAGTTTCAAGATTTAATTCCTCATGTGGAATTTGATCAACTGTTGGAGCAGGTGCTTTAACTTCAAGAAGTTCTACATCAGATTCAGAATCTGAAGAAGCAGCCTGAGGAGTTTGTTGGGGATGATTCTCCTGTGTGAGTCTCAAACCTTCCAAATCCTTACTTACTCCTAGGACTTGCACTGTACTATTAGAGGAAGAATCCTTCTCCTTATAATACATGACTGTCTCATCAAAAGAGACATGTGCAGACTCTTCTATCTTAAGAGAGGATTTATTAAGGACCCTATAGGCTTTGCTTACTTGAGAGTATCCTAGAAAAACTCCCATTGATGCTTTTGCCTCAAATTTTCTATGGTATTCTTTGTTATTGTTATGAACAAAAACAACACACAGCCAAATACTCTAAAATAGTCTATTTTAGGTTTCACTTGCTTAAGTAATTCATAGGGAGTCTTACCCTTAAGTTTATGTATCAGACTTCTGTTCAATATATAGTTAGCTGTGCTAACTGCTTCAGCCCAAAAGGACAGAGGCATGTTAGCATCTGCCAACAATGGTACTTGCAGCTTCAATTAGGGTTCTGTTTTTCCTTTCAACTACCCCATTTTGTTGAGGAGTTCTAGGAGCAGAGAAGCTATGTTTGATACCTTCCTTCTCACAGAATTCTTGCATAAGAAGAGACTCAAACTCAGTACCATGATCACTTCTGATCAAGACAATCTGAGTAGAATACTCACTCTGTATACACTTTAGAAAGTCTGTAAGAACCTTGAAGTTATCAGCCTTAGTTCTCAAGAAGAATACCCAAGTGAACCTGGAGAAGTCATCTACAATTACTAGAGTGTAAGACTTCCCTCCAAGACTCTGCACAGCAATAGGACCAAATAAGTCCAAATGTAGCAAGTACAGAATCCTGGGAGAATCACTTTTATTAACTGATTTAAAGCTATTTCTTGTTTGCTTACCTAATTGACAAGCTTTGCAAAGGCCTTCCTTCTTGTAGGGGCAAGAAGGTAATCCTCTTACAAGATTGTATTTAGCCAACCTAGAAATGTTTTTCAAGTTCACATGACTAAGTCTCTTATGCCAAAGGGTATTATTACTGGTTACTTCATTAAATAAGCATATTTCAGATTTGGAGGAATTAAAATCTACAACATAAACATTTCCAATTCTAATGCCTACTAACACCACAGTATTATTTAAAGAAATATTGCAGGCAGTGTCAGTAAACCATACCTTGTATCCAGCATCACACATTTGACTTACAGAGATTAGGTTGTGCTTTAGTCCTGAGACATAAGCTACCTTCTTGAAGGTTACAGCTCCTATGGTGAAGCTGCCATACCCTTCAGTCTGTCCACAGCTGGAATCCCCAAATACAACTTTTGGTCCCAGCTTGGCTTTAAAACCTGATAGGTTCTTCTTCTTTCCTGTCATATGCTTTGAGCATCCACTATCCAGATACCATTTGTCATGTATGACTGGATAGGTCTTCACCTGCAGAAAGAACATTTATACATTGTGGACCCAGGTTACCTTGGGTCCAGTATTCTTCACAAAAGAAAAACTAGATATAAAAGATTTTGCAGGCTTTGATTTATATCCTAAAGGGTGTGATCTCCTAGGTGGGATAATCCATTCAGTTGAAGGATTAAACAACCTGGGGTGGTGATTAGGATTTGAAGTTCTGGAAGTTTGGTTTTTATTTTCCAGCTTAAGTCCAGATCGTCGATCAATGGTCGACGATCGCAAGCCATATCGTCGATCATTTATGGTAGAACGATGTTCTGGATTCCACGATCGTCGATCACTGGTCGACGACTCAAGATGAGATCGTCGACCTCCTGCACCAAAGCTATTATACTCATTGTAGGTGTTCAGCGATCGTCGATAGTCGTTCGACGATTGGTTTGACGATCGTCGATTAATGTTCGACGATTTTTGTAAAGCTAGAAATTTTTTCTTCCTATTCTCTTTCTTAATCTTATTCTGAATTTTCTTGCATTTTTCAATTTCCTCAGTATTCTTTATTCCTGATTCAGAAACAAATTTTACTGGAGTGCTAAATCTCTCCTTTGTGAGGAGGATGGGTTCACTAGGTGTAGCACCTAAGCCTAGTTTATCATTACCAACCCTAGTGTTTGCTATACAGGTTATTTCAGATAATTTGAGGCTTCTGCCATTTAATTGTTCTTCTAACCTCTTAGATTTAGCTAGTTCTAATTTTAGGAATGTTACTTTCTTCTTTTGAGCTTTCTAATTCCTTTTCTAATCTGATTATTTCAGTGCCTTCCATGTCTAGTTCCATTATTTTTAATCTAAGTGACTTAATTTCTTTTTCAGATAATAGTAAGTCTAAACATAGAGTTTTAAATTTTAGTTTGAACTCAGGAGATGAGAAGTCAAATGAGTCGATTACCTGGTCCTCCATAAAGGAATCTTCTTCATTGTCTCCTTCTTCTTCAGAATTCTCTGCAGCTGACAGAGAGCTGCAGGCATCAATGGCCATGAGGCAGACCTCTTTGGCTTTCTTCTCTTCTTCTTCTTCTGAATCACTGGAGCTAGAGGAGCAGGTATCCTCTTCTGTTTCACTCCAGGTAGCAGCCACAAATCCCTTGTCCTTCTTCTTGTATTTGTGTGATGAGGACTTGGAGTGGTGCTTCCTGTATTCTTTCTCATGTTTCTTCTCCTTGTACTTCTTCTCTGGACAATCTGGAGCAATGTGTCCAGGCTTGCTGCAAACATAACAAATGATTTCTTTAGATGGAGTCTTGTCATACCTTGGCTTGTCCTCATGCTTGGAGAACTTCTTTCTGAGGTCTCTTCTTCCCATGTTGAAGAATCTCTTGGCAATGAGTGCCAGTAACTCCTCATTTGATTGACTTCCTTCAGAAGTCTCAGCAGCCTTAAGAGCTAGAGAGTGCTCTTTCTTTGTAGGAGTAGGAGTCTTCACTTCAGTTACAGCAGCTCTACTCTTTAAGGTTTGCTCATATGACCTGAGCTTTCCCAACAGAGCTTCTGTGGAGAGTTCCACAGTGTTTCTTCCATCCTTGATGGGCCATATCCTTGAGTCCCATGAGATGGGAAGGCACATCAGGATCTTGTCATTGACTTCTGACAAGGTTATCTCCTTGTCTAAAGACCTCAGTTCACTTATTATTGAACTGAGTCTTGTGTACATGGTGTCAATGTCTTCAGCATCATCCTTCTTGAAATTTTCATACTGAGAGGTGAGATTTGATCTCCTGTCCTTCCTCTCATCAGCTGAGCCAGCAACTATGTGGTTGAGGGAATCCCACATAGCTTTGGCTGAGGTACATTCAGCCAGCTTCTGGAATATCTCATCAGACATTGTCTGAGCTAGGATATTCATTGCTTTAGCATCAGCTGCTTTTGCCTTCTTGTAAGTTTCATTGTAGTCAGGTGGTGGCACAGCACTGAGATCAGCAGAAGTGGAAGCAGCAGCAGGCCTAGCAGGTGGTCCTGTCAAAATAGAAGAAAAGATATCTTCATCAATAGAATTCATGTATAGTCTTATCCTGGCCTTCCATATGCCAAACTTGGACAAGTTGCATACAGGAGGTCTGGTGCTTGAATAATCCTTAGACTGGGCCATGTGTGAAAGTGTTTGTGAATGGTATCAGGAAACAACTTATCACAGGATCTTTTAAATCAGGTGTTAGCCTGTATGAACAGCTAACCTCCCTCTGATACCAATTGAAAGTGAGGGGATAAGTTGTAAATTACTCTAGAGGGGGGGTGAATAGAGTATTCAAAATTTTATGAACACTTAGTCAGCTCCCTTGGAGTTTATTTGCGGAATAAAAAATCTGATACTTGAACCCTAAGAGCCTAACACAGTGAAGTGCACAAGTGAAGAAGTTGACTGAAATTTCAGTTAACTACAAGCCTATCACAGCAACTAGCAACCCTAGGTAGTTCTATCACAGCCACAGAATAAACAAATCAGCAAGAACCAGAGAGACACAGGATATATAGTGGTTCCCTTTAAATAGGTACATCCACTCTTCTACCACCCTGGTAGGAATCCACTACAGGTTTTTGCTAAGGTGCCCTGCCACCAATGATCTGATTCAGGTAGATCAAACAGACCCTTTGAGCTTTTGATAAGGATGCTCAACCACAGGTTGTTGATAAGGTGCCCTGTCACCAACGTTCACTTTTGAAGAGGTGTGAACAAACTCTTTTACACAAGGGGTTGAGAGGGTTAGATTATCTTCTCTGTTTTAAATACAGATTAGAGAAGATTTGTGGATTCTCTAAAGAATCAAAGTCTCCCCCTGGCTCAGTGGAAGTCCAGGGAAAGCCTTTGCTTCAGGATGAAGGAGTTTCAGATAAACTGAAACTAAATCCTCAGAAATCTGAAGACTGATTTTTATCAGGTCTTAAGATTCTGGAGCACTTGAAGCAGATCTTGAGCTTTTCTGAAGTCTTTGAAAAAAACTCTAAGCAAATTGCTCAGGAGACTTGAGAATGAAAGATGATTGCTCTGGGCTTTTGCTTCAGGAAAACTTTTCTTCTTCTTGTTGTGAGATTGTGAAGAGCTGCTCTGATGATGCTTGAGCGAATGAATAATATTTCTCTGTGTCTGTCACTTCTTCTTTTCTTAGAGTAGAATCTCTTTTAAATATGTCTTCACGTTTTTCCTTTGGAACGGCTCTATTGATTTGAATTCTCGAGCCCTGCAACAGATTATCTCAAAATAGAATATAGCAATAGGAATAGAATGGCCTATTAACTTTCTGTCAGTCCCAATAAGGAATAAAATAAGCGGGAAAAATATCTCAGCATAAAGACGTACCATTCTTGGAAATAGTACATAGTACCAACGGCTAGAAAACAGGCTGGAAAGATAAAGTCAACGTAATTTGTATAATAGGACAAAATGCTTTATCAAGAATACTGAATCCCGTGATTTATGCTTGACAGAATTTGTAATCAATTTATTTGAATTTAAACCATAAATTTAGCAACAATAATATCAGAGAATCAATCTAACCACCAACTAAAACACTTGGAAATAAACCAAGGAATAGAATAAATACAAAAAGATAAAAGCAGACAGAAATCGTCGAACAGGGGTTCGAAGATCGTCGACCTACTAACAGATCGTCGACTAATAGCAGGAATCTGTTGGAACAGAAATCGTCGAACGGAAATCGTCGACCAGCTAATAGATCGTCGACCGGCTAACAGATAGTCGACCAGCTAACAGATAGTCGACCAGCAAAGGCAAATATCTGTCGAGACAGAAATCGTGAAGCAAGAACACGATCGTCGATCTGTTGATGACAGATCGTCGACCAACCTTCAGAGCGTAAGAGGCTTGCTCTGAGATCGTCGACCATCGGTCGACGATAATTGTCTTGACTCAACGATTCAATAGCCCTGCTATCGTCGATCAATGATCGACGATCGCGAGGCCTCGTTCGACGATAGTCGAACGGAAAAAGCCTCAACCAAAACACATTCTAAAACTACTAGCCTAAACTCTAGGTCAGTCATATACTGCCCTAGGGAGACTAAGCAAAGTCTAAACAGGATCATATATAAATTATATAGATCAAGAGAGGCTGGAAAGGGATTACATAAGCCAAATCACATCTAGGGTACCAACATAGTGCCCGGCCAAAAGCTAATAACCTCAAATCGGTGGTGGGACCAGAAATGATTCAGTACACTATAAGCATACCCTGAGTGCACGGAGCATCTGGCACGAAGGCCGACGTTTGTGTTGATGTTGTGCGTGAGTGCACTTGTTATGATATATATGTTGTGATTGCAATGTATGCCTGGAAGGAACCACTGCCCCGGTAAGGGTAGGGTCATTATAATTGGTCAGCTGAATGCTGACCGTTTCTTTGTTTATCACCCTTGGGGTGGACGTCCATATGCAGGTGCTGCCTTGTTGATACTGACTTGGATTGATCGGGTTGAAGCCCTTGCTGCTGCTGCTTGTAGGCCCTTGAAGGCCGTGCGAAGAATTAAATTTCATGTGTGGCCGGCCTGTGTGCCGATGTATGAAACCACCTCTTGTAAAGAGAAACATGTAAGGCCTTAAGGCCGTGAGCGTTTGTGTATTTGTATACATTCCTGGTGTTATATATAAATGTGATATTTATATATTTAGTGGACATTCGTTGGATGAGTTCTTGCAAGCTATAAACTTCCGCTAGAATGCTCTGAGTTAAGATGCAAGTAGAAAGTATTTTGATATTCACACGTGATTCCGTCGTTTGTCTGTGAAATATGGCGTGGGCCCCGGCCGGACCCTCTGTTATTTTCCATGTAATGGATGGAGGCGTTACAACCTGACTTAGCCACTTAGGCTACCTGACCTATCATAGTCATCTACTGATATGTGTATATTATTGATAAGATTGACTTCACTCAAATCCAGGACATTGTGGGCAATAGACCCAACAATCTCCCCCTATTTGAGGAAGTGAAAACTCTTAAGCAAATGAGTCAATGACATACACAGAACCATGCAGCACAAGGCATAATAAAAGAAAACTAAATAATTGAGAGGTGATCTATAGTTATCACACTTCCCTGCTTGTAGAATGGAACATTACTGCATCTGCCATCTGCTTCCCCTGAATTGTTGATGCCTTGCTGTTGCCTTATTTATCTGATCATCTTATCCTCCCCCTTTTTGACTGCAGTAAATAGCTGGTGGGATGTACCTGATCAAATGATCATCTTTTCACCTACTCCCCCTCAATTAGGCAGCAGTGAAATGTAGGAATTGTGTTGGACTTGCTCCCCCTTAATTGGAGAATCTTCATTTCTTTAAAGGACCATCCTATCTGCATAATACCAAATAGTTTGCAACCAGATGAGGAGCAATTGAAGCTATACTAAGTTTAACATACCCAACTCAAATTTGAAGGTGTTAAACTTGGCTTCATCTAGTTATTTGGTGAAGATGTCGGCCACTTGCTTGTCTGTTGGGACAAACTCAAGGGTGATGTCTTCACATTCTACATGCTCCCTAATAAAATGATATCTAATCTCTATGTGCTTAGTCTTGCTATGGGAGACATGATTCCTAGCAATAGAGATTGCACTAGTAGAATCGCAAAATAAACGAGTTCTACATATTTAAAGGTTGTAGTCTTGAAGCTGGTGTTTGATCCACAACTGCTTCCTGTTAAGATATACTCTGACTCTGCTTTTGATATTGCCACACTGGTTTGTTTCTTGCTTCTCCAAGATACCAGTCTCCCTCCCAAGAATTGACAGGTGCCAGATGTGCTCTTCATGTCCTCTTTGCAGCCTGTAAAATCTGCATCTGAATATCCTGTTAGTTCAAAATTCCCATTCCTAGGATCCCAAGGCCAAGATCTGGAGTGTCCTTTAGATACCTCAAAATTCTCTTAGCTGTAGAGTAGTGAGATTCTTTAGGGCAAGCTTGATACCTAGCACAAACACATGTAGCATACATGATGTCTGGCCTACTTGTAGTCAGATATAGAAGGGAGCCAATTATCCCTCTATATAAAGTTTCATCAACAGGTTTTCTTGCTTCATCTTTGCCTACAGGCATACTTGACCCCATGGGAGTTCTCATGGTGGAGGAATTCTCCATGCCAAATTTCTTGATTAACTCCCTAGTGAACTTAAACTGGGATATGGACAAGCCATAATTAGTCTGTCTTACTTGGAGGCCAAAGAAGAACTTAAGTTCACTCATACTAATCTCAAAGTTCCCCTACATAAGTTTAGCAAACTTTTTGTAGAGGTTGTCATCAGTATATCCAAAGATAATGTCATCTACATAGATCTGGACTAGGATGATCTTACCCTTAGATTCCCTTAGGAATAGGGTCTTGTCTATTTTCACCATTGAGAATTTGTTCTCAATGAGGAAACTAGACAATGTCTCATATCATGCTCTCGGGGCTTGCTTCAGCCCATATAGAGCTTTCCTAAGTCTGTAAACAAAATCAGGTGAGTTAGGAACTATAAAACCTGGAGCCTGCTCAACATAGACTTCTTCTTTTATGTCACCATTTAGGAAGGCTGACTTCACATCCATTTGGTAGATCTTGAATTCCTTGTGTGCTGCATATGCAAGGAATAATCTGATGGCCTCCAATCCTACTACAGGGGCAAAGGCTTGATCAAAATCCATCCCTGCTTCTTTCATGTACCCCTTAGCTACTAGTCTGGCCTTGTTCTTAATTATAATGTCATTTTCATCAAGCTTGTTTGTGTAGATCCACTTGACTCCAATGACATTATGACCATGAGGTCTGGGAACCAGCTTCCAGACCCTGCACCTCTTGAACTGGTTCCGTTCCTCTTGCATAGATCCAATCCAATGGTTGTCTATGTTGGCCTCTTCAAACTTCTTGGGATCCACTTGGGATAGAAAGCTTGAATACATGGTTGTGTTTCGACTTCTGCTCCTTTTCATTACTCCATGACTTGCCTCACCAATATTCTGGTGTGCTGGATGATCTCTCATATGTCTGACTACAGGTGGCAGTCTTCTTTCAACAACAGGGGCATCTTCTTGTTGATCTTCATCCACTCCAGTGTGCTAGGTAGATCTTCTGTAGTATCCATATCATCTTGTATGGCTGGTGATGCTTCCTTGATGGTCAGCTTGTCCATCATCTGTTCTGTACCTGCAGTACTATAAGAGGAACTAGGCAGTCCATTATTAATTATGGTAGACTCATCAAAGACTACATGAACTGATTCTTCTACAACTTGGCTTTTTAAGTTGTAGATCTTATAGGCTTTGCTATGATTGATGTACCCAACAAATATTACATCATAGGATTTGGTAGCAAACTTAGTCACATAGGACTTGCTATTGTGAAGCACAAAGCATTTACTACCAAAGATTCTGAGATAGCCCAGATTTGGTTTTCTGCCCTTCAAGATCTCATAGGGAGTCTTCTTGTGGCCTTTGGTGATAGAGGCTCTTTTGAGGACATAACATGCAGTATTTACTGCCTCAGCCCAGAAATATTCTGGGAGAGATGTGTCACTAAACAGTGTTCTACCAGCCTCTATGAGAGTCCTATTTTTTCTCTCAACTATCCCATTTTGCTAGGGTGTTCTAGGAGAAGAGATATCTTGATGAATCTCATGCTCTTTACAGAACTTTATCATGTTATCAAACTGGAATTCAGTCTCATGGTCACTTCTGATTTTGACCATAGAACAGCCAAGCCCATTTTGAATTTGCTTGACAAACCTCATGAAGACATCAAGGGTTTCATCCTTCTTCTTAAGAAAGAACACCCAAGTAAACTTGGAATAGTCATCAACTACCACAAGGGTGTAGACTTTCCTATGAAGATTGTGAACTGGCATATGACCAAATAGGTCCAAGTGCAAGAGGTATAAGCACCTCACAGAGTCCTTTGTCCCAATACCCTTGAAGGAGACTTTTGTCTGCTTATCCTTTTGGTAAGCGGAGCAAATGCCCTCTTTAAAGCACTTCACAGTGGGGTCATTCCTAACTAGCTCTTGGCTGAAGAGCTTGCCAATAGTCTTTAAATTCAAATGGGCTAGTCTCTTGTGCTACTGGACACAGTATGAGACTTTCTCATTTTCCACTAAACAGATGGGAGAATCTGTGTCTAGACATATAAAGTTCAAACAATAAATATTTCCACTCCCAGTGTCTGTCAAGATGACCTTTTGGTCACTTAACCTCCTAATTAGGCACTCATCCTTGTAGACGACAATAACATAGCCAAGATTAGAAAGCTGGCTTATGCTTATAAGGTTGTGCTGTAACCCTTCAGCATAAGCCACCTTGGTGATGGCGAATATGTCATTGGTAATCTTACCATATCCTCTGGTTACACCTCTATCTAAACCTCCAAAGATTACTTTGGGTCAATCTTTTACTGGTGTAAACTCCTTCAAGTTGCTCTTTATTCCAGTCATGTGCCTAGAACAACTACTATCTAAGTACCATATTGGGGTATGACACCTTGGACTATCCTGCAATATACATATTACTTAACCTTAGGACCCCCAATATCTATTGGGTCCTAGGTGCATGTTAGCATGAAACTGAATATGTCCACCAACAAAATTTATGGTTGGTGGACTGACCCTAGCTCTCGCCACATTGGGGTTGTGTCAGCAGTCAATGGAAAAATGCCCTATCTTACCACAGTACCAAAAATTGTGTATGTTATATCTTCATTTCTGTGAAGGCCCTGCAGCTTGATGAGCAGTAACCTTGATAGGAGAAGATGTGCTGCAGCCTTTTTCTGATTTCTTTCAACCAGAATTTGACTGAAGATAAGTCTTATAGCTTGCTGATTTGGTCTACCCTGAGTGCCAGCAGCAGCTAGCTTCTTTTCTTAAAGCATGCTTCTGATGGCTTCAGATATGCCCAGATCAGCCTAACTCTTGGACTTGCCCTTAGTCAGAACCTTTGCTGTCAGACTCTGAGAGCCTTGGCTGCAGCAATATTCTTGAGAGTTGGTGCAGAAGTACCAAAGACAAATAGTCTAAATTGGGCCATTTTAAATTTCTTATTGGTGGCCTTGACTGCACACACCCTGCCAAAACTTTCACCATGGAAATGAACATCTTTTTTCACTCCAGATGAACAACCCCTCTCCCAGTGACCATAAGAGCTTTCTTGGTCATACCTGTTAGAAGGTATCAAAAATTTTTTGAAAAGAATGGGAGGCTTAGAAGCAATAGTCTGAGGTGGAGCTGGAGTTGTGCCATTCCTGTTGGAAGGAGCAACTCTTATGCTTTCCTTGATCCCAATCACTTCTTGACATTTTGAGAGAGAAGGAATCTATCAAGGAGTGGACAGTACTTGGCTTAGAATAGCTAGCCACTAATCTTTTCACCTTCTCAAGCTTATCTTTAAGCTCCCTAATGAGACAGTTCTTGTTCTTGATGGAGGCTACCTGAATGTACAAGAGGGACTTCAGTTGGCTAATTTCCCTAGCTTTCTGGTCCAGCAGATTTGATGTTACAGTCTGCTGGGTAGCTATAAGCTTAAGAGATGAAATCTCTTTAGTTTGCTTCTTAGACAACTTCTTAACCTTCTTGAAGGCATTCAGAAGTTCTCTATACTTGTCAATCAATTGATTGACATCTCCTTCAGATCTAGAATCTTCACCATAGGGTGAAGAGGCTTCTAAGCAAGGACTAGTCTCAAACACAGATTAATAAGCAGAGTTAGGTGATAGATGTACCTTACTTTGACTAGGTTGATCCTGGTTGCCTTCCTCATCTGTCATTGCCATCAGCCCTCTGTAGCTGTGGATATCTTCATCCACCTCTGACTCACTATCTGACAGTGTCAAAGGGGCCCTGATTCCTATCCTAACTAGAGGATTGACTTCTCCTGCTGTAATAGCTTCATCTTTAATAGCAGCAGTAACTAGCCTAATGTAGGCTTCCTCTTCTTCATACTCAGGAAATGATGAGTCTGTCCAACTCTTTTCATTCTTGGCAATGGAGGACTTTTCTTTCTTTCCTTTTTGTTTGTGGTTTCTTCTCCTTCCCTCAGTCTCCTTCCTCTTCTCTACAGGTAGTCAGCTATCACATGCACAGGCCTACTGAAGTAGCAAATTACTTTAGAGGTTATATTTATAGTTTTCCATACATGTCAGTCTTGGACTGGTTCTTTCTGTGATGAGTGGAATTGGAAGGCCTCTTCTTCTAATGCTTCTTCTTCATCAACCTCTGGAGTTGTCTGGAAAAGGCTGCAAAATCTTCATCAGACATGTAGTTGTCTGATGTCTCAGAGTCTTAGCTGATTGACTAAGTTGGTCGTCTTGGTGGAGAAGGAATCCTTTCCTTGCCTTTCCTTGTGCCTTCAGGTTTGAAGGCCAAGGACTTTTCTTTGGCCAGTGATTTGTTAGTGGCATCCTCCTCCTTTCTTGCAGCTAGCTGCATCTCATAGGAGAGCAGCTTCCCCAAGCAATATTTGGGGAGGAGTGTCAGCAAGCTTGGTCATCTCTCTTATGGCACAGATCTTAGTATCCCAGTCTCTAGTGAGAGATCTGAGAAACTTGTCATTTATTTCATAATTATTGAAGACCCTTCCATAGGTCTTCAACTCATTTATGATCCTGAAGAATCTTTCATAATTGGTAGTTATGTTATCCTTCAGGATTTGCCTGAAAGTCTCATACTCTTGGTTGAGCAGAGACTTCCTATCATCTCTTACCTCATCAGTACCCTCCATGTAGACCACAAGGGTATCCCACATCTCCTTGGTGGTCTGGCAGTGAACTAAGTTCAGGAAGGTTGAGTCATCTACAGCATTGGCAATGATGTTATGTGCTCTCTTGTCCCGCCAGCTAATATGACCTCATCTTTGGTCATTTCAGAGAGTATTTTTGGTGTCTGGATGTTGGCATCCAGAGTAGAGACATTCATAGGAATGATAGGTCCATCCCTAACAGTTGCAAAAATTCTTGGATCATAAGCTTCCATGAATAGCCTCACCCTCTCCTTCCATATTCCAAACTGCTCCTTTTTGTAGATGGGGAATTTCATGGAACTTAGCTCTCTCTGGCTCTCCTGAGCCCATGACCACTTAACATCAGCTATCTTGGAGGATCACTCAGATTGTTAAATCCTTTTTGAACAACCTCCCTCTGATACTACTTGAAAGAACTTATTTTCAAGGTAGCTAGCAACCTAGAGGGGGGGGGGTGAATAGGTTTGCCTAGGTCTTTTGATAGTCTTTTAAATCACTTGTTTATTTCTTTATCTTTGAGCTTAGAGTGATCTAGAGATTGTCCTTAACACCTGCAATTAAGAAATAAAAGCAAACACAGAAAAGCACGCAAGTGTTTTATAGTGGTTCCCCAAAATTATGGGTACATCCACTCTCCTCCACCTTGTTAACTTCTTATTAGTCAAGGCACTTCACAAAATAAATGCTCCAAGGAGCTTACACCTCAGATCCCGATCTCCCAGTCTCCTCCAAGACTTACACCTCAGACATAAAGGCCTGCACTCATTGATACAAGTATCACCTAACTCAGGCAATTAAGCCCTACCACTAAGGATATGGAGGATAGCCCTACCTCAGAGCATACTTTCTCCTATAACTCAGAGAAATGCACTCTCATATAGTTTAGGAAAAACTGTCCTACTACTCAGTGAGTAAAACTCACCTACCTTAGAGAGAAGCTCTCTCCTACAGCTCAGGAAAATTTGCCCTACCACAGACCGAAAGGTCCTACAGCTCTGATCTAAAAGGATCCTACAAAAAAAGTGTTGTACCCTAGGTTTTGATTTGAGTTCAGTCCTCTCTTTCTGTCTCTTGACCCAAGATTTATCTATGGTCAAAGGTTAGTTGATAGGTTAGACTCCCTAGTTGTGTAGAATTGCTTTTCCAGATGAATATTTGGTTAAGTAGTTTTTCGTTCGACTATAGTCGAACGTCGCTCGACTATCGTCTATCGGCTGATCGACGATATCGATGATCGACGACTGCGTCTATCAGTTGGTCGACGTTCTGTCTGCGTTGATAGTTCGACTATCGGTTGATAGGTCGACTATCTGCTTTGTCTTTGATAGTTCGACTATCTGTTGATAGGTCGACTATCTGCTTGTCTTTGATAGTTCGACTATCTGTCCTGATAGTTCAACTATCTGATAGTTCGACTATCTGTTGATAGATCGACTATCTGTTTTGCTTTGATAGTTCAACTATCTGTTGATAGGTCGACTATCTGTGTTGCCTTGATAGTTCGACTATCTGCTTGGATAGTTCAACTATCTGATAGTTCGACTATCTGTTGATAGATCGACTATCTGTTTTGTTTTGATAGTTCGACTATCTGTTGATAGATCGACTATCTGTTTTCTGTGATAGGTCGACTATCTGCTTGATAGGTCGACTATCTGTGTTTGTTTGGTAGTTCGACTATCTGTCCGGATAGATCGACTATCTGATAGCTCGACTATCTGTTCTGATAGGTCGACTATCTGCCGAGGTAGTTCGACTATCTTCTTTGATAGTTCGACTATCTGAATCGTTCGACTATCTGTCTGATAGATCGACGATCTCCGTGCGCCGTTCGACGATCTCCGTGCGTCGTTCGACGATCTCCGAAGGTCGTTCGACGTTTTGCTGTTCGCTCTTATTTAGTTTGTCGTCTTCTGTGATATGACTAATTTAATATCTATTTTGGCATAGTTTATAAAAGATTATCTGAATAATTTGTGACATTTTTTCCATGCAATATCAGTTCTATTCTATATGCATGAGCTAATCTTTTCTGACAAAGTTGTTTGTCTTATAGCTGAGATATGCAATCTGCTTTATCTGCCAGGCTGTCCTTTATAGCCGTTAGACTCAAAAAGTCTTCCTTGGCCGTAAAGAGTTCTTTTTTGATGTGACTTTCTCTTATATTATTTCATCAGAAGTATTTGCAGCTTCTTAGAAAGCTTTATCCTTTTATAGGATATCTGTCTGCTGTAGTTTGTTTTTGCTTTATGCTTTTTGCAGCCCAGCTTGCAGAGTTCAGAAAACGACAAGATTCAAACTCAATTAGAGTCATTGATGCTGCTGATATATAAAGACTTCTTTGAAGAAGAAATCAACGAGTTCATAGAGATAAGAGATTTATTCAGCAAGCTTACAGCGAGAACAAGTCTAACTGCTCTTAGCAATCTTCACTCAACTGAGAAGTGTTAGCTCTTCTGCTCTTCTTCAAGCTGAGTTCTCCTGTTCCAGGAAGTTCTAACTCAGAGATCTTTTGAAGAAGAAGAAGAAGAAGAAGATAGCTGCTAGAAGATTTTCATTTCTTATTTTATATCTTCTTGTAGCTCTTTTTCCTTCAGTACTTACTGAAGAGTTTCTGCACTGAAGCAAGACTTCACCTGGACGTTCTTTGAGCCAGGGGGAGCCTTGATTCTTTTAGAGTTGTCTAGCTCAGTGCAAGTTATTATGCTTCTCTAATCTATTGTAAAATAGAGAAGACACCTTAACCCCTTTTCCCCCTCCTGTACAGGGTTATTACTCACTTCAAAAGTATCCCTTGTGGCAGGGCACCTGATCAAAAACCTGTGTTTGTTTTTAGACACCTGATCAAAAGTCTAAAGGGTCTCTTGATCTACCTGAAGCAGATCTTGTTGGTGGCAGGGCACCTGATCAAAAACCTGAGTGTATTCCTACCTTGTTGGTAGGAGAGTGGACGTACCCAAGTTGTTTGGGGAACCACTATAAATTCCTTGTGTTGTCTGGATTGCCTTGTTTAATTACTTGCATTGTGGCTGTGATTAGATATTAACTAGGTTTGCTAGTTGCTGGATAGGATCCAAAGCTAAACTGTAATACAGTTAGCTGTATTTGTGCACAACACTTGTGTTAGGCTCTAAGGTTTAATCTTAAATATCTATAACTTTCATTCCGCATTTAACTCCAAGGGAGTTGAGTAGAAAGTCAACTTTGCTAAGTGCAATTTTGATTACTCTATTCACCCCCCCCCTAGAGTAGTATCTATCCCTTCTCTTTCAAAAAGGAATGGTTTAATTTACTTTAACACAGAGAAATTTCTCTATGTCTACAACCTGAGCAGAAAATTTCTTGCTGCTCCAACTCTCCTCACAGCAGGAGAAAAGATTTGCTGGGAAGAACTCAGAAGTTAAACTCTGAACTTGCTACGAAGGCTAAAAGATCTTTTGATCTTGAGTCTTCCAACACTCACTGAACCTGCTTGAGGATGAAGGTTCTTCTTTCTTAGAATAGATTCGAATCTCTGTGGAGATATAGACTAGCACAGCTAACTTAACTTTTCTTGCTGGAGAGCTTCAAGCTTTCACATGGCAGTAATGGCGAAGAAGATGAGAGGACGGTTGCTCACTCCTTTTTTGAATATTATATGCTCTAAAAGTTGTCTTTCGGCATGTGGCCCTATCTCTTCGTGTGTTGTTTCGACGACCAAATGACTCTTAGAGACTTGGGCCCCACTGTCCTAGCTTCCGACTACGCATTGCTTTAACGGCAAGAAAACTTATAAGTAGCTTCATGGCAGTATTTGTCGGTACTGAGGCTTCCGCATGCCTGATTTAACTAACCTAAGTTAATTTTGTCAATTTTGATGAGGCGTTAGCACCTTGGACTAAGCCAAAATCGAGCATCAAGAAAGGCGGTTGAGTAGAGTTAAGCTTGCACGCACAACCAAAAACACATATAGCAGAGAGATTCATGGCGCTTGGCTTTAACCAACGGGCTTTCAGCGTTGATGCATGCCAAACTGTTTAAATCATAATTTTGTTTCTCAGCATGGAGAAGTCAGATATCACTCATCCAACTTCTTTTATAGCAGACTTT